>VWYO01017607.1:109075-186215 GCA_013400275.1 Rhadina sibilatrix
GGGTTTTTTTTACAAAATTTGAGAGTTTCTATTGGACAAAGATTTTTTTTCAAGAGCAGGTTCAATTTGACCCCTTAGAGCACTGTTAGGCTACAATAGGGTAAAATATGAAGAATAAATACTGATGTGTGCAAAAAAGGCAACAAAACTGAATGTTACAAGACAAAGCAGCTTCTTAGCCTTTAAATCTGACATCCATAATAGGAACAACATCATTGTAAAAGCCAACTCTGTAATACAACTTGGGCTGACAGGTAAGGTAAAGAGAACAAATAGTTATTTTGCTAATGCTGTTGTATAGGCACGTTCACCTGGTTGTTAACAAATTTAGTCATTAAATAGTACAGCTACTGGATTCCCTAAAAAATGAGGGGCACTGCAGCTGTGTTCATTTCAGTGCTTGATGTGGCACTGAAATCTTTTCCCCAGTGCCTATCAAACATTTAATGGATTTTGAGCGAGGAGTGTGTGATGTTCCCACAAATCTGTGGTCAGAAAGACTGGCACTCACCCCTCCCCTGCCTGCATTCTCCACGACTGTCACCCAGCCACCACTGAGAGCATCAGTGGGTCCTGTTCTGTGCTCTGATTACCAGCTGCAAAACGTGACAGCCACCACGCCCCAGTCTGAGCACTTCCACAGAGCAGAGCTCCTCTGGCACTCTCTGGAAACACTTGAGGCACCTGATAAGATCTGCTGTAAGGTCCTGGTGGCTGTCAGTAACACTGGAGCAGTTGTGCAGGTGCTCCCCTCAGCAGCAGGGACAGGTGTAGATTTGCACACCTAATGGATCATCTGTGTATTTACCCACCATAATTACTTGTGTACCTTTGAGAGCTGCACACGCCTCAGAGCGCAGGAAGTTCTGAAAAACCTGCGTCTGTTTGTTTTCAGCAAAGACAGAGCTTTTCTCTGTCCTAGTTGAATGGCAGTGTTCCATGCAAGGAACCAGGACTTCAGATAAGGCTGGAAGTTATTTATCTCCCAACGCTGCTGCTGTGGGTGTTAATTTGGGGAATTAAAAACACACAAGTTCACTGCATTTATGTAACTCCTTCAACAGGTCATCAAGGTCTTACAGCCTAAGACATGAACCCAATTCAGATGTTAAAGGTTCATACAAATCCACCTAATTAATAATAACTAAAGAACAAAATACCTTGTGTTAATTTCTATGAGAAATTTTATCACGGATTCTGCGAAACTTCAGCCAAAAAAAAAAAAATAAAAAAAATCCAGCCTCTGAGCTGCCAATTAGTTACTGTGTTCTTCCCCTGTGAGCTTTTCTGTAGGTTATGCTTTAAGGAAGTGTAAATCATATCTGCCTGACTGTATTTTCCATACACCTGACAGCTGTTTTCAACATAGCATTGTTAACTTGAACTTGCATTCAAGAAAGGCTCTTTCTGTATTATTGTGAGCAGCACTTTATAGCCCTTTTTTAGGCAGCACCCTTCCCTCCTTCTGACTGTTCTTCATGGATAGTTCAAGCTTTATCAGCAAGGAATAGTTTGTCAGGTGTTCCTGATATCTGCAGGCTGGCCATGGAATCCTGGTGGCTACAGAAGATACTCCCCCAAATAAACATGATTTTAGTCTCAGCAGCAGCAGTGGGGAAGATTCCAGCAGAATTCCAAACCAGCTCACCACACATGGTGTAGAAATAAATATCATGACTGTGCTGGAAAGTGTAAAAGGCTTATTTGTCATGGAGCATTCAGCACAACACTCCTACTGCTCCATGTAGTCATCAGTCAGCATCCACAGCATCCCTCTCCCAAGAAGGGGTAATCCTTGCAGAGGAGGAGGGGAAAGGAAATTTCTCATCAGATCTCTCCAATGGAAGTGAAACAGCAGCACTTCAACATTCAAAAATAGATCACCCTGCTCTGTGGGCCTTCCACTGGCCATCCCTCAAGGAATGGTGGAAAGGGCTCTTCTCCCCACCTCCAGCCCTCTGAGACATGAAAGGAGGGTCACTGCCATGGGAGCTCCTACCTGCACATTTTGTTTTATTGTGAGGCAAACTTTTGTGTCAAGGGAAGTGGGGGATGGCTTGGCAAACACCAAGGACTGGAAAACAAAGGACATCTTTGAGGTATCATCATTTTCCAGTGAGGCACAGGGATCACACAGCTTTATACAGCACTGCATAACATATCCTGAGTTCATCATAAACTGTGGAAGAAGTACAAGTTCAGAAATAAGGTATTTTATGTGTTAACAACACATTTTACATGTTATAGCATCATTTCACTCATTCTGCTACGATCAAGGTCACACATACATGAAATTCTTGAGTAACACCAAGGCCACTTTTCCCTTGAGGTATTATCACAACTGAACAATAAATTATTTAATGAAGTTTTCAAAAAGTGTCAAGGACACTGCAATTTTCCTTCTGCTCTGAATAACCATTTAAAGAGACAAGAGAACAGAAATTTTGGGAACAGGTTTAGGCAAAACAGAAAGAAAATTCAGGATTATGAAAACAGAAAAAAAAAAAAAAAGGAATAGAGCAGAAGCTCATAAGGAATCACATTATCAGATTGGATCACTCAAAAATCCCCGTCAGTAACAAGAGCCAGCTTTGGGCCATACACAGTCATGATCTATCAGATTTTGATTCTGTAAAGCAAGGAAATAACCTTGGGGTCTGATCCTCCTGCCCTTTGCAAGGTAAATCATTCTCTTAACATCAAGAACATGAAGGTCGGGATTCCCAGCTCTTCTCTTCCTACTGCTTAAAAAAAGGACACAACTAGGACAAATAAATCCCTCCATCTGACTTTTTTAATCTTGGAAGAAGAACAATTCTGTCTTTGAGGAGCTATGTGTTATAAAGTAGAGCAAGAAAACAAAATCAAATATTTGAACAGTTAATTTCATTCTGTCCCAAGCAATAATTCCATAAAATATATTGGTATAGAACAGCATAAAAGTAAACATTCTGCAAAAAAGTAGCACGAGTGTCCATAAATAAGGAAGCAACTCTTAACAGACCCTTTTACTCACATTATTGTTCTTGCTGTAGATATTTAAGTTGAAAGTGACCAGGAGGTGCTGCCAAATGAAGGGAGGAAGTAGTGAGGAAGTTCATAAATGTACTGGGTTTGCATTTTGTGGTAGAGAAAAGCTGCTTATCAGTTTTGCCTCAGTGATGTTGAGTGGTGATGCTGCTTGGAGACAGAGGAGCAATGGCAAGAGAACACCTGGAGGAGCTTGCACTACTCCCACTTTCCTACCCACCATTTTCCACTGATGTAAGATCTTCACACTTATAGGGTTAAAGAAAAAAAAAAATCCAACAAAAATCCCCTGTGTTTTCCATCAATGCTTCATTTTATCAAGAAAATTGTCTCTGTCCAGCCAGACTTTCCCTTCTCATTAAAACTTGAAATTATGTTATATCCCAATATATATATTTTTTTAAATGGTGATTTTTCTCAGTGCAAGGAATTTGCAATGATTAAAAGGCTGGTCTGCTTGTGTGATCAATCACAAGAATAACAGTAGCATACAATGCTATTCCCTAGCTTAGTCTAAAAACACAGATACAGATCTGTTTATGAAGGGATATCTTCTCCACTTCTACTCCTTAAAGAAACTATAAATTACTACAAACAAATCCGTTTCATTCCACTGTAAATTTCTTTTCAAGAAACTTTGTTGGTTTTTTTCCTATTTGTTTGTTTGTTTTCCAGTATCCAGAACAACTTGAAATATAAATAACTTTGAAAGCAGAATTCTAAATACATGAGGATCCACAAGAGAAAAAAAAAAAAAATCACCATTTACGGTATATCTTGATGTTAAGGAGCAGAAAAATTAGTGTTTTAAGGAGCTGAATGTGGTTTTGTGATGGTCTTTTACTCTTGGGTACTAAATAGTGCCAAGGACAAAGTTTTGAGATACTTCTGAGACCTAAACTTCCATTATGGATTCCAAAACAGCTATTCCAAACAAACTCGTTAAACTCCCTTAGATTCTGGCAGAAAGCACACAACAGTCAGGTCTGTAAAACCTCCAGAGTAGAACCAAACTAAAAGAAAATGATGCAAGTCATTTAAAGGGAAAGGTCTGATTAAGCTCTCCATCTTTTAGAGAATTCCAACACCTTCATGTGAAGTTAGGCAGAACTGTGGTATCTGTGGGCTTCTGAAGAAATACCTCCAACAGCCAGGATTTAAAAATAAAAGGAGTACATTTCACAACAATAGAGATGCAGCATGGCCACATTGAGCTACTGCATCAGACCTGCAGCCGAGTCCCAAAATGGGGAGAAAATCTGCAAAATCTAACACAGGAATGACTTGAAATGCTTGAGAACCACTAATGAATCCCATCCTGCTCAAAAAAAGGCCTAAACAAACAAACAAACAAACAGACAGAAAAGGAGCTGGCATTGCTGGGGTAGTGCTTGAATGCAGCCATTATTCCATTCAGTATTTGCTAAGTAGATTCCCAGGGCTGCAATCCTGAAACAGACAGTGCTCAGCAGAAAGAGAATTGAAGGTATTTTATTAAAATGAGATTGCTCCAGTGGCCAGTCTTTAAAGCCTCCTACATTTGTATTAGGCAAAACAGAGGTAGAGCTCAGTGTTTTAGAGCTATTTAAATTCAAACCCAGATACGCCTGAGTGGCAGCACTTGCTGAGGCAGAGTATTTCTTCTGAAAGGCAGCGTATGGGGCAGTTAATCTTGGAAATCCTGGGAATTGCTTACACATTTGCCACATTCCTGTTTTAAAACAGAAGGCAAAATATAGGTACCAGAAATTTTGTACTCTCCCACCCTCCAAGACAATGACAAAAAGATCACTGAGCAGGTTTTTTCTGCCCTGAGCATCCTACAATCATGTCCTAAGTCATGGATTAAAAGCTTTTTTCAGTGTAGAAATTGTTTTACATTCACAGGAATCAAAAGGCAAAATCTATGTTATACATCAGGAAATTTCTTACTTTTTTTTTTTGTCCAGCCTAACACTTGTTATGCACAGAGATGCAAATATGGCAGGTGACAAAGCATTCCCTCAAAAACCAGCTAAAGAACAGATTCAATGATACCTGACATGATCTTTCTCCTGAAATTTTCCATGGCAGCTGCACCATTTAAGCACACAGATTTGAGACAACAAAAGAAACACAAAAGCTTGAAAGTCTTTCCTTGTTTGGTGGCCATTTGCTCAAAGCCCTTTGATGTGACCACAGTCTTTACCTGGACCTTCCTGCAAAATGAGCTGCACACCAGGCAGCCACGGAATGTCCTTGCTGAGCTTTCACCAGGGACCAGCTCTGACTTTGCTCTCACTGCCATTCCCTGGGGACTTGGGTTATCTGCTGGCAGAAAGTTCCTTGGCAAAGGTGGGAGGGTACAGGGAGCCCACAGGCTGGGAGCAGAGTCCTGTGGGGCTGGTATTTGGAGCTCCATATATATTTGGGATAATGGGAGCTGGGCAAGAGGATGGCTGCTGGAGGGGTGGGTGGGACAGCCACTGCTTCCTCCAGAGAAACCCTTTCTGAGAGCCTGCAGGGAACAGGGCCACACTGCCCTTCTCCACACTGCCCATTTGCCCAAATTATAAACCTCATGAAGAATTTCCATTCCCTTAATGCTTTGTGCAACTGGACAGGGCATTCCCCAGTCTAGATTAATACAGACAAAAAAAAATAACCCCAACATCTGTTTCTTTACTCTTGGAAATGGTTACAAACAGCAGAAGATACCTAAGAGATGCAGAGAACCCACTGCTGGAGGCAAATCAAGAAAAAATTAGGAAAATTGTTGCCTGTGGTCCAGCACCCACATCCTGTGTCTACCACGGCCTCTCCATGGCTGAGAAACCACCAGGACCTCCATTCCCTGCTGCATCCCTGAAGGAAGAGCAGCAGCAGTGAGGAACAGCGGTGCATGCAGCTGTTCAGCAGTTGGCCTTTTTATCACCAGCCAGGGAACACTAAAAACACCACAACTGAGATCAGAGCATGGAGATCTTTACTATAACACAAACAAGCTGCCCTGGCAGCATTAATCAGGCTATACAAGGATAGAGAGCTCATTAGACTAACAATTCCTCTCTGAGGCTCCATGATTAAAGCAGAATGAAAATAACATACAGCCAAAGACACACCAGAGAATACTCAATACAATGTAGGTGTCAGCACTGCTAAAACTATATTTTGTAGCAGCCATAACAGCAGCTATTGAGACACTTTGTAAGTCTGGGCAGTTGTCTGAATACAAATATAAGGCTCAGAAGCCCTCAAAGTCTTTCCTATGAGGTTTACAGGAAACTGTGCAAACCTTACATGTATTATTAGTCAGGCCATATTCAAACTGATTTCCTGCCATTGCACCCAAACCCAGCCTTGTTCTCACACTGTAGCAAGCACTATTTTCTGGAAGTAAAGTGATCTTTTCTGGTGCTCACCCCTACCAAATGGAGCTCCAAGCAGTATTTGTTCCTTTCTCATCCAGTTGTCCCAGCCACATTTCCCATAAGAGCCCCTTCATCTAGGAATGCTTAGTTTGTTATTTTGAGAATTAAACAGCAAAGCAAATATCAGCTTGCAAGGTGTTCTCAGTCACCATCTCCTGTTTGGTAGGTGTTAAAATGCACATCAATTACTGAAAACTTCACAAAACTGTTGACTTGTTTATCTCCAATCCTGTTACTAGATTTTTGTTATGTCTCCCATAACTATTAATATAAGAATAATAGTAGAACATTCTGTTCAGAGAGAGACTATTAGCTTGGCATTATCTACCACAACGTATTGTTCTGGTTTACTTTGCGGGGGGGGGAAAAAGAAAAAAAATAAAAAGTACGTATATAAATCTGTTCCTGGTCTATTTTTTTTTGTCTTTGATCCCATTTTCCTAATTGGTTCTTGTGCTCTGGCAAAGCCTGTCCAGATAACAGAGCAGCCAGAGGGAGGTGAAAAACACAGTGGTCTTCAGGCTCCACAAGTACCTTCAGACATAATGCAGGGATGTTCTTCAAATCTCATCAAACTCAGCATTCATGCAGATTTTCCTTGTGCCTCTCCACACCATAACCAATGTGAGTCTCACCCCATGGACACAGCTTTTCTTCTTTTCTAGCTTTGACCTCTTCCAAAACTGTTTGTTCCAAAGCCTCGTTTCCCCACAGCTGGAGTTACTCTCATGCTGTACCACTTTTCCTCTCTCCTCCATTAGGTGCTCTTTCCTCCACCCCAAACCTTTGCTAAAAATTTCTTTCTCTCAATTCCTTTTAAAGTTTTTTTCCTGCTGTTACTAGCCAAATGACAGACTTTCAAATTTCATTCACCACCGAATATCTTTAAATTGAAATAACCTGCAATTTCTATTGTGCTGCGTTTCCCTTGTCCCATTTAATTCCAAAATGTGTTCTGGCATACAGACAATGCATTAGGGAAGTGGAAGTGGGAACAGCAAATGGCAAATAGAAAGTCTGGAATTTTGTGTCTGTATTGAAATGTGTGTATGTGAGACACAGTTAATGGCTACTGCAATATTGTCTTTTTCAGCTTGTACAATACCAGCAAAAAAATAAGTATATGAACACGATTTTTTTTAACATACATAACCCAGTGAAACACTATCAGAATAAAAAAGTCATTTTCAGTATTTTAGAAAGTGGAAGAAGTTTGAAAAATTTGACGTGTTTTCCTGACTTTGTTATGACACTGGAAGTACACCATTTGACAGGGAGAGGAAATTAAATTAGCCTTGAAGTCATGTACAAGTTATGCCTTTTTTAAGTATTTTTCTCTCACTGGCTTTGATCGTATAATCCTAGCAAAAATAAAAGTGCATTTGGTTTGGGGTTTGTTTTTTAAGCAACTCTTGTGCTTTAAATTATTGTCAAGCTTATTTTGAAATGCTGAAAAAACAGGTTCCTAGACAGAATTTTCTGTTTAAAAATCTCGTAAAATGGTTCCAATTTTTGAAAAGCCCTGTCTCTTTTCTGCTCTTACATATAATTTTTCTTCTGTTCAAAAGAGATGAATTATCAGAATGTAAGGGATTTGATGTCATTAACATGTCATGTACTATTTCATGGAAGTGTAAGCTGACTGAACATGAAAATGAGGGTGGCAGGTTCTGGGTGTGACTCTGCTCTGCACTTCTTGGGCAGGAAGTTCTCATTTGTCAAAATGTACACAGCAGGAGGAGCTCAAAGAATCAAAGCCAAAAGCACCTAAGATTTGCAGTAGATGGAGAAAAGAGATGATGTGGCTCTCTAGAGAAACAGACCTTTAAGGAAAATTTAAATTGTTCAGGTTTTGTTGTTGCCATATACCTGCAACTTGATGGAAACCTCAAGTACACTCAAAGTGGAAACTCTGACCAGTAAGGAACTCAATTTTATAGGATTTAATCAGCTAAACACTCAGCACATCAAGATCTTCTTTCTAATTCTTAAAATTTGTGTGCTTCTGCAGGGAATGAAGTACAAGAAATTTCCAATGAGAATCCTAGAAGAAGGTCTGGAATACATCTAGCTGAAATAAATCAGTGTGAATTTAAGTCAATTCACCTTACTGGCATATGAGGAGGATTACATAGGATTTCAGAAGAAATCCTCTCTCTTCTCTCCCTAAAAAAGGACATACAATGTTAGTTGGTCCTGTTTAGATTAACCTGAGCAAACCAAGGCATGTAAAAAGAAAACCATCACTAAATGTTTTAATTCATCTTGGTCATAAATTCAATACCTGGGATGGGTTCTCAGCTGAAATTCAATGGACTTAAAACAGTTCTACCTGCAGAGAATGGGTGGACATTGCCAATGACATCCATTGAAATGGACATTGAAATGTCCCTGACCATGCCAATGGAAATCTAAAGTGTTTTTTTCCAAAGATGGACACAGTGCATGTAGATAAATAATTATTCCAGTTTGCTAAGTACAGCTGAGACAAACCTGGCATAAAATTGCACTTGAATATGTGCTATACAATACAGCACACCTGAAAAGCCTTTAATGACTCTTTCAGAACTGCATTTTTACCATATCCTTCTACTAAGCAACAACAAAAACCTGCTACAAATCCTCCACTTTAACTCTTGCACATCAAAGATGAGTCCATCTTCATATCTATGGAAATACAACCTCCCTAATGCTATGAGTAAATGGGAAAAATGCAAAGGAAATCTATTTTGATATATAGATCTGGAACTAAAAATCATTTGTGTTTTAAAATAATGTCAGTGAGATATGCTGTGGTATTGATTTTTTAAACAGAAGTCTCTGTTTTATTCAACAGGGAAGTTCTGCTGGAAGCAAAAGGCTTCAGCATGCCTGCTGTATTTAGGGCCAGGTGATGTGTCTCAGAACAACACTGATTATTACAGACAGATCCTGATTCATTTCAGTTGAAAATTTGCCTTTTGGAAGCTGATGGAAAGCATTTGTCTGTTCCCCAGAAGGATGAGAACAGGAGCAGTGGTATTACTTGGATGTCAGCAGGCAAGACATTGCTGTAGAAGAGCATTTGCTTCTAAACCAAATGAACAGCAAGTGAAAGTTGCCTTTTCCAAAAGCTTTACATGAAGCTGCCACTGGGGCTGCTTGCTTACATGTTGATTTTATCTGACACGGGTTTAGGAGTCTGCCTGTGATCAGAACAGCACAGGAACATGTGTTCTGCTCCCTGGTTTTCAACTTTACCTGCTGCCAAGAGCAATGAAAAAAATTATGATTCAAATGCCTTCAACAGAACTTAAGTGGAAGAAGCCAAGAGGTTTAATTTATATCTCCTCCAGTAAGAAAACATTTATTATCAGGATATATGCATGTTAAAGAGCTTTGTTTGGTCTCAGTGCAGAAGAACGTGTGCACTGAAGGGAAATGATGGGGCTGCCAAGGAAGCCAGGCTGTGAGCACTCTGTGTGTGCCACACCCTGGAGTTAAATCCCACCCCGGGTATTCTCCTGGCCCTGGCACACAGCACAGGAGGAATTGCTTTAGCTCGGGGACCTTGCCAAAGGAAAGTTTGCAGGTTAATCCGAACACATGCTGCAATCAAGGAAAATGGGGAGGGTGAGGGACACCCTGCTTTTCTTCAGAAGACAAAATAAAGTCCTATTTGCAAAAGGTGAAATGTATTTTCTTCTCAGTTCTGACCAACACTGGTCATTTTTTATTTTATTTTCTTCTGATTTTCTCAGGGTCAGGAGGAACCAGTTCAGGGAAACCACCTGACCCATAAATACAGGGGATGGAATGAAGCAGCCATGGGGCTCCTCTGTGGATCTGTAAGTTTGAGTTCTCTCCAGAGTATGTTAATTACAGAAACCAGAAGTTTGGGGTTTTTTGGCATCACAGTGTAATGGAAGATACTAATATGGGTAAAACACTCCATGATATTTTGAAAATCATACCAACATTCTTAGTCAAGGCTGGCATCATAATTCCCTTTAAAACAAAAATTCTGTATATTTAAGCTAAGGTACAATACAAATATAAAGTCAATTATATCAGAAAATATTAGGATTAATTTTCTTCTTCTCCAGTAAAATCTTTCAACAGTCCCAGCAGCTGAAGTCACTTTTTAAATGCATTCTGTAATACTACAAGTCACAGTTTGAAAGAGAGAGCAAAATCTTCTGTAGACTAAATGGTTTTACAGTACATGATACAATGGTTAGAACTGATTAATTAAGGACTGTTACTGATTGATTATTGATTCACTATTGGGAGGCTTCACATCTCTTGTTCTTATTTTAATGTTAAATTTCATCCTTGAACAAGGTTATCTGCACTACATATCTCAGATACAAACTATATTTTAATTAAACATAACTAGTCAGTATAATGTTATATTAAAATTATTCAACAGCAGCACAGCCCTGCTTTTATATTCTGATTCAAAGAGATGATGCAGATCTCTATTGAGAAAGATTTTCTGTGCTTCTGAATCAGAGGGAGATAAAAATGAAAAGGAAAAGCACAATTAACAAGATTCAGGGGTTTGCTCTTTCATTTGACTTTGTCAGTCTATTACCATGACTTTGCTGAATGAGGCACCTCCACTGCTTTCAGGGGTATTTACCCACATGCACCATTTAAAACAGAATGACAAAAAGCCTCAGCAGTTGATGAGTGGGGACTTTGAATTAATCTGGGAAGGGATGAAAGCTGCCTCTCCTCTCACATGGAGCATGAAGGAAGCCTGGTCTGTGCTCTGGTTATTGCCATGGACACAACAAGTATTGATCCTCTGAGCAGAGGCCCCACAAACACAAATGCTCACAGAGTGAATTGAAAATGATCCTGCTCTTCTTGAACCCATCCACTAAACCCACGATCCCTCGCCATTCATCCAGCTAAATAAAGGATAACACAATTAAGATAATTATCCCCTGTGCATTCATGGTGTATTTGATGCACGACATGCCTCCTTAGTCACTCTGAAATTACTTTATTTATTGAGAACAACAATTATAGCACCAAAACAAATTATAGCCGAGAAATGTTCTTTCCACCGGGGTGAGGGAAAAATG
Organism: Rhadina sibilatrix; assembly: GCA_013400275.1. NCBI lineage: Eukaryota > Metazoa > Chordata > Aves > Passeriformes > Phylloscopidae > Rhadina > Rhadina sibilatrix. The sequence goes on from VWYO01017607.1 coordinate 120,591, forward strand.
ATGCTGGGAGCCAGAAGGGCTCTCTTATTTATTCTGTGCTATGCCTAACAAAATTTTCAGAGTCAAGCAAAAGGACCAAAAACCACCTGGTTTGGAGGTGGTGTTAGGGAGGAGAAAATAAGAATCTTATTCAGAGCTTTCTTCCTCTCTGAGATTCCTGCAAGTATAAGTTAAATTATTTCTCCTTGTTTCTGTACGTGCAACAAATGTAATTGTAAAATATTCATTTAAATAAATTATTAAATAAAAACCTCTTCCTTTTCACTAGAAAATTCCTCAGAAACAGAGCCAGGAGAAAAATGATCACCAACTGTCTTAACCAAATAATCCCCCAGCATAAAGCATTACATTGATGAAATAGAAAGTTTGGTGGAATATAAACTTGTCCCAAAAGTACCAAGGAAGGTATTTTACACTCCCTGCAGCATCCTGTGCTGCTTCAGCAAGTGAAGTGCCAGATTTGGAGCTGATCCTCTACAAGGCAGCCAAGCATTATTTGCCCAATTTAATGGAACACTCAAACCCTTGTATTTTACAAACTCACTAATAATCCTTCTGAAGTCAGAGGATCTGTCCATGCAGTGACTATTTAACAGCCAGTGAGGCACTCGAGCACATATTTCACATTAAATAAGGTCTAAGAAGACCTGCTCATTAGCCTGGGTGTTCTGGTAAATTAAATGATGGATTAAGCACTCATTCCAAGCCAAGTATCCAGCCTTCCAATTGTATTGTCTCATTCTCTTACAGACACTCATTTATGCAAACAGGGGTGAGTCTCTGCTCACTTTGGTTTGTTAGGCAGCCTGTCATCCTTACTTGGCTTTCCAAATCATAGCATGGTTTCCCTTGTTTAAAAAGCAGTGTTTCTGCCATGGGATGTTCCACAATGAAGATATTTCTCCATTTTATTTATTCCATTGACAACCCTACACAATTTGCAATTTTCTGATTAATTTCATCAGCTATTCATAATAATAACATTAACTAGGTCAGCTTTATGCACTGCTTTATAGAAGAACCTGCTTTTTTTAACATCACATTGGCTACCAAATTATTTCAAGGAACACTTTGGCAAAAAAGGTTGGATCCTGGATCAGATGAACACCTGACAGAAACCAAAACAATACCAACCCAATGTCAGGAGATCACTAATAAATTTTTTCTTAATTATACGTTCTAAAATCACAATTGAGATGTTCTTTTTCTCTCTCATATCTTTCAAAACAAAACCTACATTTTGATAAAAAAAATATCACCTTCACTCTTCTGCAACTCTTTCCTTGTCTTTGATCTTTGAAGAACCCTGAAATAATGACTTGTCTGAAAATACTTCTTCCCCAAGTATAAAGTGTAAATTTATTTTTCTGACTGCGTTACATTCAATAACACAAACAGAAGCCAAAAATAGATGTAACTTCTGTACATGCTGTTTTGGAAATTTGAACACGTTAGACCCAAAATATGCATCTTAATCCAAGATGAAAGAGCAATTGCTACCAAGAGAAAGACAACGATTTACAGAACAATTACTTGACAACTGTATCCGAAATGTTTCAGTGAGGGCCTGACTGAAAAGCCTCTGAAGTCAAAGGGAATTCCTTCCACTATTCCAAGCAGAATTTAGGCAAGGTCTTTGTTTTCAGAAGAATGTTTATTCATCAGCTAGCGATGAACAAATGCAAATAAAACGCTCTCATAATAAGCTGCTCAGTGGTTACAGGAGAGTGTCCTGAATTCAACCAGCGCAGGGGGAGAGCACATCCCAGCCTGGCACAGGGAGAGGTGCTCTGGGCACGGCTGCTGTGGCATCACAGGGAGCAGCAATGATGCCTTTTATAGCCCTGATGGCATCTGGAATATTGCACTGCCCTGCAGAAAAGCATTGACGAGTCACTGGAGTGAAGTACAAATAATCAGAGGGCGAGAAGTATTGATCTGAGGTAATGACAGAGAGAGCCAGACCTATCCAGCTGGGCTAAGGGAAAACAAAAGGTGGGACCTGAGAGCTCTGTATAAACACACGAAAAGGGCAGCTTTCAGGAGAGAAAGGAATTATTTAGGGTCTTTCACAGAAGAGTCAGCAGCAGCAATGGGGAAAAAAAGGGGAGGTGGCACCCTCGTCTCATTCCTCACAAAAACAAATCTACTCCTCTTTGAATAACAGAACTTTGTGCGCTGGGAATTCAGGGGAAATCTCGGTAGTAACTCACAAATAAGTGACCCAGAACACACACAGAGCTGTCCTGTGGCTTATTCCGTGTTTGCAAAATCCACTTGACTCTGTAATTAGGCTGAAAACCCTTCGAGGCAGGGCACAGAGCAGTGGAGTCTTTATCTTAACTGATGTTCTGGTTATAAATAATACACTAAGCTGGTTAACAACAGACTTAACTTGTTAGAGAGCTTGAGGCTGGCAGCCTGTAAGTGTGGTGGAGTTGGGGCTGTAAATAACTGCAAACTCTGTTTCAGCAGTGCTGAAACAGTAGGGATGTTGTAAAGAGAAAGTCTAATTTGGGCAGGTTTTGAAATCTATATGAACATCTGTTTTATTACTGGCCTGGCAATCTGTAAACCCTCCAGTTCAGAAAATTCCCTCGCAGCAAGAACATTAGTGGAAGAAAATCAACACAAAGAATTCCCCAAATTGCCTTCTTCAAGAAAACCTACATCTTTCTTCATATTTTTGAACTACGAGTGGAATTTAGGTTATGAAATCAAGGCAAGATAATACAGTAGGAACTAAATTACCCAGCAGTCATTCATAGCACTTGATACAATATAAGGTATATGTTTTAAAGTACAGCAAAAGAAAAAGTCATATGAACTGAATATAAAAAATACTGATACAATAAATAACACCAGAATCACAATGCAGGAAATGGCTCTTTTCCCATTGCACTCCAAAACCCCATTATGATGATGTGAATATTCTTATTTCTGCCTTGTTTTTAGCTCTGTGTGGTGACAGATGGGCTTTAGACCTGAGTTCTGGGACTTGCATCAGGCAAAGGACTTGTCAGATGGAATATTTACACTTTTGCTAGTTTCTGAAATATTTCAGAACTTGTTTATTTTCAAACAAGAAGAAGTAAAGTGTAAGCTCATAGCTCGAGGATGTGGGGAAGTATTTTAAAGACAAATTTACAGAAATTTAGTGCTCTGGATGTCATAAGATCTAGTCATAAGCCCCCTTAAAGAAACCACAGAATTACTAAGATTGCAAATTCCACATCAACAAGAAAACGACATCCCTGTAAACCACCCGCTGTCTAAAGACAGTAATATTCAAATAAACCCAAAATGGAACTGTGAGTTTTTAGTTTGAGTTGAGAGAGAACAAGTAAAACCAAACTGTCCAGCTCTGGGTGAGACATGAACTGTTCCTGTCTGAGGTTCATCTTCTTGTTTAATCTGATGATGCAAAAAAGAATAATCAGACCAAACCAGAAACTTCAGTGAATATTTTTCCTTTGAGGTGACTAATCCCAATTCAAAAGAACCCAAACAACAATCCCATATCCCCTTCATACACTGCTCAAATCCTTGCAGGCCTCCTGGGGCACATGACTGTACTCATGAGCCCTACAGGCACATATCATGTTTATTTGTGTCCTCAATAAAGCAAAGAAAAATAGAAAACACAAAGACCTACAAGTCTTCTCTATCCCTTTCAATATTATCCTTTATATTTCCACAAGGCCCAGGGAAATTGCTTGAGTTCCCTGGCATAATTCACCTCACTAACACTTATTTACATCATAAAACCCAGCTCATGTTTTTAGTGGGATAATTAAATACAGAAAGATTAAATTAAAAAAAAAATCTCCTTCCAGTCCAGGCAGTCAACCATGTTTTCTGCAACCCAAACAGGGTCCTTGGCCAGGGCACAAAATAAAGAGTCCAGATGAGCAGAGATTATGTCCAACTTCAGCTGCTCAGCCATGTGCTGTGCTCAGAGCTGGTGTGCTCCACAGAATGAGCTGGGCTTTTACCTGTAATACATAAACACTACACACTTCATCTTGAAAGCTTATTTTCTTGAAGCATGAGGTTTAGTCCTAAAAAAAGGACTGTTTTTAATTGCACTACAATGGATGGATTTGAAGCAAAGCCCTGAATAATGGAACTTTATCCTCCTGCAAACAAGAGAGCTGACACAATGTATTCAATATTATAAATCCTACTGTGCTGCCAAACTTATAATAAGGCATTCTTAGAGGAAAGTCTAATGATGGGGAAAAAAAATACATTTTTTTTTTCTCTTACATGAGATCATAAATTTTCTCAGAATCACATCTAAACAGCAAGGTACTACCTGCAGGAAAATAAATTACCATAAAGCTGTTATGTTGGTTTAGGGTGGGGCTTTTTTTTGTAACCTGATACAGATTAGGGTTTGTTGTTTGGTTTTTGTTTTGTTTTTTTTTTTTTTTTTCCTGAATATTGCATTTAAGGTAGGTATTAGAGCAGAGCTTTTAACACAAGCAGTTTGAAACGTGTGGAAAACAGCTTTGGTGAAAGATTCCTCTCAGACTCCTGCCTGTTGGATTTGTTTAAATGCTTCAAATAAATTCATATCTGGTTAACTCTGAAGTCTACAAATACATAATTGTACTTTGTTCTACAATTTTGAAGGTTAAGCTGTGTCTGCCAGGCATAAACCCAGTGCATTAAGATATCATGTTGAAAAAATTCAAAGTTTCCTACTCCCTTTTTAGATATGAGAGTGTGTTTTGGGTTCTTTGGGAGGGGGGAGAAGAAACTCGTTATTTTCTTTTTTTAAGAATAAAGCCTTTGGACACCAACCAACTAGTTGTTCCTAGTAGTGGAACAACTGAGAAAGAAAAAAGTGCTCCAAGACAACAGAAAAAAGAGCTTTTTCCTCATTATTTTCACCTTGTGGAACCCAGAATGTCCCTTTTTCTCACCATCCAGGAGGAGATAAACACAACGATTTGCAGTATGTTCACAAATATTCCTAGGGATTACTAAAGCCCTCACCTTCAGTTTGCCATTTAATTACACACAAGAAGTGTTTATTGACTAATGTACTTCTCTTTTATGAGCAATTAATTGATGTGACTATTCCAGCTAGGGCTCAGCACGCAGGAAAACATCCCCCTGCACTGAGGCACAGAGACAATTAATGTCTCAGGTAAGATCCACGTGGAGGTTAAACTGACTTTGGTGTATCTTATGCTGCTGTTGTTAGGGCATAGAATTTCACAGTCGATGCTGTTTCCAGATAAAACAGAACTCATGAGAGCATGAGGCTTTCAAAAGATGTGTTGTACAGAAATCCTCCATTCAGCACTGAAAGCTACCCAGCAGATCTCTCATGCCACAGTAGGAGTCACCTGTACACCAAGATAGGGTGTTCTGAGGGGGGAAAAAAATGTGAGCACTGTCAGTGCTTCTCTGAGCTCTAATAAGCAAATCATCCTCTGCTCTAATGACAGTAATGAATGAAATCATGCTTCAGTAATGAACCTTTTCTAGGTCTGAGGGATAAATCCTACTTCATACAGCCATCCCAGTGCCACAGACATTCCCACCCAGGCTTGCAGGGCTCAGCAGCCTGAAGGGAACATAACTGGGGTTCTTGTTTCATGCTGTGAAATTTGTGTTTTTCACGGGGCTGCTCCAGTTCCAAGCCACATGGGGGGATGTAACTTCTACCAAGTTACAGAGCAGAGATTTCACCAGTCTGACACTGACAGAAAATCTTGTTTCTTGACAGAAAATCTTGTTTCTTGACAGAAAATCTTGTTTCTCTGAGTCACCTTCCAAACAAGACGTGGGACAGATCAAATTTGAAGTAATAGCTGTGAAAACAAGGACTTGCATTTTGTGAGTGCGTTTTGTCAGAGATCACTCCGTGCAAGACATCAGGTTAAGAGGATCTTGACACAACCAGCAAATTCCAATTACTCAATCCTGAGGAGTCACTTTATTCTTCACTTCAAAGTATTTAACTGGACTTTTGCCATATTTTCCAAGAGAACAGGATTAGAATCCCAGAAACACATCTACAGATGAGAGCCTGTGTAGGAATTATCCAAGATCTCTAAAATGAGAGAACAATTGCAGTCAGGGCAATGCCATCACACTCTAACAGTTAGGGGTGTGCCTTACAAAGAATATGTTCTCCTCGGGTCTTGTGGGGGAGGGGGTGTGTGAAATGAGTTCACCACAATAGAAAGGAAACAATGATTCAAGAAAGACTGATTCTGTCCTGAGACTTTGTAGGGCCAGAAATAAAAATACAGAATAAAGAACATAAAATATTTTAAGAAAACTTTCTAATCCTGATTCTTTTGAGAGAGCAAACCCTGAACCAACATTTCAATCACAAAAGATTCTCAATAATTATTAAAAAAAGAAACATGATTCTGAATAATGCATTGGAGCAAATTATCACAAAGTATAACTATAATTACTGGTTGGAGTAGTTATAAACAGTTTGTATTTCAGGGTCATATGTTTCACATACACCATCTTAACAAGATCAGGGGTTGGGCTTTTTTTATTTTCTACCAAAAGAAAGGACAGCTTCTCCACGAAAAAAAAAAAAAAAAAAGAATTGAATTGAATAAGGTAGTAAATATCACAAATTTGTGGGGTTTTTGCAATCATCACACTAACAATGTGTTAGTTCCATGGCACATTGGACTATTAACTTAATTCTATAATTATATCGTTTAAAACACATGGATGAACAAAAGTCATGATCATGACACAACTCTATGCCATGTTATTATTCCAAAACAGCAAGTCAAACATTTGACTCCTAAATGAAAAAACTGTGTATCAATCAGATTGGGTATTAAAGGAAGCAGCAGCATCAGGAGGATCAAAAGATTTATTGCAATCATAACCAGATTGATAAACTGTTTGTTCTGCTACCACAAAGCATTCATGCCTGATAGATTTAACTCTGACATTTTAGATAAACACAGAGATAAGAAACAGAGACCTCATTTTGTATAAAAATACCTTTTACCTTAATCTCACTTGAGGAGCTGATACAGGAGACAAAAGAGCGCTGGTCTATTGTGTATTCCTTTAGAGCAGTTTTTAATTTGGAGATGTGGAATTGAATGCCTGTGGACAGACACTTGGGAAGCATTTCCACAGGAAGATAAGGAAATAGGCTGCACTTCACAACGGGGTTTGTGAGCACATGTTGGGGAACTTTTGAAGCACTGATGTGATAAAGGTGAAGGCCCCTGTGGAGCACATCTCAGCCACCTTCCATGTGCTAATCTTGTTATAAAGGATTGCTCTAATAAAAAAAAAGACTAAATAAAAAGCCAGACTGACAAAACCCAGCTTTCTAAAGTTCAAAACAGGCTTCTTTGTCGTTAAAGCCCAATGAGAAATACTGAATCCTTCAGTAGCATAATCAAGAAGAAAGCCTTCAATAATGTAATGATGCTGTGAGGAAGAGTTGTAAGGATATCTGTCTCAAAGAGATCAATCCCACAAAAATCTACTCCTTTATGGGCCTAACTGGAGCAGAAGAGTCTTCTAGCACCTAAAACTTTTCTTCCTATAGGTTTCCAGCTTTGCCTTGGCTTTTTCATTTCTAGTGGAGAAGTCAGTAGATTGCAGGAAGCAGCATCAGAAAAACATACTGAAGTATTAAAAAAGATGCTGCTTCAAAACCAAAATCAAACCCCACCAAGTCTGGCTTCTTTCACATTAGCCACTTTCAAAAGAATATCTGATTACATTTTAAAATTCTGCTGCTCCATCGCAGCAGTTTTGAAACATTTATAAGCTCAGCCTGTGTGTGTTCTAATCCCAGCGGCTGGCGTAACAACGGCCTGAGGATCCGAGGTTGTCAGGAACAACAAATTGCCAACAAGAAACACATCCTGTAAAACACTGCCTGGGTAGTTCATTTAAATTTGAATCTGTATCTCTGTTGTTGGCACACAGCATTAGTCATGACTTAAACCATTAGTAACAGAATGCTCTCCCCTACCTAGCACCCAGCGCAACAACAAATGCCGCTGCCATATCAGCACAGAGCAGGCTTTTTATCAGTTTCTTTTAAAGCGCTCGTTATTTGTAAAAATAAAACAAATTCACCAAAACCAAGTGGAGTGCGCAGCAATCCTCAAGTGGTTATCTAGCTCCCAGAGCAAGGACAGAAATCAGAGTAGTAAAGGTGCTGCTGTGCCTGCTGCAATGATTTGCTTGGCATGGTGCAGGAGCATCAGCACATGATGAAGTGTTTTGAGATGGGGTGGTTTGCATTAAAAAGGGAAAACCACGGAGGCTCAAGGCTCGCTGGGTGTTAGGCCACAGCAGCCAGTCTTTACTGTCTTGGGGCAGCATGATTTATGGTGCTCCAGCACACAGCAGTTTATATCTGCTCTAGCAGCTGTGTTTAACAACCTTCATTTCCCTTTTGCCAAGAAGAAAGCATCCACCGGCCAGTGAGGCAGCCAGCAGGGAGCTGCTGTGCTCCTACCTACACAAAACTGATGCAAACCAGCTGAAAACACTGGGAGAACCCACTCTCCTAGGGAGACTCAAAAAAAAACCCCAACCAAAATGGACAGAAATGCAGTTTTCCACTTAATTCTGGCTTATAAAACACTTCAAAAGGACTCAGTCAGCTCAAGGTTCCTCCAGAGATGATGGCTGTGGCTCTCAGGAAGGTTAAAATCACTCTCTGGTGTTACTCACATTTTCTCCACTGTTATCACAATCACTTAGGGTGCTCTGGTGCATCTCAGTTTGGTACCCCAAATAAATTCTAGAGAAATTTGTACACTTCTCTTATTGATTCTTTATTTCCCTGGTACCAATGGCTAAAGTCTCACACTGTCAGGTGCAGAGAGAGAATTAGGAGCACATGGGAAGCTTGTGTCTCAATGAGGAGACATCCAACACTTTTCCAAAAAATATAAACTCTCCTGATTTGTCACAATTTTAGTGCCTTGGCATAATAATTTACAAAAGAATGCAATATAGTCTCTGGCGAGGCAGCCTACCCCAAACAGTGGAGTTGAGCCTAAAAAAGCATTAATACAAAGCTATGGCAAAGCTACAAGATGGATGAGTTGGATTTAAATGACAAAACCACATTGACACATTTTTAATGGCAAACCCACAACCTGCAGTTTTGTCAGGGGCTGACCACATTCTGCATTTTTAACACTTTTCACCCTTCTAAGCAAGTACTCCAGAGTTTGGTCCTTGGGCAGTAACAAGCCCAACTGATTTGGGGTTCCTAACAATTCTCCACTCAGAAAGTGGCAGCCTACGTTTGTTGGTGTCACAGAGAGAAACTGTTCAAAACAAACTTTTTGCTCTTCCACCCAAGAAAAAGGTAAATTTTACCAAAGTTTGAGCTCTGTTTTTCCTCCTCTCACTTTCTCTTTTCCTGGTCTTGAGACATATTTCACCCAATCCAATTACTCCATCTCTGCCTTACAGAACTGCCAAACGTGCTGCTTTGACAGGGTAACCTTGCAGCTTGTCAGGGTTTTGCCATCTCTGAAGGGAACTCCTTAGCTGAGATTAATTCCCTGTGCCTCCCTCCTGCTCAGGTCCTGCTTTGGTTTCAGGTTTTCTTTTGAACCAGGCCTTAACCTTACAAACACAAAGTACTCACAGGCTGAGTGCAGCCACAAGTGTGGCTCTTTTACAATAAATATTTTCTCTGCTCCTTTCTCAAGGTCTCCAGTGGTCACACTTTTGTCTTTCCAGCTTTCGATAAACACCTTTGATTTAGCAAAATGCAGTCAGAAAAGGTAATGATATGCCAGAAAAACCAAGAGGCATAATGCATAAATAAACCGTTCATAAGAAGAGGAATTTTGCCAGTTTGGAGCTCTTTGGTTATTTAATGGAGATCCATTAAGTTTTACCCATGCTCAAATATTTACAAGCAAAACAAGTTAAAATAGAGAGGGAATTAATATATCAAAACTTCGATTATTTGGGCTTTAGAGAAAGCAGATATTGGAAGCTGAAAGGATTTTATAGATAAAATTAAGAGTCCATTAAGAATAAAAATTATCTCCTAAAGTCTGTTGAATGATAACAAGCGAAAGGGTGTTAGTAAACAAATAACAAATTTGATCACAACAGACCTGCTAATTTGGAATGGACTCAAATTCACAGCCAAATGCACACATATTCTCAGGCTGAATTTTCTTTTAAGTGTCCTGAGATTTTTATTAATTGCTCTGCAAGCAGTGTGTGTGTCCCCTAAGGTTTTTCATGTACTTCCTACTCTGTTTGTTAGAGAATAATTACCAACTGCCTCTTACCAGCTTACATTTGTAGCTTTGAAGAAACACACTTTCATATAATATCAAAATGAAAACTGCAACTGTGTCCTCCAAAAGCAGTTGCTATAATTACTTCAGAAACCTTGATCAATTTAAAATATGTAGCTCTGCTTTGAACTAATAAGAGCCAGTCTAAGCAGAAATATTAAAATTGTGGTTCAGATCTGTAGCAAAGGTGATAGGCAGAGAAAACAGAAAAAGCTGTGAGAAAGAAAATCTACTCCATGAAAATGGGATTAAAGAATGAATCTTAAAATAAACATAAAGAAAAAAGATTGAGCTCTAATCCAACACAACTGAGCTGAAAAACATGTTGTACTACGTTCATACTCATCTGTTTTGTCAAAAATTCGCTGTTTAATATGCACAGTGTATATTCAAATTCTTTTTGCAAATAAAAAAGTTAATCTGAGGGTAAAATTGCCTTAAATATATGCTAGAAACAGCAATTAAGGAGAAAAAAAAATTAGGTATGATTCAGTGTTAAAACAAAAATACAACAAACTGAAATTTATGAGCTTGGTTCCCAGTTTTGCAATTTCTCTAGATTAGTTCTGCTGCCCCCCCGCCCTTAAATATTTTATAGGGACCCATCTGCAGAGGGCTGCATGCATCACACACTGCTCACTGACCCCTCCTGTTCTTTATGTCTCAGTGCAGGCTGATCTCCTTTTTCCAGAGGGCTGACTACTGCCCTGTGTTACTCTGAAATACAGGACACTTTCTCTCTCTGCCTCACAAGTTTCTCAGCTTTGCTTACCCATGAGAATCACTCAAGCCTTTTAATAACTGCACTTTATCCATACACTGGCCTTGGAACGATTTTGCCACAGGTTCTCAAGAGATCATTTCCCAAGCATAAGAAATTCTTCTCTCCAGAGCTGCTGGGCTGTTCCTGCTGTCCCAGCAGCAGATCAGGATTTGATCCAGTGGTTGAATTTTGGCATCTGTTTGTGATATAAAGCCATTTGAATACTTGGGATATGACAGAACATTTATCATCATCCTCCTCCAGAAGAATCCTGGTTCAATCGCTGCACATTGCAGCGGCTTTTCTTCCTTCTTTGGCAAAATAGGATTCTGACCCTTGACAAGCTCACCCCGAGATGGCCATTCCCATTTCTCCTGTACCATTAAGGCCAGATTCCCACGTCTCTGCCACATTTGTCTCTCTTTAGATTGGACTCACTCCATAACCCTTAACCATCACTGATTTTATCTGTTTCTCAAATTGCTGAGAGAGTACCCCAGAACATATTAGCTGTTTTAATGTGCAAGGTGATCCAGGTATCACTGTTCCCCTATCTCCTCTTTTCTTCAGAAAACAAAGCAAAGATCATGTTCTTGGCATCTCCTTCCTTTGCAGGTCAGATGAGTGCGTGGTTTAGCAGTAGTTGCACAGCTTTTGGAATTTATGTTGTCTTGTAATCCAAAACTCTCAAAGGTCCATAAGACAACACATATTGTTTTATCTGTGTGTTCAACCCATCCCTTCTCTTCAGTGCTGGCTGATTTCTGCCCCTGTGATACACACAGGGTGTGTATTCTGTGCCTCTAACACAGAATTCTTTATCACCAAAATTCCTCCAGGAGGCACCACATTCCAGCCTGGTTTCTCAGTGCTTCCATGGTCTCACACTCTCTGTTCTCCTGCTGGGTCTCAGACAGGTCTCCCCTCTGGTTTGTGTCCACCTTCCTCCTCAGCAATCCAGGTGAAAGTCCAAAGCACTCATCACAACCAAATTCAGTATGTGCTGGAGAAACTACAAACAGAAAAATGACGTGCCAAGAAAACCCACTGTGTGAGGGCAATGAATGTCTTGCTGGGCCAGTCAGAAGCATCTTTTCCAAAAGCAATTTCACAATGTACAAAGCCTCTAGATTAGCACACGTTGCAGTGTTTCCTTTTATTTCCTTCCACTCCACACTCCAGGTGAGTAAGAGGCGGAATGGACTCCCTGGACAAACTATCCCTCAAAGTATGGCTTGAAACAAACAGCCAGAATTCTGGTATTCAGCTCCTTGGTTGCAAAAGATGCCTTTCAGTTGACTGTGCAATGTCAGATTGCCTCACTTGAATTGCAGAGGAAAAATTACATGTGACCTTTACCCTTCTGCTCAATGCTCTCTGTCCTGGAGCTTCTTAATAAACTTCAGTACAATTATTTAGAATGATTTCACAGCAGCACGGAGACAATGTTTTTTTTCCAACAACCTTCTAAAAGGCTTCTAAAGTATAAATTCATTTCATGGACACTAATTCTACTGAGCTCTCAGAAGAAAACATAACTAAGAAAGTTCAACTGACAAATAGGATGGGCCTGTGCAATTGCAGAACATTCTTACAGGGGGAAAAAGCTGAGTTTTCATGTAAACTTAACCTTGGCATTTTGCACTTTCATTGGAAGAATTTACACTTCACTTAATAGAAAATTTTCTATTTTAGAATCATACATTATTGAAAGAGAAGAATTCAACACACTTTTGGGACAGATATCATGTCACATACAAAGAAAATTAAGTGGTTTTGCCTTCATCTTATGAAAATACTGAAGCCTCAAGAAGGCTCTGCTCACACTGCCCAATAAAGCAAACGCACAGAATATACTATTTTATTTATTTAAACAAAGTCGTCTACCCTGCCAAATCAAAACCAGTTTTCTCCCAAATAAAAACATTTCCTAACAATGAGTAATTCTGTGTTACTGAATTTCAACTGTCCTCCTACACGCCTTGAACTGTGAGCTGCACAAGATTTGTTTTTACAGAAAGAAAATAGGTGTTCTTCTTCCTGCTGCATATAAAAATACCTGTTTTCCTTTTTGAGTTGAAAACTGCTTTGCTTGTTTTGGTTGAGGCTTTTTTTTCCAAGATAAAATAAAATTGAAACTCAATAAAAATACAGACAACTGGTTGATGCTGTTTCCAATAACTGAGGAAAAATGTCTCGGATATGAGAGCTTAAAAAAACCAAAAAGTTGAATGCAAATGCTTGGTCAACCTACCCTGTACATAACTTTTTTTTTTTTCCACTTATATTAAGTCCATTAAGGTACATTAACTTCAATAATTGCAGACTCTAATCATAAATCATTTAGGAATATCTTACAGAATTGTTTTTCCAGCAAAACTTTAAATGCTGATGTTTGGTTTGGGTTTTTGTCTTTTTGGTTTTTTGGGGGTTTTTTTTGAGGTTAATGTTATTCAAAAACTCAAGAGAGACAGGGACATTTATCATGATCTGAAATTTAGAAATGTACATTTTAGCATTCTCATAAGTGCAATAAACATCCCAGAATATGAGGAAGACAGAGGAAAGTAATTTACTCTTCTAGGGAGGAAAGTAATTCTTGAAAGGGTTGCCGTATCCATAAAATAAAATTTCCTTATACACAGTAATAATTTCTGTAACTCACTAACTTTTAATGAGGATAAATGAATGATGAAATAATTAAGTTGGCGCATAGGAGATTGTATTGATAAGAAAAACCCCTCTGGATTAAATGCATCTTTGAGCTTCTACTAAGTCTAATTTTTCTCCCTCCAAATGTCCAGCACTCTCAACATCATCCTTTAGAACAAAACTCAGTTTTAGCCTGACAGATAATTACTACCATTTCTTCAAAATAAAAGAAAAATGGATAAAAACATTCTTGGTGGCTTTGAAATTTCGTTACGTGTTCCATGTCAGCAGTTCTTCCCTGTGTGCTTTGAAATAAAGTGCCAATTTGAACAGAAATAAAACCTTACAAAATCTTCACCTTCAGTTCTGCTGACCTCGAGTCTGTATCTCCCTGCTCTGAGATGCCCAGAATTACCACAGATGGCAAACACCTCACAGAAGTCATAAAACAAATGGACACTTTGAAACTTGATTTAGTTTTCCTAAGCTTCGAAAGGAAATGAAAGAAAGAAATACTGAACATTTCACTCACCAGTTTGCAAACATGTAGCCAATGGGGGTTTTGATTAAAAAAGTCAGAGCAGCAAGAGCAGTTTATCTTGTATAAGATTTCTAAGAGCACATTATCAGAAGAGAGTTGTACACCCTGAATTTAAAAAGAGCCCTCAGATACAAACAATGCAGTCAGACACAGAAGATGACTTTCATTCACAGGGATTCCAAATTAAACACTGGCTCAGATGCTGCCAAGTTTATAGAGAATCCTGCAGGACAAAGATTGGCTTTTGAGAACTGCAGAACAGACTCAGGAATGGGCAAAGGACACTTAAGCTTTGTCCACTTGTAATGGCTGATCAAGCAGGTGTGGTCAGCATGTTCAGCTGCTGACAGAGCTGGATGACACTGTGTTCCACTGTCTTCACTGCACTGGTTCTGTGCTGCAGCTAATTCAGACTGAGTAGCCTTAACCTTACAAATACAGGTCAGCTTTTAAAAATTGCTACAAGCTTTTAAACTTATTAATCCATGGGTCAGGGCCTGCTGGGAACACACTGCAGCCCAGGAAAGCTCAGTTGGCCAAGGCTACTCACATGCTAAATGTCCTTGCCAGGCAGGGACAATGGCCTTGCTCATTTGGTCTCACTCTGACTGCTCAGAGCATCAATATTGCTGATCTTCACATGAGAAAACTGCCAGAAACATGCCTGGCACATGCTGGCATTGCCATATGTGCTCAAATCCACTGCCAGGCACACAAACAATAGCTTTGACCTGAAATGTTGCTCATCAAAGTTTGGTCTCACCAGCAGCTACCATGGAATCCATAGAGCCACAGCCCCGAGGTGATTAAACAGTGCTGAGAGACTTCATTTGGGTGTTAAAAGTAAAAATTTGCTCAGGAGTTTTGGGAGGTTTGAGGGCTGAAAATACGAAAAGGGCTCTGAAGATCAAATTTCAAATGAGTTCTTCTGCAGACACACCAAGCTGGAAGAGAGGCTGGGAGCCTTTGGAAGGGAGCAGCCCAAGAAAGGGGCTCATTTTCAAAGGAAGGGATTCAACATCTCCTGCTGACCACAGTGGCAAAGCACTGCTGTTAATTAGCATCGGCTGGAACACAGAATATTCTAAACATGACTTTGGTCTAAGTCTTCAAACACTGAATGATTTGTATCCAGCAATATATTTCACATAACATTGTCTGTTACTCATAAATTAATGTTTTCTGCTGCAGAGCCTGGTGTGTTTTTGTTAATAGACACCAACAAGAATGGTAATTAAAGGATGCACTGATGGGTACTCATTACAAACAAAATCCTCCCTTTGATCCTCCAGGTCCAGAGCCTTCTGAGAAACCTTTATCTCGAGAGGAGATAAACACAATGTTTGAGAACCTTTTGACTTCTCTGCTATCATCCTTAAAACTTTTTTTAGTTGCTTTTTAATGTTTCCCAATGTAATTAGTAGCACCAACGTAGAAGCTGATTGACAAGCTACCAGCAGCTGTTTATACAGCAGCACAACCAGAAAATTATAACAGTGTGAGATGTTTATTTAACTCCCTGTGCAAACACAACACATCATCCATTCCCTGTGCTGCCTCAGAGCCCCTTGCAACTGGTGTGGCAGTGAGAGACCTGCTGAGCTCAGGAAGCAAATTCTCCTCTGCATGGGGCATTCCAGCACTCACAACAAGGAATGGGAAATTCCTGCCAGCCTCCACAGGTACCAAGGCCTGGGCACCTGCTCCTTGTTGTAACCAACACGGAGTCCAGCCTGGCTCTGACTTTCATTGGGATCAAACCTCAAAACTGTAGAGCAGCTGTATCAAACCTGTACAATCTTATATCCCATTAAAGTAAAGTAGCTCACGGTTATGTCATCTCCAGGCTGAGAAGCAAAGCCTTCTTCTCTTAAATAGAGCTTCTTAAAGCTCAAAAATGTTTTAGTTCTGTTTGTCTGTGCCCATTCTATTGGGAAACAGCCAAATAGAAGGAAGTTCCTTCTTTTTTTCTGCAGATAAAGGAAAAATTTAAAAACTGTATTTTCCATGTGGACAAACTGGTAGAAAAGGTTTTGGGGAAACAGCCTGAGGAATTAAGTCCTATTTCTCCAGCAAGTATCTGGAACGTGACTGGAATTGACTCAGCACTGGCAGGTATTTAATAACTTGCAAATGTGAGTTTAATCAATCCCAGAACACACTTGTAAAGAAAGAGGAGTTCTGATTCCACATCTCTGTGACAGACAGAGGTGAATACCTGGGAACAGATCACCAAAAGCACTCTAACACCTTTCAGGGATCTTTGCTAAAATAACTGCTCACACGAAATCTGAGCTTCTGAGGAGTAAATGGAAATCCCAGCTCTGAACAAATGCCTGGTCTGACCATGATGAGGGTACACAAGGACCCTGCTTATCTTCCTCTGCAGTTCTGCTCATTTTTGCTACTGAACAACAGCTTTTGGTCATTGGGATTTTGATCCAACTCATCAAAATGCAGTAGGATATAATGTTCCAAAATGTTATCATGTATTTGATCCGTCTCTGTGTTTTATGGTTTCAAGAAGAGCAAGACTGAATACAGGAGAAAAAAGAGAAGAATGTGCCTATCAGAACAGCAACAGCAGACAAAAGCAAAATAGATTATTTTCGTTCCATTTCTCCCACTGTTTAATAGCTTGACTTTTGCATACCAGCATTCCACAGGTATAATACAGATACAGCATAATGTGTTTTCCTTTAAAAGGTCATCACTATATTAGAAGTATTTGATGCACTGCGACCAGAGCACACATTTTTAGAGATAACGGCCTATCTAATATTTTTCTTTAATTTATTGGCATCAAGAAATTCTATTTAATTTCTGCTTTCAGAAGAACATCTGCAAGTGATTGGCATAACTCAAGGGACCTTTGCAGCTGCAACTTTCTCCACGAGCAGAGCAAAAAGCCATGTTTGTCAATATGCCTGAGTAGGATTAAAAAAGAACAAAAAGAAATAAAAAATAAAAAGCCCCAAACTACAAAACAGCTAATTATTGGAAGTAAATGTTTCATGATCTGTGTGTGGCACCCAGAGCTGAATAGATCATTAGCTAAACTTCCAGTCAGCATTCCACACAAGCATATGTTTTCCTCATAAGTGCTTGCATAAGTTTGCCAGCAGCCTCAGTGACTTAACTAGAGGTACTTATGTACATTGTGCAATAAGCAGGGCCAAGGAAAAGCAGTGGGGTTTTTTTAGGATCTTAACTCCTGAATCATATGCATTTCCAAAAGTCCTAAGCACTTTCTTCCAGATCTTAAATTTTCCCTCCCTGTTGAGCGCTCAAGGTAAAGCTGCTCCATCTGATCACGGCTGCCCAGAGCTGCACCCGAGCCCTCCAGGCCATTTAGTGCAGCTCTCTGTCTTTTCCATTTGTGCTTCCTTGTGGCAGCCAAACTGCACCCCCAGCCCTGCTTCCAGGCGTCATGGATCATGTACAGGGAAGAGTCTGCATGCAGCTACTCTGGTGCTGAGAGTGAGAGAATGGACAGCTTTGGGTATGGGCAGTTCAGAGCCCACGGGCTCAGGTGCCATCAAGCAGTCCTGGACACTCTCCCTTTAGCAGCACAATAAATGTGGCTGCAGAGCATTGATGAGCACCACAGACAGGTCTTGGTGAATTCCTGCTTCCTCACAGTGTACACACTGTGCTGGGTGAATGCTGCCTGTAAATTAGCTGGCAGCTCAAGATCAATACACAGTGCAACCAGCTAAACAAAAACAATTCCAAGTAGAAAACACTGCAAAGATCCTGAGAGAGCCCATAAAGGAATAAATCAGCAGGTGCTGACTGATTCCAGCCAGTTCAGATCTGACCCTCAATTATTTTGGCCTGAGGGGCTCAAAGGGACCATCTGTGGTGTAAAGGTCCCTTCAGCATTAGGTTCCCAGCTTTGTGCAGAGGACAAAGTGCCCCTCAGCATCCCTGAGAAATGTCATTACTCCAAACCCTCCAGTGCCCTATCTGTGTTTATGTTCCAAGGACATACTGAATTGTTTTAGTATTTTCAACATTTTATGATGTACTGTAAAGCCAGGAAAACTTACTAATCTCCATTTATTTCCAGCAGTGGTCTACCAAGATTCTCACTAACTGAAAATACATGTAGGAAGATATTCCCTGCCTCAGAGGTCATATTACTTCAGACAATTAGAACATTTACCAGCTACAGGATGCTGCTGTATGTGGTGGAAATAGGATGTAATTTCAATAATGGACCTCCCCTCTCTATTACCCCTCAAACAGGCTGTTTTGAGACAGGTTCTGCATCTCATTTAATTTTAGAACAAGAGGGACATGCTGATTGCTGAAACCTTCTGGTCAGAGCTGTTTGTTTGCTTATTTCTGGTCTCTAGGTGGGCTGGAGTGTTGGAGCTCAAGGAAGCAGGTGGGTGGCAGGGACCTCGCTTTCCCACTGCACCAATTTCCAAAGACAAAAATAAACATTAAAGAAGTAAGCACAGCTCACAAAAGGTGTTAAAGCACATCAAATGAGTTCCAAAGCCTCCTGGAGGGTAGAGTCTTCCTGAACAGAGAAGTTGCAGTAGTAAAGGTGAAATATTAATTAAACATATGTAATAGTGTCTGCTGGAAGACAGTCACTTAAATCCTGGCTTGTCCTGGAATTCTCCAAATGCAGCCATGGATGAAGACTGGGTAAGAAGTGACAAACTTATGAATTTCTGTCTTAGAAAAGAATTTAAATAATGAAGAAACAAAAATCGTTTTAGTGGTACAGCACATAAGGCATATGGTAAGAGAGAAGAACTTTCCCCAGAGCTTTATTACACTGTGAGTTGCACGCCTCCAAAGAAATATGATTCCTCTAAATAAAATCAGGAGAGTTGACACAAGGTGTTGAATTTCAGCCTGAAAAGCCCAGTGTCTTCCAGGCTGATTCCCTTTTCATAAGCATCATTACAGCATTGATTATTTCCATTATTGGCACTGACCAGACTTTGTACAGATTGTGATCTGAGCTCACTGCTATCCAGACCTCCTGGGGCTGCTGGATGCTCACAGGTACAGCTGGACAGGGGCTTGGAAGGCACCAAGATGCTTTCAAACCACAGAGCAGAGCTAAGGGAACTAAATACATTATACGTGAAATGAGTAAATAAATCCCAAGAAATGGAATTTAGATGAGCATTAATCAGGACAGGGTTGAGCGTGGCCCT
Organism: Rhadina sibilatrix; assembly: GCA_013400275.1. Taxonomy (NCBI): domain Eukaryota; kingdom Metazoa; phylum Chordata; class Aves; order Passeriformes; family Phylloscopidae; genus Rhadina; species Rhadina sibilatrix. The sequence goes on from VWYO01017607.1 coordinate 140,034, forward strand.
TGCATAGCGCAGTTTTTAGGAATCTTGCTAATTGCCTTTCAGAGACCACTTTATCCTATTAAGATTATCCTCAGGAGACCCCCAAGACTTTGGGGGCAGTGGGGAAGACCAAAATACCTGGTCACATTTATCACGTTTAGAAACAAACAGGAACTGGTTTTTATTTATCTTAAGCAGGAAAACCTCCGTTATCTTCCTCTCCCAGTATTTAATCCCATTTTTTTTCCTAGCAATATAACTAATGAGAAAGACCAATTAAGCTCAGGGCAGCCTTGTGGGTAAGGAGAGATAAATACCTCGACACCAGTGAGCAGCACGTGCCATTTCTCTCATGCACGGGTGCTGATGCAGATTACATGACAGCTTCAGACTTATTGCTGTGTCCAAGCCAGGTATAAATTATGACAGGTCCACAAGGATTACAGATGATTTGAAGGAAATCAAAGGCATTAACTTTAACACGGTGCTTTGTCTCTCTTAAATGCCGCTCGTACTTTCTGTAACAGCAACCACTAAAAATCAATGAGCAGAGACCCCTGCATGCTCCAGAGCTGTTAACCCCTGGAATTTCAGCCAAAGGAGCCCGTGCACCCAGAGCCACAGACCCAGCTTCCACACTCCTCTCTCTGTCACACACAGCATCTGCAGGAGTTCCATCAACAAAATTCGTAATTAAAAAAAAGTGTAAATGTCTTTTACTTTCAAAGGCTGTTCTAAAAGTGTCTCTCTGAAAGCTCCTCACAGTCGCCTGTGTATTGTGAGAGCTACGAGACAGACATTGAGGTGTTGGAGTGTGGCCAAAGGGCACCAGAGCTGGGAAGGGCCTGGAGCCCAAAAGTGAGGAGGAGCAGCTGAGGATGTTTTACCTGGAGAAAGGAAGGCTCAGAGAAGACCTCGTTGTTCCCTACAACTCCCTGAAAGGAGGTTGTAGCCAGGTAGGGTTGGTCCCAAAATTAACAAGTGCTGGGAAAAGTGTAAATGGCCTCAAATTGTATCAGGGAACGTTTAGATTGGCTATCAGGAAAATTTTCTTCACTGAGAGGGTTATTATTAAGCATTGAAATAGGATTCCCAGGGCAGTGACTGGGTCCTCATCCTTGGAGGGGACACCTGGATTTAGTGCTGGGGCGATGGTTGAGCTCTCAGGGGGCTTTTCCAACCCAACAATCCATCACTCTGTGCAGCAGGACCCCATGCACAGCAGAGCTGTGACATGTAAGACTTGAAAAACATGGAAAATTGCATCAAAATGCTTATTATACTTTCAATAACACAGCAATAGTTCAAGCCAAGTCTCAGCCAGCTCTCAGGGAAGTCAATGAGAGTTGTTTCATTGAAATCAAACGATGTGTGATTAGGTCCTCACAGAATTATGTGTAATACTGTATTCAAAATTGTGAAGAGTTTCAGGTTGACATCTAAAAGGTCATTTTCCTTCTGGAATTCTGTAATGAAGCTGCTGCAAAAGGAGAATCAATACATAATTCAGTATAGTGGGAAGATTATTATAAAGCGTTATTAAATATAGCTCCACAATTGTGGATAAAAAGAATGAAATCCCTCATTGTTTCAATTGTGCTGTACTGACTTCTACCAAACACACTGTTTCAGACCAAAAAAAAAAAAAAAAAAAAAAAAAAAAAAAAAAAAAAAAAAAAAGAGCTGTTCCAGATTTCAAAGTGGAAAAAAATCAGTAGAAGCAGTAACAGCAGGGATTTTTACACAAAGTGGGTAGAGCAGGGAAAAAAAAGTTCCTAAATCTCAAGATAAATTTTAGTTTTGTACACTAATAACAACTTATAATTTAGTTTTTTTGTAAAATGTGCCAGGACAAGGCAGGAAAGTGTTTCTTAACTTAGTTTGCCAATTTTCCTTTCAGGCTAGCACTGTTATTGATAATATCCATCACAATTCTTTGTCTCCCCAACAGGCTGGCAGAAATATCAGGGTAAGTGCTGACTCACACACCTCAACACCTCCCTGTCAAAGCTAATCTGAAATTGATTTTACTTTCCAGAGGTAAAACAGAACTGCATGAAGTCAGCTACAAATGGCATTTGCAGATCAGTGCTCAGCACTTTTTATAATTCCTGTAAGATTTCATGACTACACCTCAACAGTTTTCAACAAACCCTTGGAACCTTCAGATCAAAATTGTCAATTATATTTCTATTATTTTGGGAGGAAAATTAATGTATATTTCCTCCCATTTTGTTCCAAATCAGGTATATTTTTTTTGGCACAGAATTGTACTTCTGGGAAGTACAAAGAACATTATCTGCACTCATTACACCAGACTTTGCAGAGTTCAGGTTTGCCAGTGGAACTGGCAAAAACCCATCATTGTTTTCAGCCTGGTAGAAAAGGAGCTTTGAGATCAGGAGAATTTATTAGAAGATGCCGCTAATCAAAAACACTTCTTTAGAGATAGTTTATCACTCTGGTTTCATTCCCTTTTTTCAAGGGAAGGTTTCTCTACTTTTTCCCATCTGAAGTCTCTAAAACAAGTACACCTGAGGAAGCACATGCTCACTAAATCCACAGAGAGCTCCTGGAAATCAACCATCAGCAGTGAGCTAAGATCTCGAGCTCTGCTCTGAAGAATGAGTGAAATTCCAGCCCTTCCTGTCTCCCACACAGGAGGACAGGCCCAGGTAACATCACCCTTGCCTTTGAGAACCCTGCTCCTCCCAGAGCAAAGCAGCTGGCAAATCAGTCACAGCGTGGCCTTTCCATCATCTGTTTGTGAGTGAGGGGCAGCTGATGTGAAAAGGAAGGGGGATGTGTTCAGAATCCTTCCGGGACATCCACATTGCTGTTCTCATTGCAGAGCAACATCCCAGTTATTAATTTCTCTGTAAAATTTCAGTTGATAATATTTGTTGTCCTTTATCATTAATAGCCATCACTTTGGGGCATCCCAGGGAGGAAACACAGTCTTGTGTTCTGGGGAAATCAATTTATTGCCACCATTTGGGCAGTGAAATTTTTTTTTATTATTATTTATTCTTTTATTATTTTATCTATTTTATTTATTTATATTATTTTTGTATTTTTTATTAATTATTTTTATTTTTTCTGCCAAGCGGAAGGTGCTGAGGAGTTCCACCAGAATCAAATTTGAAAGAAAAAAAAAATCATTTTTCTTACCAAAATATAAACAAATTAGAAACTGTTGGATGCAAGAGAAAGCATTCCTCTTGACAAGCAAACATTGAATTTCTAACAAATATGGGAAAGATAAATAAGGTTCCAGAATTACAAAATAATACACTGGATGAGGAAGACCTCATGTTCTTCATGTAACCAGGAGCTCCAGAATCCCAGCAGGATCTGGAGGGCTCCAGTTCCCCTGCACTGCTCATTCTAAACTAGTGGAGCATGCACTGTCCCCTCTACTTTACAGAAAACTCTCCTACACCAGCCCCCTTTTGCTGGAACCATTTCAGCTGTATCTCATGATTTATTATAAGACAAAAGAAAAAAAACAAAACAAAACAAAAACCCACCATAAGAATGATACTCTTGCACGTGACTTGAAAATCCAGAAAACAAGGCACATGCTCCTCTGCTTCCTGCTAAAGGTTTAAATATTCCTACATACTTTGACATCATTACATCCAAATATTCTTGTGCACATGTGACAAGTAAATTCCAGTTCCAGCTCCCTCAATAGTTATTAAAATATCTATAAAAATAGTTATTTTGAAATCACTGATGCTTCTCATGGTTTTATCTATTCATTGATTGATTTAAGGCATAAAAAATATAAACAGTCAGATGAGTAGGGATTTAAACAACCACTTTAACTCATGGAAATGGGCAAACTACCAGGCTGTGGAGTCATTGATTTAATGCACATGTAATTAATCCATTTAAAGTAAAACTCTTTCAACAGAAGGAAGAGGCAACAGAAGGATAAAAAGCGAGTTTATGTGCACAGCTAAGATATCAATCTCCTGGGAATATGGCGTGTGTAGGTTCAAGCAAAAGCTCTGCTCCTCAGGAAAGCCTCACCAAGAAAACTGTGTAAAATCTCAAAGATTGCCACAAAGACTCTCACAGATGTCACAGAGAGGTGAGAACAGGAAGAGAAGTGCAGGTTGCTGCATTTGCCTGAATGTTGCTTTGAGGGCTCTGTTCTGTGTTTAGATTTGTTTTGGTGGGGTTTGGTTGATTTTGGTGTTTTGCTGGTGTGTTTCTGTTTTTTAAACAACCCATAAAGGCAGGAGGTGCCATTCTCTCCTCAGGACACTGCCCAGCCACAGAGTTTAGTCCTGTCTGGGGCTGGCCCTGGCACATGCCACACCTTCCCAGCTGCAGACACCTGCTGTGCACAGGATCCATGAGCTCTGCAATGCCTGGGAGTCTCACAGGGTCCTTCTGCTCTGAACAGGCTCTTTAAGTGACCTCTGCAGGCACTAATTCTGGAAAGCAGCACCCAAGATGAAACTTGGACCACTGCTTCTAGAGTGAAGCCTGCATTCTACGATTCCTGAACTGGCAAATCTCTGTTAAATTCATCAGGAGCTTTCCCAGAGGACAAACTGAAAGCTGAGGCTGCCTCTGGGTTCTCTAAACCCCAAGCTTGAGCAGGAAGACTTGTTATACACCTGGCTTTAGAGACCTGCATGAATAGTAAACCTCGGCAGAGAACAATTTTATCACCTTTACCCAGAACCTATCATTTTCAATCTGCCTGCATTAAATCCTGTCTTTGATCTAATTTAACAAATATTTCTCTCTTTATTTAACTGTTAAATCTGTCAGCTCTCCTGAGGGCAGTGCCAGCTGCTCCCCCCAGCCATGCTCAGCATCCCAGCCTCCCGAGGCTCTCACCCACACACTGCCAGCAGCAGGTGCAGCACCAGCCCCTGCACCTATTTCCAGAGCTCAGCCCTATCCAGAGATTTGTTCAATTTAAGAGGTCATTAAGAGAACATTAAAAAGCACAGTCTAGACTTGTTTAATCACTTACCTAAAATCCAGTAGCCCTTGCAGACAGGAGGGGTGAGAGTTTCAGCACAGGTTTGTGCAGAAAAACCCAAATTCGGCAGGAACAGCACTCACCTGTGGAAATTGAACTCCCTGCTGTATTTATGGCTCTGAGCATAATCAGCCCAAATCATCTGTTTCAGCACAGAAAACTCATGTGCTGGGAAGCTCTCCTACCTTTCTTTTTGCATGGCTGCATAGGGAACAGCCTCCTCACAGCTTAGCCTGAGCCTTTCCCAAAGGACACTCTGAGCAAGAAAAGACTGGTGCTGAAGCTGAGGGAATCTGTGCCTCTGGTACCCTGACAGAGCTCTGTAGAGTGGGGAATGAACTGAAATTAAGGTGCCACTCAAATACCTTCTGAATCAGAACCTAAAGCACAGCTACAGTGCCAGAAAGAGTTAAGTCAAACGTGTCCAGCCCTCGTTCATCATTTGAGTAATTTCATTTCAATTAATTACCAGTGCTAACTGTAGTTAGAATCAGACAGTTCTGGGAAGTGATGCTGACTTATAAAAACAGCAGTAAGTAGTCAATGCCCAATGTTTTCAGAAGCAGTACAATTAATAGATTTATTATGGAAGTGTTAAAGCTTCTATATTTCAGCTTCTTCAAACTTTATTGGAGAAGCTATTAAAGGCAGTGTCTCAAAGAATAAAAGTAAAGTGCCAGAAGTAATAATATCATTTTAAATAAAATTTCTTATTTTGATTTACATTGAATTGACAGAATTGCTGTTCTATTATGCCAAAAACCTTCTGCCTACCTGCATGAGATCTGACTGATTTCTCAGAAGCAACACCAAATCTTACAGAACATTTGGAGAATTGCATTTTCTTATTAATCGGAAGAGTGAACTCATCAGCTCAGTTATTAAAGATAGTTTTAGACTCTTTCCTCTGTCACAAATATAACTTTTAAAAATTTAAATGAAATGAGCTCTTTGGTTGCAAATTACCCTGTATAACTCCCACAATGCTGCTTTCATTGCTCTAGAAACATATTATAAAATCACTATTTCCTATATTTTTTTATGACACACTTGAGTAGTTCCTCCATAAATACAAACTGGGCTGAATAAAAATTCTAGCCAGAAGAGCCTTGATTAAAAACATCCAAAAAATCCCAAAAAACCAGAGCAATAGCAACTGGACAGCCAAACACCAAATCCTAGGCAGCTGAGCTCATAGGTTTTCATTTTGCCAAAATGAACCCCTGGAAAGCTCTTGACCACAATATTGAATAACTGCCTTCCTACCCCCATAATTTTTGTTTGCATCCAGCATCACCTTTGAACACAGTGTCGTGTGGAACATCACATCAAAATTAGGGAAGAGGAGAATTTAGCCATTGATGCTTCACCTGCCAGCTAACAGCAAAAGAAGAATGTTTCAGGGCACATGAAGGTAACCTGTAACCTTGGCATTCAGATATCTTCAAATTTTCCTTTTATTATGGGACATTTAAAGTATCCTTGTGTTTACAGCTTCAAGTCAGTTTCATTAAAAAAAAAAAAAAAAAGTGACATTTATTAACTATGCTTATTATGTATTAAATTAACAACAATAGAAGACCTGGAGCACACTATTCATCATCTTTGCATGGTGATAGAATCAGAAAATGCTGTGAGCTGCTGTACCACAACTCAGGGACTATTTCAGCCAGAATTACCAAAAAATGCATTTGGATTTGTGACCATTTTTGGTGTTTCTACACCTTGGACCCAGTCCTGTGGCCCCTTTCAAAGGTCAGCAGTGCTGTTGCTTTGACATTCCCATCCAACAGGGGCAAGGACTGTCCTGCTCTATTCCTCCTCTTCTCCACCTCGTTCTGTTCTGATCTGCAACAGGAGAAAGGAGCTCTTGGCCCAGGGTGCAGCTCATCACAGGGGACTGTCACAAACACTTCAGCAAAGAAGAGATTCAGAGGGAATGGGTGGGCACCTGAAGTTCCCTGAATTGCCTTTTCTGGGGAAAGAAACAAGCTGGCTTTTATCCACCAGCATTTCCCGTGGGGTTTGGGCAGCATCCTTTACCCCAAGCCTCACAGCAGCATTGATTTCCCCAAAACATGAAAAAAACCATGAGAAGGTTCCTCTGCCAACAATGCAGCATTTCTGTAGGAGGGTCATGAGATGGTTCAGGGAACCAAGCACACCAACATCACACTTTGCTCTCCACACCAGCACATTGCTGTGCTTTTTCCAAAAGTTACAGTATAGTAAGCACAGTTTTCATAATTTCTTGAGTTCTGCCTCCCACTGTATTCTTTTAAGCTGAAGTTATGTTTTTGTATAGGTTGGTGTTAATGTTTTATAAAGGTCAAATTACAGTTGTCTCCCTACTGTTTTATTGTAAGTGTTGAGAGCTGGCACTGTAATTAAAATTCCAGCTAAATAAAGTCTGCAGGGGTCCCATTTGTAAGCAGGCAATTTGGGTTTTTAGCAGACCAGAGCACTTTTTGGTGTTTCCTCTGTTTCACTGCCACACAAAGGAAGGTAAACAAAACCCACGTGCCTTAATACATTTACATAAACAATGTTTCCTGTAAGTGTGATTAGTAGAGAATATAAGTATATTTACTTGTAAAATACAATATTAACAAAATAAAAAATGCACCCATTTTCTACAACCTTGCTTTACACTATTCTAGAAGAAGTCCAAGGCAAGACAATCCAGTTTGTACATAAAGCCAGATCCAGCCAGAGCATTGACAACACTGTTGATAAAGGAGAAAAGATTCACAATCTGCTCTTCAGTAAAACAAACCTGACTCCCTGGCAGCAGAATGGTCCTGTGCATCAAGGAGATTATCACTTACTTCAGTCTAACCTGCTTTTAGGTTCCTGTACTTGCCAGCAAGTGTTTCAAAAGTGTCAGAGATTTACCAATGCTGGCTCCAGCTCCAGAGAGGAATTTCTCTTCTGCTATCGACTACCTGTAAGCTGCTCCAGCTTTGCCTCCATTTTGCTGCCTTATTAAAGGCCCCTCAGTTCTGCTTCAGTTCTCTCCACAGCTGAGAGACGAAGGTTGCCCTGGGTTTTTTATTGCTTTTCTTTTCTTAAAGGAAGTAAACAAATCAAAGTGAGTATTTTAAGTGGAATTCCTGTCTAAAAAGCAACATCCCAGATCACTATAGGAATCTTTTAGGTCTTCCCAAGGCTCTTAGTTTTCTTTTAATTTGTTTTAAAAGAATTCCTTGGTAAAATACTTTCAATTTTTGTTAAAGATAATCCTTACAGGCAGGGATTCTTATTTGAGTAAATCCTACCCTTTGCCCGGGCTGATATTTTTTCAGGGATTAAAAAAACACAAGACAAACATTTTGGTTAATATTCACAACACAGGGTATGACATGCACTTACTCCCCTAACCACAGGTTCACTTGTCTGTCCCAGAAGCAACAGGTACAAGGCACACAAATATGCACGAAGTCATTCCAGACCAACCAGGGTTTTCAGAATCAATCCATTAAAAGTTACTTTTTCTTTCCCTTCTCTAGAGGAAAAAGTTCAGGTGGATAGGTTGAACAGAGGCATAAAACAAAATCAGAGCATTAGCCTCCAGCTAGAAAAATCCCCCAATCTAAGAAATTTCTGAAAGACTCCTGAATTTACAGCCAGGGGTACTTATTCTCAAGGCAAGACTGAGAAATCACATGGCACAGGAAAGCTGTATGAAAAGGAGATGTGTCCATTAAAGCAGACAGGCTGCTCTGTCTGAAAAGGACTGATTTAAATAAGCAAAGGGAAAGAAAAACTGCAAGTTGAATCATGATCATAATTACATTAGAAAAGTTATAATTTGATTTGGATTAACAGAGAGAAATCCTAAAAGCTCAGAATTAATTGTGAACTACATCTGCAATTATTTTCAAGAATACTTGCATGCTTTAAGATATCATTAACTTAAATGAGATTCTATGTTTAAAGGAAGATTTAACCTCACATACTCCCATTAATTCTCGCTAAATGTCCACACTGCACTTTGAAATGTAATGGAAAAGGTTAGCTGGCCATGATTCTTTTGAATGGTGCTTTCCTAAGATCCTCAAATTAAAAGTCTTGTCAGAAAGGCAGCCTGTGAAAATACCAAGAAATGTTCTACAGAAATGCATTAATGTCTCAGTGTGGGGTGATTTGCATCTCTTTGCCAGATATGGACAAAGCTGGGCTGGTGCTGGATCCTCTCCAGAGCGACCCCAACTCTAACCTATAACCAGAAATCTCACATCCCTACTTCTCACTTCCTCAGGAAGCTGACCCTGTTAAAACATTGCCAGCCATAAGCAATCAGTGTCAGATTATTTGCTTATGGAGTTTGGCCTAAGCTAAGCCACCTACATTTTCCTAAATGAAAAGATTTGGGCCTTCCAACATATTCCTACACCTGCCGAGAAGGAGCTGCCTCGTGGCCTGCGTGGGTAATCGGTTCAGGAGTAATAGCTCAGTTAATTTGATTTTTTTTTGTTCTGAAATTGCCAGCTGGAAATGAGCAGAGAAGTCTTCCACTCAAGCACCTGGGGACATTATTAATACAAGGTTTGCACTGCACTGAGCAAGAGACCCAACCTGCTAATACCGAGCAGTTGGCCATTGATTTAGATTATTAGGGGAACAGCTGGCATGTTTCAGCCAACCAAAGCCCACACGTATTTCAAAAAAGTATTAGCTGTGAAACACTATGGCTCTTGGAAAGTCTCCAGAAACAAATTAAATCTCAAACCAAGTAATCTGCTACTTTTATCTTCCTAAATCCAGACCGAGCTGCTAACAGAGCATTCACTGTCACTGCAAAGATCCTCACACACTTTTCCTGTGGGTTTATTTGTTTTGGTTTGTTTTTTAAACAGGATTGTGTGGCTTTTCTCAATGAAATAGACAAGAAACTTTGGGTTTAGATCCTCATTTCCTCCACCTTGGAATTAAAATGCCAAGAGGAGTTTTCATCAACACGTATGCCTTTCCCTCTGTTATTCCACAAGAGCTGACTGCACCCCGAGAGGTTTGGATTCAGCCCTGGAGATGTTTTCCAGAGACTAAATAATTCTTTCCCTCTGCTCAGTCTAATGTCCTGCCTTTGCAAACACTAGTTTAATTAAATGTATATGCATAAAAATCAGTCTATTCTTGACTCCTTCCCTCTTGGGTCCTGGAAGCTGACACTCCTTGTTTGGGAGGGAATTGTCTGACCACCTGGCACTCAACAACTATTCTCAGCTATTTTGTTTTGCTTCAGTCATGTGTGAAATCAGTTAAACAGATGATGTGATACTGTTGTGCTGCAACACCAATCTGCATGTATCTATTCAGAGGCACATTTGAGACATTCTGTATTATTTAGTCATAATATGTATTCCCAGACAACTTTCTCCCTCCGTGTAGGAGTTCAGCATCAAACTTCAATTAAAAGGAGGCAATGCATCAGGTATTCAGGTGCAAAAAGATCTTCCTCACCCTGCCTCCACAAACACGTGGTAAAGTTTCCAACCTTCCACTTTAAAACTTCCACGACCTTGAAACCATTTTGCACACACCCCCAGATATTTCCTGGAATTTTACTTACATGAGTTTAGCTTCCTCTGACCATTTAAACAGGAATAGTGTGCTTAAGATGTGTTGCTTCAAATCCTGACCAATATTTCTGTCCATATGGAATAAGAGGTCCAGGTGCCTTATCTTAGCCATGTACTCAAGTGGCAGATTGAAGCATTAGTATTCAAATTCTATCCGTGCAGATGAGTCCATTAGGATATATATTTTAGGGTATAACAAGCACTCCCCTATCTGGGTAAGAAAGCTGAGGTGCCTTTCCATTGAACCTGTTCCCTCAAGCCAAGGAATGGGAACCAAGTCATTTTTCAACATCTTCTGAAGCACACTCTTAACACAGCGAGCGATTTATGTGAATTGAAAGAAAATTTAAGACGTTTGTAAAACTCAAAATGCATTAAAAACTTCTTCATTTTGAAAAGCCACAACACTGTTTCAGCAAGGGCACGCTGAATAGGTGGAAAAATCCACAGTTATCTGGGCTATTACCCAGAAGCCCAGACAGTTTTCCCTGCAAGAAATTGCTAAGCTTAAAATCTTACCTTTCTTGAACACGTTCTTTTGCAAGCTGCAACTATAAGACACAATCCCAATTACCCAAACCCTGCAATATTCAGCATGAAGAGTTTACACTCTCATCCAAACCCTGTGTGAGAACCCTGCAGAGGCTTGGGCAAATCACAGGGGGCTGAATGAGGCCGCCAGGCTGGCTCTGTGCAAGGTGTGGGAAGAGGGAAGGAGGGGAGAGGAATGAGGTGAGTGTGATAACTCCAGGATCAGAATGAGCAGGAGAGGAACAGCACCACTATTGGTAGCATGAAACAGGCACAGGAAGAGGCCACTTGTGCAGTCACCTGGCAGGGAATCAGTGGGAAGGGTGGATGTAACAAATCACAGCTCTCACACAGCACCAGCTCAGAATCAACAGGAAATGTTTGGATGTGAGCACGACCAAGGCCATGATCCCTGTGCACAACAGGCTGTAGGAGGAGGAATGGTCTTCTCTGATCTTTCCACGGGCTTTATTTGGTTTGAACAAAGTAAATCTTGTTGGAGGCCATAGCTTTGCCAGACAATTGAAAACCTGCTTTTAAGCATTAATAAGTACACTGGGATATTTCACATCATATGAGTAAACAATGATTTTTATATGGCTGAATAGAAAGCTCTTTGTTAAAATCCACAGAACAAAAAGCACCCAAATGCAGACAGACAAAACTTTGATCTTGAAACAGCCCAGGCTCTGAACATGCAATCTATCACGTAAGAGACACAAGAGGTCAGCCATTAATTAACATCCAAATTAAAGCTTTTCAAGTAAGGGTCAAAACTTCCTTTGTTTTGACATTTAAAGCACTGGCAATGCCTTCCCCGGTTTAGTATGCAAAATGCATCACCTCGTGCTTTATGTTAATTGCCTCCATTATTCAAGTGCACTATTTGATTCATTGTCAATTAAAGATACCCCCAAAAGCCAAGCCCGATGTGTGTTAAGTATAAACGTGATTAATGTAACACAATTACATTCCCACGTTTGTTGAGTCTGATTAGGAACTTTCCCTCAGCCCAGCGTGACAGAGCCCTGTCACTGCCAGTGACCTGCCAGCCTTGGCAGGGCCAGGCTTTCTGCTGGGGAGGCATTTCATGGCCACAAGTGCTTCTGACAGGTGTAAAACCTCTAATTAAATGCTGTCAATTAGCACTTCATCAAGAATGTGGAAATCTTGATGATCTTCTCTATTGGATTGCAAAGATGGTCCTGGATGTAAAGTGGGAAAAAAAAAAAAAAACAAAACCAAAAAACTATAAGAAAAGAAAAAATAGTGACATAATTGTTTGTTAGAATAATAATTATGTAGACATAATTACTCTTTCCAGAAAGTGACTCCATGGATCTTTTCCCACTACATCAGGGGAACATCTGGTTCTGAACACAGAGGAAAAAATTGGGCAGACCAAAAGTAAAAGAGACTTATTTTGTTTGTGGTTGTAGAAAACACAAGTTATAAGGAGATCTGAAGGGGTCTGAGGGGAATAAAATAATGACCAAACTGGGACAAAGAAATGGTCAAAGTCTGGAGGTTGCTACTAAATGACATGCAAGAGCAAATAAATAAATAAGAATTAAACAACCAATTCAGCCTGAGTGCAATGACAGAAAAACTAATAGTAACTGAATACCAGGGAAACTAATAGTAAGGAGAATATGCACACACAGCTGGACTTGTTATGGCCAGCTTATAAGTAGGCTTTAATAAAAAATTGCTGCAAATCAGAACAAGAAATTAGAGAAAATTCTGTACTCTCAGTATGGTCTTCTCTCCATTCTTGCCATCATTAAATGTAAAATATAATTAACACTGCCATATGTAGAAGTAATAAATACATAAGAACCTATATTTACACAACCTATATTTAATTACAAGGGAGATGCTAGCAATGAAACGTAGAGTAGGTCCTTGTTTGAATTGAGAAAGAAAAAAAGAAAAAGACTGTATTATTGCACTTCAGAAAAGAATTAAGGAGCTTCTTGGCTTATTGAGGACTACAAAAACAATCACTGTTATTGGCCTGGTTTACATATTTGCTCTATTAATTTACACAGCCCTGGTAAGCCTCACATTGCAATGCAGCTGCTAAATTACACTGCTCTTGGTAATGGGCATAAAAAGATGCAAGAGCATGCAAAGTGTATTCAAACAGACAATTAAAATTATCAATTCTGTTGACAGCTAAAATGAAGGAACTGTGCTGAGGTTTAATGGTGCTGCATGAAGGACACTCTGTTTGTGGGTGATTGAATTAACCAGGATCAGCCATCGACAGTCTGCCTCTGTCCAACACTGCACATTAGGCCAATTTAGTGTCTGCTTATTAAAATAATTTAATTCCAGAGATTGTTCCCAGGCATTTCTGAGTCTTTTCCTGCTCTTCCCTCCTCCTCTCACTAATGATGGCATCTTAATTATTGTGCTCATTTTGCACCACTGCAAATGGCTAGATCAACGCAGAGCAGTCCAGTCAGTTTGGCTGAACCAACCCATCCTTGGGGTGATCCTCTCCAAATCAGCAGATCTGGCCAGACACACTACAGCCTCAAAGTTGTGAAGCAGGAAAAAGTATTCAACAAAGGTTGTTTTTGTTCAATTTAACCTTAATTTATCCATATTGCTTCTTTTAATCGGTCTTCAAATCTGCATGCTTATTAAATCTACTATATTCTAAGAATTTCAACTTTTAGCCATGTAGAAATAATGTGTTTGACAACTCCAAAATAAGAATTCCAGAGAAAAAAGAAATTTCCCAAAGAAATAAGAGGTTTGAAATATCTTTTCTAAGATGAACAACAATCTCACATCTCTGACTAGTATTACTACTCGTGATCTAAAGTTCCTGTGAAAAAGCAGCTCAGACTAAGCAACATATCAAAATGCTGAGACTAAAAATGTTATCCTAGAAGTTTATTTTAGTATCTCCAAAGGCTGAATGACTTAAGTTTAAGAGAGTTATTTCCATAGACTTTGGTAACTAATTCTGACATTTCATTTCGAGAAGTTAGTGCTATTTTGAAGTGAATGTGCACAGATTACACGTTCATCTGAAGTGAAAATACATCAATATGCAGCAGCGATATCTGGAGGGAACTGAGATGGGAAATTTGTGCATTTGGTGAGTAATATTGGTTTACATTTCCTGGTTCCTCCAAGCCATGGGATGTATCCCATTGTGGGATCCAGATATTGCACACAGCAGCCAAGCACTACTGCCCAATGCTGGACATCCAGAAGAGTTCCTGGTTCAGCACCAGCAGCCAAGCACAACAAAGTAAAAAATTAGTAATAAACATCACATGTAAAAATGCAGGAGTGTTTGGAAGTTATGAAAATGGCAGCACTTAAGTACTTTTTTAAGGCTTTAAAGACATCGACCACTGGATAAGGCACCACTTTTGTTTGACAGTGCTGAAGTCCCAAAGTCCCAGAACAGAATGAACCATTTGTAATCCTGAAGGATTGGAATGAACTAACACCAGAGCTGAAAACTGTTAAATCTCCTTCAGTTTAATGTTTTGAGTAAACGGAGCCAGATTGGGTTTTATAATGTGACACCTGCTCAACGGAAAAATATTGAATATTCCAGTTGTGTGACACTTTGCTATCACTGGTGATCCCAAGCCTCTTCCAGCCTCTGAATTTCATGTGAAGACTTGGACTTGTATCAGCTGTGAATGCTTTCAAGATACAAACTTCTAAATCTGAGTTGCAGAGATAATTTAATAAAGATGTTGATGGGCAAGTCCTGATTTCCAAGCCCAAAGGTAAGATTATTAAAAAAAAAATCAGAGTAAATTTAATTTTTTGAGAAGTGGCTGATTCTAGGTTTTCACAATATTCACATAGCCCTAAATGATTATATATTGTATTTTGCCATTTCTAATACATGAAACAGAGTAAAATCTGTAGAGACATAGGATTAATGCAGGGGAACTCAGACTGAATCATGGCAATATCCAAAATCTTAGGTACAAAACAAAAAGAGCTTTCTGATAAATGGCAGGAATGAAATGAATACATAAACAATTCTGATTTTTGCACAATAGTAATATATGAAAATAACATACGATTCAGAACCAGCTGGTCCTCTGTGAATGCAAATGGCTTTTCTATATAAAAAACCTTCTGCTGGAATCCAGGGACACATTCTAAATCTTCTGCACATGCAAGCAGCAGAACCTGAGGGGAAAAAAAAAAAAAGCAGAAATAGACTTTTAACATCCACTCCTTCATCCATCATGTTGGCTTCTGGGAACCATAGCGGGTTTAGGCTCAGTGCTCATAAAACAAAATATTGGGGTCCATACTCATAAAATAAAATATCCATCACATCACACTTCCCTTTCAAATCTTGCTAAACAAGTTTTTTATGTAAGGTTTTTGTTTTTATATATATGGGCTGGCATTGAAATTACAAAATAGTAGCTTTCAAGGTGAATTTCAGTTCAGAATATCAATAGAGAATGTTACTGGTCCGTAAGAACATAGGCTGTAATGTTGCTCCTAAAAAATCACATTTATTTAGGCCTAGCTAAATACAGGGGACCTAAATATATGTTGAAATTAAGCACATGCAAGTTGATTTGAATAACTGATAAATTAAGGGCTGCAAATCTGTCTCAAAGTTGATCACCAAGCTGTAGACGAAGTTCTATATTCAAGGGTAAAGTCTCACATACAGAAATTTCATTTATAAAAGAAATTCTTTGCTAGCAAGTATAAACTGTTTCTTTTCTTTCCCTCTAAGCCACAGTTTGTCCATTTTCCTTATAATCAAAAGCTTGCTTGCACCAAGGGAGGACTGAAAAAGAAATGAGTGCATCATAGTGGAGGTAGATCTGAAGGTTCCAGGTGAATACAGTTTGTGTCACTGTTAGTACATGGTCACCCAAGTTCCGTGTCACCACAGGAACATCAAAGGAAGAAGCTTAAAAAGGAAAATAAAATTGCTTGGGAATAGGTACAATTCTAATCTCGGACTCTCAAGCATTTTATCCCTGAATAGAGAAAACAACCTGAAGGGCTGTTTTTCTTGGCAGCTGTTAAATGAGAGCATGGAGGCAAGAACGGTCAAGAAAGAAGCAGCAAGCAAAAAGAAATTACTGAAAAGTTTAAAAGGTTAAGGAGAGAGGCAAAAGGAGGCAAGGTTAAGAGTAGGAAAAGCCAAATCATATTTTCCAGCCCATATATGTGTAAGTGCATTTTCAGAAGTACTTTGTGCTTTAGAACATCTAAAGGTGTTTTACAAAACCTGACTTCCAGGTGGTGCACTGACCACTGTGATCTCAAAATTGTTATGGGCAATCTGCTGCTTGTCAGGCAGCCCAAGCACAATCAGCTAGAGAGGGGGCACGTGTGGCAGCCAAGAAGGAAACAAACACAGGGGTTCTGAATGACATTTGCTCCTCAACTCAACTGGCTCTGCACAATGGGTCTATTTACTCAAGACATCCTCAACACACAATTACAGTTCTGGAAATAAAGTTCCTCAGGGGTAGAGCAAATTCACCAATACCACCCCAGGGAATGCTGAAGGCTCTTTTCTCCTTCACCAGCTCAGGTGACAACAGCACTCTCACTTCTCCCCACATACCAGCAGCACCTCTCAGTCCCACCTCCACTCCTGTATCATCCAAGTCTGATGATCCTGATCCTAAAGAGCTGTCCTGCTATATTTGAACATTTCCCTACTCTCCACCACTCACAGTCCATTTGCTAAATCACGATACATGATCTGCTCTCTCCCTTCTTGCATTTCCCACTCATTTAAAGTCTTGTGTGATCCCAACTCCAAAATCCAAAGGCAGTGATGCCCCACCTGGTCTGTATTAGCTGTTCTTATGGGAACCAACTGCTGGATCATTTGTTTCATGTCACTGACAGTTGCTTTAAAAGCTTGGCCAGAAGTGCCAGCAGACTTCGAGAAACAGCCAGAATAATTCATGGCAATTAATCTGGTGGAAGGGAAACACAACAGATGGACAACTTTGCTTTCCATCCTGACCTGCTCCACGTTGGTCCCTTGGAAGGATTAACCAAGAAAGAAGATAAAGATTTAAAGTAGTACGCCAAGAAAAGTGCAATACACTTGACTATTATTGATTTTGGAATCATCATACCATTCATGTCATCCTTAAAAAGGTTTAAAACCACAGCTCCCAGTCCCTCATTCTCTAAATGACATTGATATATTGATTTTTGTGGAGATTTTGGGGTTGAAAATTGGATGTGTCCCCTTCAGTATTCCAGCATGAGACATCTGCAGATGTGAACTGAGGTATTCAGAGCCTGCCCTGAAAATTGTGCATAAAGCTTGATTACTGATTGTTATAAAACCTGCCTTATATGCATTTCAATGGGCATATGCACAGGCAGAAAGGCACACATGCATCTTCTGCACACATCTTCTGCGTGCCCAGGTGCAGGTTTAGAGTACCTGTCTTTCTGACTCAGTGTTCCTGGATGAATATGCATAGAAATGCAATCACAGTGGGAGAAAACCTCTTCCCATCTCAAGATGCAAGCAAAGTTATATAATGAGTCCCCACCAGAAAAACAGTCCAAGCCACATACCCTGAAATTTATCTACAAACAGCTCTTCCCCTAAAGGATTAACACAGCAAGTAAGAGGCAAATCATGTTCTGATCTCACAGCTACTCAAGCCTTAAAGCTGGAACTCTTGTCTTACAGAGCTATAAATAAAAAGCCTCTTTGGACATCATCTATGGCTGTACTTAGAGAAGGGAATATGTCTACTTTATCAGATTTGTGACAGTCTAAGTTGACTTTGAAATCTGGGCAATCTAAATGGGTCATGAGTTAACTTCTGTAAGCCTGGTACAGAAGCCTCACATAATAGAGATGCAGCAAATAGAAAATGACCTTTACTCCCTTTGAAATAATTACAAGACTCAAGCCTGGCCTTGCTGTGAAATGGAACATTTTATTCCACTTGTGCAATTCCAGGCACTTTCTTCTTCCCAACATGTCAGACAAAATGTTAAATCTGTCATCACATGGACAGTTTTTTAATTAATTGTCTTTTAAAAGCAAAATTATTCTTTATATTTCTCATGAAGAAACTTCATGAGAACTAAATGTCTGTCACATTAAAATAATTTCTGTTAAAGTTCTTCACAGTGGGGACAGTAGGCCTTAAAAATATCTTGAAAAAATAAGCCAGGCAGATATGTGTTTAAGGCAAAGAGATTTGTTCAAAGCAGAATATATTCTGAATTTAAACATCATGTAGAATTTCATATTTTTGGATATAATAAAGGAGTTTATGGACTGATAGGTGCCTAAAGAGACCTCATCCGAAACACATTGTAAATAATATTTAGATGTCGTGTGTAGAACTCTCAAATATTGTTCACACAACTAGTCAGGTGCTGGGCAATTAGTACAAAAGGATTCTTCGCCTGCTACCAAGAAAAAAGCCAAATTCTTGGAAAAAAATGACAGTTATGCAGCAAACAATTTGCTCATGAAAATCTAGAAGTCTGAAAAGCAAAGCAGAGTCATGACTACTCAGACCTACGGATCCTGTGTTCACCAGCAAGCAAAATAAAATCAGAGATTTTCATACCTCCTTTGTTTCAGAAATGTACAGAGCAAAGGCTCAGTTTTAATCTTTTGACAATTTTTCTTTCAGAATTTATTGCCGGTTGGTGTAAGGAAATGTCACAGTTCAGATAACTCCCGTGTTAGTTTGGCCGCTGTGCTAGAACTGTACTCCTGGTGAGCTATCAAGAAACACCTTTTTTTTTAGTTAACAAACCAGCACGCACATGCTGGTGACCTTTACTGACCTCAACATTTGCACTGAAAGCTGCTTACATAGAATATGGTTGGAAAGCAAAAGAGGAGAGCAATTTAATACTGTACTGCAGAGGAAATGAATGAACTCCCTGATGCTGAAGTACCTTTGGCTGTCACGACACCTCAGAAAAACAGGGTCCTTTTACCTCCTCTTCTGGTGACTGAAAGTCATCTCAGAGAGGTCTTTCTAAGGAATTTCAGAATCTTTATGTTCTTTTCAACTTGCACAGTTTCAGTTTGGCCACATGCTCGCTCTGCAAATGAATTTTCTCACCTTTTGCTGCGTACACCCTCATATCTTCATTAGCCCTACCTTTAGGAGATCACCTAGCACAGAAACACAAGCTGCAAAATATTAATTGCATTTCACACACATTCTCATGGTGTGAAATTCATCCCTGTGTAAGGCTTTATTTAATTAGAAATGTAAATGGTGCAGAGACCTGTGAAAGCCATCTTCCCAGACAGGAATTCTGCACAGAGTAAACAAATCCCATTCCAGAGGAAAATATTCTGTAGGGCCACATTTTACCTTTGAGTTCAGGAGAGTAATCTGAAATTAAAACAGATCAACATGGAACACAAAAAGGAGGAGCTAAAATTGAAATTGCACTTGTTTTTACTAAGAGAAATAATTTCAAGAGTTTAAAAATTATGAGTCACTTCCTGAGAAATGAGTTCTTAGTTCTCGTTGTTTTGTTTGAAGCTTCTGGTAGGGTTGGGTGGTTTCTTTTTTGGGTTTTTTGGGGTTTGTTTTTTTGGTGTTTTTTTGGTTTGTGGTGGTTTTGTTTGTTTGTTTGTTTGTTTTGGGGTTTTTTGTTCGTTTGGTTTTTGTGGGTTGTTTTTTTTTTTAACGTGCCTGCATATGAGGTTTGGGCTTCTTTTTTATTTGACTCATTTACTTGGAAGTGGGTATCGAAAATTTATGCTTCTGAGCTTCTCTGTGGAAACATGAGAAACAGAAATTTGCTTTTTGCATATGAAAACTTCAGATTTTCATAAGAAATACAGTGATCCTTAGAGCTGAGAATGAGAGAAAAAAGTAATCAGAATAATGAGAACTGCCAACACTGAATTAAATTGCTCATGACAAAATATTTTTATCATGCAGATTGAGATCTTTCAATCTGAAAACCTTTTCCATGTTCAGGTGCTGCAACACCAGACCCACAAAAAGGGATAAGGAGGAGGCCATCAGAGAAGGAAAAAAGCGATAAACAGCACACAGTCATAGGGAGATGATGAAATTTGAAGTCTTCTCTCTAGATTTAAATGAGGGAGTTATTCAGATGAAATTAACAGAGGGATATTTAAAATAAAGACAGTGCTGCTCTAAGGCTCTGATTCTGCATTACACAGACTCCAATTAGAGTGTCAGCAGGTCCTAAGGCAATTATTTCATCAAATCACACACACAGACTGGACATGAAGTTCTCTGTGTCTTCTGTGTTTTTTAATAACAACTGGAACAAAAAAAAAAACCAACCCTCAAAAGCCTGAATAAATTATCCTCTGATTGGCATAATTAACAAAGGTATTTCAACTTTGCATAAAGGTGTGTTGAATTATTTATCTCTGTATGTGACTAAATTAATTAAATCCACAGTTCTTTTAAATTATTTTATTACTAGAATGCTATGATTTGGGACAGTTTTATGCAACATGTTCATTTTGGGGGGAAGTTTTCACTGTTTCAGGCTTTAACTGCTCTTCTTTCTATCAGGAAAGAAGTTAAAAAAAGGATTGTTCCCAATCTCTACAGCTCTACCTCCATATCTGATAGAGAATTCTGGTCATTTTTGTAAGAAATGCTATTAAGATTTGGCACTAAGATTCTTCAAGGATGATAAATACCCTTTTAAAGGGCCTACCTATCCATTTACTGCACAGCTCCGTCCTAAAAGGGAAAGTCACACTCGGAGTACTGAAGAGTGGGCTATGAAAATGCAAATTAGAACAACTTTATTGGCTTAAATGAATTCAGTTCTCCTGTCACTGAAGCTGTGTGACTGCGGTAGGCATCCATTAACTGGAAACAAAATGTGACAAACTCCTTTGTGAGACTATCTACCACAGGAACTTCCCTTTTACGAGCACTCTCCTTACATACTTGTGTTTATTATAAGAATTTTATTGCATATTCAGTAAAAGGTGTGCATCCTTCTTGGCACTGGGAATCTCGTTAAGTTATTCAAGGAGCGATTTGCCAGCGGTCGTGTCAGAACAGGGAGATTCAAACGGCCACTCGCCTTCTGAAATTGAGGAGCTCTGCAAGAAGCACCATCATTTTCTTCAGAAATGGTTTATTCATTTATTATTGCTCCCAGGGTCTGTTCAGAGATCAAAGTGACCAAGGAGCCCAAACTGTTCAGGGTGAAGAAGGATAATATGGGCCGTGCCTGCAAAGTACAGGAGCACTTTGACAGCCAACTTGGTTCCAGGCAGAACTGGGACAACCCTCTCTCCCCAGTCACTTTTCCTCCTCTCCCAGTCCCATCTGCTCCTTGAGCCCAGTCACCACAAACTTCTGTGAATCCCAGTGCCCACAGGATGATGTAGCTGGAAAAACAGGGCCTGGTGTGAGAACCCCACAGTCTGCACCCCAGCCTGGGGCAGCTGCCATGAAACTGGACCCTAAAATAAACTTTTTAATTGATTTTACTGACATATTTTCCATCCTCAGAACGTGAGTTAGCTTAGATTTCCCTTGACTTGGGAACTCTGGAGAAACTCTGGAGACATTCCAAACCCACTGGGACATGTTCCTGTGTCACCTGAACTTGGTAACCCATCTTGATGGGAAGGTTGATTTGGATGATCTCCAGAAGTCCCTTCCAACCACAACAATCCTGTGATTCTGTGAAACCCTTACACAGGAACCACCTCCAGCAGGCACAGTGATCTGCTGGCCAGATCACTTGATCCTGATCATAAATAATTCCTACATTTCACAATTCCTGATCCTTATTCTGATGGTCATTTCATATCATCCAGAATAAATTTGTTCACAGTCAATTTACAGCCATTTATTCCTGTACAAGTCTTGTCTCTTAACTAAATTAACCTTTGTCCCTTCTAAATCTTCAATTTATTGAGCTAGACAAACCAAACGCTTTCCATCTCCTTCTATTTGGATACATCTCTGTGATAATCTCAGCAACATTTCTTTGTGCCTGCTTAAGCTCCACCTGTACAAAATGCATAAAGAATTCCAGACAAATGTTCTCCAGGGTCTGGATATTTCCTTAAGCCCGAAATATGTTGCCTAATGCTTCCTAAAATTCCTTTTGAAGTCTTGTTATGCTGGTGGCTCACAATCATTTTAAAATTGACCAGCACACAAAGAGCTGAAAAATTTGACTTCAGTGGAGGCAGGACCACCATTTACTTACAACCATGTTAAGCAGCTTCTGCAAACAGAGCCAGGATTAATCTTTATGAAGTATAAACACAGATGCAAGCCCTCGTGCATTGTTAGATCAATGCTCTTTCTGACCAGATGGGAACCAGCTCTGCCCACGGTCAGCAGAGACCTTCCAGCCCAGAGCCTGAACTCAGCCTTCCCTCTCCACACAGATTCCCAGCTGAGGTTCAGGATCTGCCCATGGATCCAACAGAGCTCCCAGCTGAGAATTATTTGTACCCACATGGCTCAGAGTGCAGGATCAACTTTCCCTTTCAGCTAAGCAGAGGTATCTGAACATTGTTCAGATTTTTGTAATCCAGGGAATGGCTCTCATCCTGCTTCATTAAGTATTTTAATGATCAATAACAGAGACCAAAACCTGTTACTTGTGTGCGAAGTAAGTAATATTTTAAATTACTCAAGTATTTAACAAGTAAATAACTACCCCGTGTGATTAATAGCACCATTTAACACACTAGACTCCAGCAAAAGGACGGGTTGGGCTCCAAGGTTATTTTTTGTTTATTTTTAGGCATTATGAAAGAAGTAATCATGTTTTGCTGAAACCCATACACCACCAGAATGAGATTACAACTGGTTAGCCTATTTAGAGAAGCTGCATAATAAATTCATTTTACAGGGTACAGAATAATGCAAATGAGCCATTCAATAGCACTCCTGTACCACTGAAAGAGGCATAAAGAAGAAACATTGAAAGTCAGAGTTCTGGACTGGTTGTGCTGCAAGGTGTGGAATTGCTGAAACCTAAACTGCCTTACAACAATAACCTTTTTGAAGATCTGTTCATACCAAACATTTTAGTTATTTATTGCCTAATGAAATAAACAGGTTGATCCTCTTTCCCAGCAGTAATGACTTCATGAAGCATTTAGATGAATGAAAATATAGGATCTCTGGTTTTCTAAAAAGGAAATAAATTTAAAATTGTTTAGACTTATTTAAAACTCTTCACATGGAGTTGCATGAGGCAAAGTCATTATTCCACGTAGGAAAACACTGATGTGGCAAAAGCTGTTAAAGAAAAAATTAAAATCATATATCTTACAGCAGATAGTGGGGTTTGGATGGGATGGCTGGAAACTCTAAGGAACATGATACACTTTTGATTTCCCAGCAGCATGATAGTTATCAAAAAGAAAAAAACAACTTTCAACCTATTATTTTCCTCATATTCCACAAAGTTAGAGTCTAAAGCAATTATTACTGCAGCACAAACTGAACTCAGTGTAACACTGAACATCTGTCTTTTGCACTGCTAAGCTAAAACTGAAAATGAGCTTGCTGAAAACAATCTTTGAAAGTATAACATGGATTTAAGGATTAAACACAAACGCACTTCTATCACCTTCAAACATTACAAAAACAGAAACCAACCCCCAGAACTCATAAAAGTATAAGGACAAGTGAAAATATCTGGTTTTCAGCTTCAAAAAAAGATTTGTTGAGGGTTTTCTGACCTTCTCCTAAACACTCACAAATGCAAGGTTTTTTAAAAATTAATACTTTCAAGTAAAATCCCTTGATTGCAGCAAGGTTATTGGAGAAAAAAACAAGTCTAACATCGAAAGACTCGTAATAAAAACTGAGAAATTTCCACAAGGAGCCCAACACAAACCCCTCTACCAGTTTTGACAAGATTTTATTTGACATCAACAGGAAGAGAACAAAAATCTATTCTGTAAAACAAGCTATGGAGAAGTTTTTCATGAAGGTATCTGCATATCACATGGTTACTTTTTCTTCACAGCAAATACTAGAGAGCAATAATAGCATGACAGTGTTCAAATGAATGAATTGGCTTCCTATGGGTTTCCATTTAAAAACCAAGCTCAGAGGTGAACTTTTAGTCAGGACAGGGTTGTAAATCACCTTAATCTTTTTTTAGTGGGTCAACACATTCTCTGTCTTCTCACCTGTTCCTCGTTTTCACAAAAACCCTGTGAGCTGAACTTAGAAATCTTCTTCAGTGCTGGTTTTTAAGGGATTTCACCTTCTTTTCTTAAAGAGCAGTAACTGTACCTCAGTAATAGGTTACAGTAGTAACCATAAGTGAATTTAATTCTTTTTGACCAAAGTTTTTGCATCACTGCTCATTTTATAAATCCAGACCTTATGTATTTACCTACAACAAGTAGTAATTCTCAAGCTCATGGAATCATCTAGAAATAAGTATAAAAGGATTTAAAAGAAAAAAAAAAGGGTTTTTTTGGTTATGTCAGCTGCTCATTGAGGAGACTTTTAATGAGTTGCAAAAACACAGTCAAAAATTAAAAAGAACTTGTAGTAAACTCTTCTGAGTGAAAGCAAACCCCAGGGGAAAGACAGCAAGTAGTTCAATATTTTTGAGCTCATCACAATCAAGCAAGATGTCTAAAACTTACAGGCTCCCTTGTGTTAACAGCGACATTACATCAAGAATGACCTTTCCAAAGAAATAAAACCCATTAATGCTAGGAACAGATAACTATTAAAGATCAACACTTAGTAGCCAAAGCAGGGGGAGAAAAAAATCAGTCTGGTAAGTTAATTAGAACATAAATAATGCGAAACCAAGACCCTGGTCCATAACCCTCTCTCTTATAATTGCTTGCAATTTAAAAGCTGAATGAAATCTTTTATGCAAAAGATTCAACTATTGACCTCACATGTATTAGGTAGTCAAAGAAAACCCTGACACGTTGAGAATGAGATCTCAGGAGTATTGGAGAAAGCCTCAGTAACACTCTGTTAAATACTTATTTCTTATTTTTTACAGAACTTTTTTTTCAACTATCGAGGAACGGTGCTTCTGGGAAACATTGGATGTTAATTGCTAAAGATGTCAAGGGGATTTTTTTTTTTGTTTATTGTAGAAACAATAATCATAGAAAAATGATCTGTACCCACGAGAACAGTGTTCTCCTTAGGTGGAGGAACAGCTGCCAGTTGTGAGGCACAAGAACAGACGTTGTATCCCACAGACTCCACCATGGAACCTCTACAATAAACTATCATTTGCTTTTGCAATCCGTGCTTTAAGTCAAGCCCAGTTCCTGCAGTGGTCAGGAAGCCACTGTAGCCTCTCCACTAAACCTTGAGGATGGCACTTCCAGTGCATTTAATTGTTCTATAATTATCTGTCAAACAAATCAGCTGTTCCATGTGACATTCAACAGGCAGCAGACGCAAACAATAAACACATGAGAAGTTGTGAAAAATGTAAATCTCTGCCCTGGATCCTGATTTAGTAATAATAGCACTCAGAATTCCTACAGGATATGTGACATTTGACTGTGGAGTGTCCCACCATCACTACATGGAACATACATTAACATAGAGGTTAACGTAATATTTTGCCAGTTTATAAAATCAGATTGTTTGGCTCATTTTGACAAAGTAAAACTATTTGGATTGTACATAAAAATAAGAAAATTTAAAGAAAAAATTCAAGTATCCAGTAATTTAAAGGCCCTTTTCCATGTATATAACAATTTAAATTTACTGGAGCACTTCAATCTTTTTTTTTGGTTTTTTTTTTTTTTTGGTATGTGCTTCAGCCTGAAAGTGATTGGGGTTCTGTGCTTGCACAGTATAAAGCAATTTAAAATTATTCATCTGCTTCAAATTTTATAGGTACTTTTATTTGAAAATGATTGGGGTGCTGATCATGCTCAGCACTGAACAATTTTAAATTATTTAAAGGCCTTTTTTAAATCAATGCCTAATGTTTGGGCTTGAATTCTAGGAGGCTATAGCACATTATCAGGCAGTTTAAATTATACAAGAATATTCTGCTTTGCACAATCTTTCATCTCCTAAATAAGAATCAGTTTGCAAGGGTGAAAGCATAAAGCATGACACTTCAAAATAAACCAGCATTATGCAAAACCATAAACCTAATTTTTCTTTTTTAAATATTGTAAGAGACCCTTTTTCCATAATCAAATTCCCATGCCTTCCTACATCTTATGAAGCAGGAGCATTTCTGAAGCTACATATATTGCTACTTTCCTAAACTGATATAAACAATTTCAGAGAGAGAGAACTAAGTTTTAATGAAGCCTGAGACCCTGAAAAAATCAGCAGGATTTATTCAACATTTGTCTTATCAGGCATTTTATCAATCAAGCATTCAAGTCCTCTATTTGAATATGCAGTTCAAGCACTTCTAGTGCAAGTTTATGGTAAATATTAAGTATGTCAAAATTGGTTGGACTTCAAGGACATCATTCCTTATTTAACAGGACTGATGCACAAAAATCTGTTGGGTGTGGAGTTTTAATTGAGAACTTATTGTTCTCAACAGTAAAGAACTTTCCTTTTAAGCATTTCTTTCTATAAAAGGAGAGGAAATTGAGGTGTGAGATTTGCAAATGGCACTGGAGATGTGCAAATGGAGAGCTGAGATCTACAAGTGCCAGGTCACATTTTTAGTGAATCCTCCACTTTTTTCGTGCCTGATATTCCTCATCAATGTTCTGCCAAGGTGTTTATAGTTACTACAAAAACCCAGTCCAAGTATTTCATACTTCCCACCAAGATATTCAACAAATATGGATGTGGACTACACCCCCAGTTTAAAATGGGATATCCTGGAAAGAATAACTTATTGACTAACTCCTTCCAAAATCTTATCTACATATTTCACCTTTCGCTTTTCAACGCAAATGACGTAGAAGAAATAAGATCATTTTTCACCAAGAAAAACAATCCTGTGTTCCTCTTCACATTTGAAAAGATAGGAGCTAGCCCTCAAAGGTATTGGCATGCCTTACTAATCACAAGCTTTTAATTCTGCCTCTCCAATTTCAATTAGTGAGTAAACACTGACATCCTCAATTGCGCTACACAGAGCTCCCCTTTATCCAGTTAATCATGTTCACTGCAGCTATTCCCCAGGCTGAGGTTTCAGAGCTCTCAGATTCTCTAAATCCTCAGTATTACATCTTTTGATTCAGGAACAAAAATACTGACACATCTTATCATTCAAAAACACGTGTCCTGGGCTCAGGAAGGAGTGTGTTCTCCTCTCTCCCCATAGTCAGCTGCCACGCTCCCATGTACAGAATTAAGTTACAAAACATCGTGAAACTCATCTGGAAGATTTTGCTGAAGTTAAACCTCATATTATAGTAATTAAAGTAGCTGTGAGAAACCGTAATTAGACTAAGTGTCCAACAAATATTAATCAGTAAAGTAATATTCTATTATTAAGAAGCAGCTACTCACAGTAGGAGTTTCTCTTGTGGGAAACTGGATTAGGATCTTAGCCAAAATCAAACCAGAAGGCACAGCAGATTGGGTCATTTGGAGCCTCATTTTAATGTATGAACGTTTTCACCTGTATTCCACTCATTTGTAGTGCCATTTTTGTGCAGAGATTATAAGCAGGATCCAGGTTTCACTCCTAGACCTTTTGGTTATTCCCAGTGCTCCCAGTCACTGTGATAAAGATTCCCCTTCCTCAATTCTAATCCATGCCAAGAGACAAACTCAGGCCACACCACAGGCAAACTACTTAACCTCCCCATGTTCCTCCATCTGTAAATGAAAATAATGCAATTAACACACAAAGCAGGAGGCTCTGTGGTTTGCTTCAGTAAATTTATCAAATTTAAAGAAAGAGACACTTTCTCTAGAGGACAGAAGGAGGAAATATCTGCAAAATGTAAGAACTAAAAAGTTGAGACTCCAATATTTTCTTTTTTTAAATTAGGCTAAGTAGGTGAATTTATAGGTATGTACTTAGGACAAACATCCAGGTATGATCTCCTTTTTAGCACCATGGAAAATGATAACAAACTTTCAGTTCTGTGATTTCCAGAACTGATAGAAAGTTCTTTGTTACTGAAGAAACAACAGCGAACAAAGCACACCACCCGTGGCTTCCAGAAGGCTCACATTTTCCAAATGGTGAACTACAACCCATCAATTAAATCTCATTCTCTACGTTCACATATCCTAGAATGTTGTCTTCTCCCTTTTGCACTCATTAGTGCCTTGACAACAGCAAAGGCTTCATTAGTAACTAACAAAAAAGTCAGGTTTAATACACAAGATTGAAGAATAAAGCCCTTGAAAGATGTTTATGCGGTGACTGTGGCTTTCAAATCCACACAGGAGATAATTTTACAATTCTAATTCAAAGTAAAGATCTGCATTGTAAGAGACAAAGGAAATTTTGAAAAGCAAAGCCATAGTGCAAATGAGAGGATCATCTTAACTTCTGCCAACAATTAAATTACAATCCCTTATTGGATCCACTGGCCACAGAAATAAATACCAAGTAGCAAGAGGAGCAAATATTATATGGAGCAGATGGTTAATGGGAAATTGTTTGGTCAGATGTCTGGGAATCTCATTTTTTACTTTCTATTTTTTTTTTTTTAAACAATGAAATCCAGAAAAGTAGACACAATAGATGCAGTAATAAGTATCTACTGGCAGAAAAAGTTCCTGAAAAGCAAGATCTTTCTGCTATAATTTATTCTTGTGTAGTGAGATAAGAAGGCACTTGCAGGTTAGCTCTGGTTTTTTTCTAATCAACTGATAAAAAACTAGAGGAAAAACTCTGTGAAAGTCAATTAGCCTAAGGAGGAAGAACCACAACAGAGAGCACCTGAAGGAGAATTGAGGGGGAGGACATGGAAAAATTATCCTTCTTGCTCTGAAAGCTCACAGGAGTTATTACAGAAAGTGTTCTGTGGTTCTGCATTCAGCCCCCAACAGCTCACAGACTTCTCACACAGGCTGTGTGCTTGTCTATCCTATGGAAGGGCACCAGTGTTTCTTGGCACCCAATTTGTTTCACTAACATATTGTTTCCATGCTTACCAAAAACTGTCTAAAGCAGGCAAGAAAGAAGAAATAATTGCTCTTTTTTTCATAGCTTGCTGTAGTCAGCTAGCAGGATGGAGAATTCCATCAACCAACAAGGGCAAAATCCATCCTAACCCCTAAGGAAAGTCTCATGTGTGACAGAGCCAGAATCCCATCTCATTTATTTTTATTTAATCTCCTTGCCTTCTCACTTAGCAATTTCCTTTTTGTCATTAGCTATTCCTCTGTCCTAGATTTGGGTTCTCTCTTTTCTGCCTTTCATTTCTGCTTCCTTATCCCCCATCCCAGAGGCTGCCAGGATTATGGGACAGCTGAAAGGGGCTCATGTCCCTGAATTCCCTCCACAGCCATGACAGACAGGAGCATCCACCTCACTCCAAGGAGTGTCCAGGTGCCAGCTCTAAAGGTGCAGGTGGTCTGTGTGCTTGCAGGTAATATTTTCAGAGAATTTTTCATACCCTTGCACGCACAGTCATATTTAATTCCAGTTTCCTCTGGAAATTGCCCTGCAGCTGCCAGACCAGACCAACACGCTTTATAACCTTCACCTCTACAACAATATTAACTCCTGCTGAAGCACATCAAACACATTAAGAGCTGGAAATTATTAGCTTGGTTAACATGAATAGACACTGACTTCTAAGCTGAAAGGATGCAAGAAATCAGTATGAGTAGGGCTGTGTTAAGATATCGAGGGAAAGTTTTGTCAGGGAGAAAATTTCTCCTGAATAATTGATATGCACCTTTCTGCTTGTGAAGAGCTCAGGGAACAAACAAACTCCCTATCTTTGAGGTAGGTCACTGTTAAAGCACTGCAGTAGGAGACCAGAAGACCATCTGAGACAAGCAAACAGTAAATGGGGAACAGAAATCACATTAAACTGTTTTTTTCCCTTGGGATCCAAGCATGAAGAAAAATAGGACTTCACAAAGAATAAATTAAACAAAACTATTCAATTCTGTTAATATTTATTGTATTTGTTGTCATCTGTTGGGCATAACCTTAAACAATATCCTAAGAAAGAATTGAAATGTGATTTTTTTTCCCCCTCCCTTGGGCAATATCAACTGCTTCATGGAAGTAATCCTGGAACCAACCCTGGAACCATAAAAACCAACAGAACAGTTTGTAAATTTAGAAGTGTGTGGGAAAAGAACCATCCTGGAAGTGTTGAATCACTTTGTTTTACCATTTTTGAAGAAAATGAGCAGTTAAGACTCCCAAATCAGCATGCTTCATTTTTTGTTTAAGAGCCAAATTACATGAATTCATTCACATTAGCTGAACATTTTACTTCAATTGCTGTATAATGTCCTGGAAGGCAGGAATTTTGTCTCGTTGTGTGTGATAGGAGCTCCACCTGAGTGGCCCTTCTGGATGTGTTCCTGCCCTGCAGCCAAAAGAGCTCCATGGACAAGGCACCTTGAGGCCATCAAGCCTCACCCCAAATCATTTTTAAACTGGCACCAAAGAGTTCTTGTTTAATCTTTCAAATCTGAAGTGCATTCACTAGAGATGACACAATCTAAAATACACTCCCATTTCTGATTTCTAAATGGAGGAAAGAGGCAAAATTCTCTAGAAGAAATCAGAGAGGACACTTTGGTTTCCTGTATGGCCCCATGTCACTGGTTCATTGAAGAATGAGTTTCTAGTTAGTTTTGTCAATGTTTGTCATCATTATAGTTGCAAAAAACCGCTGAGTTAGTTCAGCACAGTGTTCTATAGACACACCAAGGTGGCACAAACAAGACACAACATGAGTGAGGACAGGCTGGACAACACTATGAGAAAGGAGGATGAAACTTCAGCCCACAAAGAAAGCTGCACAAATGCAACAGATTTGTTTCTAGTGCCCAAACTCCCTGAGTGAGGCAGACAAAGCCACTGCCCACCCCAACAAGGTGTGAAACTGGTATTGTTTTTTCTTACAGAGTAATCTAAAACAAAGAGAGGAAAAAATACTGGGGGAGAATCAGTAATCTCAAGAGCAAAGACAAGCATTTCTAAGTCAGGACCATGTTTTGAGTTATATCATTTATCAACAAGCTGCCTACATAACTTTCTAAAGTGTTACAAGCCAGACCTGTGGTCTTCATCTAGCTTTAATGTCCTGAATGGCATGTAAGTTTTGAGAAATCCACCCTCTCAGAATTTTTTATTAGAACTGTTTAATCTATAGTTTAAAGATGAATAAAGCTATAATAGCATCTCAAATTTACCTGACCTATTTTCTACAAAGCCACACGGAAAGCTTTCATTATGCTGAGTGAATGGTCACCAAAGTGGATTCTGGCAAACAGGAATAACTCATGGACTCTAAAGGTATTGAAAGATGCTTTCCTTCTCCATTATCTTCCTTCGTTTGTATTCCCCATTA
Source organism: Rhadina sibilatrix (assembly GCA_013400275.1). Taxonomy (NCBI): domain Eukaryota; kingdom Metazoa; phylum Chordata; class Aves; order Passeriformes; family Phylloscopidae; genus Rhadina; species Rhadina sibilatrix. Next base: position 171,583 of record VWYO01017607.1, read on the forward strand.
TATTTGGGTTCCCTGTTGTGCCAAAAGAATGGTGAATCTCTCTTGAGCATAAATTAATGCGAAGCTACTGCAGCAGTTTCTTGCTTCCCCCATTCTTGCCACAACCCACCTGCTTTAAGCCTGTAGTTAATTGTTTTGCTGTTACCTGCTCCTAGAAGAAAGGAAGCTTGATAGCAATGAATTGAACTTGGCCTTTGTCCCCTTTCATTGTATCTGCCTACAGCAGACAGCAGCAAAATGCAGCTCAATTAAACACAGCTCTCTTGTCATCACAGAAACAGAAGCACTTCTCACAGCAGAAGTAGGAAAGTTTTGCCATGACACCCCTTGTTGCATTTGACAAGTTTATTCAAAAGCAAATATTTCAGTGGGGAGGTCTGTCATTCTAATCCTGTCCTTTATGCCAGAGCAGCTAATGCAATTTCAGCTCCCTGAATAGGAGGGCTCTCGCTTCCAGATGTTCTATTGTGCCTTGCAGACAACAACTGACACCAAAAGACAGGTATTATGAGTATTTTTCCATCGTTAGCTTGCTCCTAGCATGGGGTTTACAGCTGCTTTGTTGATTCCTGTAATTCTGACGGGCACAGTAGGAGCCAGTGTAATGCTATCCCTCTATGGCTCTGCCATAATAGCAGCAGAGAGAGGGCAAATGTACTGAGCACGGTGGCAAACTTAAACAGCTTTTCAATAGCTCAGGAGCAACTTCAAAGGTGAAAAAGAGGCTGATTCAATGAATGAAGGCTTGAAGAAATTGTAGAAATTGTCCTGTTTGTGCTTCCAGGAAGCAAAGCTCAAACTGCAGTGTCACAGGAGAGCTGTACCTCCTCTGCCTGGAGCCAGGGACAGCCCTGCAGGGGACACGGAGCAGGGCAAGGACCAGGGCAGCCAAGCCAGTCTGGACATTGCAGCTGGCTGAGGAAAACACCTGGAGAGAGGCACCATTAACTTCAGCCTCAGAAGCCATTCCAGCGTATTTCTTGCCTGCTGTAGTGCAACAAAGCTAAAAGTAAAAGAAAATATAGACAAAGATGCAAGTAAAAAACCAGGCCTGAGCTTTTCCTCTCACATGTAGCACCACTAGCTAACAAATAAACTGGTTTCATTTCATTAATTATGCACCAGTGTTTACAACCAGAAGAACAGGCTTTTTCTATGTGGCCTCTTCAAGTATTAAAGAAATAAGCCTCACCATGCAACTGTTGAACTTTTTAATCCTGTTGGAAAATAGCAACCAAATGCAAATAAAAAGCTAGGCATGGGAAAAAGACTAGTTTTAACAGATTGATATTTGCACTTGTCTTTGGTTCTTAATATCAATCTACATTATTTGAACATGCTGTTTATTGTCCAGTAGCAGCACGGCTTCTCTCCCCACCTGTGATTTGTGGTGTATAAGCCACACCTATTTGCCATGAGCTTCTGCTAGGAAATAAAGTGTTCTCCTTATAGAATTTCATTCTACATACTCAGGCGTGAGCAATCACTAGGTTAGCACTTCACAAATGTTTTCTAGTTGCCAAAACCTTATGGAAAACAGTCTGTTCTATTCATTTTCTCCTTCAGAATAGAGGATGTGTTATAAAGATCAAAATCTGATCCAACTGGATCAGGAGTCAGCAATATTTAAGCAGTGACATCACCACAGCCAATCCAATCTATTTCCTAAGAGCAGAGATGCATTCAGACACCACGCATGGCTCACACACTCAGCAAGAGATGATAGTGTCTCAGCTTACACAGAGAATGATTATTATTCTCCAGGGTGAAAAAAAGTCTTATTTTGAAGTACTGTAAGTGATCCTCTTTTCTCTGAAAGAAAAAAGTAATTGCTCCTGATTTGCTTGTTATCAAAGCATGATGATACATCCCCTTCTCCTGTACCAATTCATGTCATAGACACACGTAGCTGTTCAGACATGCCACTTCTCATCCATATGCTATTTTCTTTGCCCAGTGTTTTGGGGGAAAAATGCTCCAGCACAAAGGAAAGCAGGCAGAAATTCAAATCTATGCAGCAATGCTAAATAGCAATGGAGATGTTCTTCCAGAGACTTTAATGCAGACTGCACCCTCCCTTGTTAAACATACTAACTAATGGGAGCAAATTAGCCACCTGGTCTGTATTCAAATTCCTTTTCCAAGAGCAATTCTTTTGTAATTCTTTTCCCTGTTAATCTAGAGTTGAAATAAGAGAAAAATCTGTACAGCCTTCGAATACAAATTGCTATTAGATAGTAATGTGGTGCTCCATCTATATGAATTATATTGTTTTTCTAACTGCAAAAGGAGAGGAGAAGTGGATTGTAATAAGGCATTGTCCTCTAACTCAGAAAAGCAAGTCAAACCTCCAGCATTTGTTTCCAAATGTCTTTCAGAAGGGCTGGCAGGCTTCTGACTGACATCCATCAGGTTTGGCTCGGGTCCTTCACAACTTTCAGGAAATATGTCTAACACAGCTGCCTCCTCTGCCTGTCTGATCCCCAGCTCCTTCATTTACCCCATAATTTGGGGAGACAGATTTATTGGTTGGTCACGGCTCTTGGCACCACATTGCCTCCTGCTTCCCCATCCCAGTCAAGCAAGACCTAAGAAATCCTCGAGGCCATGCCCAGACTTCCTCCCTTTCTACAGCACGGAGCACACAGCCCCTGCTATAATAAATCATCCCCTGAAATGGTAAGTGACAGAGTAAAAACACTTTGAATAGTAGCATATTTACACCAGATGCAAACAGAGGTCACCAGAAAGATGCTCAGAGTAAAACAGATGGAGAATCAATGAGGCAGAGAGCTGTAGGAAAGTTCTTCTGGATGGCAGGAGCAGCAAAGGAGGCTGAGATTTGACCTAGGAAGGGAGAGAGACTCTGAGGATATCCAGGGAAGAAAGCTGCCAAGGTCCCTGTGATCTTCCCTTTTCTACACTGCCACAAGCTGCTTTTGAACTGAAAGATCTTAAGAAACGTTCCAAAACTTATGGAAATCAATCAAAATCTGTCCAGAAATCATAATGGGGTTGGGATCAGATAAGCAACAAAATATTTCCTCATAATAAAAAGAGACCACATTTCTCAGATCATGAAGTGAGTGATAAGTATCTAAACATCTGCCAATGTTTGCCAGGGGACAGTAGCACATATATAACATGGGGCTGTTCAATTTTACACCAATGCACAATCAAAGGGAGGATTTATGGTATCTCCTGCATAGAAACAGAAAAGAATAAATGGATAAAAAGGATAAAATATTGTAGGACCCAACAGAACAAAAAACAGGAAAAAAGGCAGAGGATCTTAATATAAGTCATAAATGATACGGTGAAAAGACTGCTACATATATCCTTTATAATACTCATATATTGTTTTTCTATAGAAATATATTCCTTTTTCTATAGAAAACATTTCCTGCTATCTTAGGTTTCACTTCAGCAAGTCGGAGCCCAGAGCAAAAAACAAAAATATATTATCATGTTCTTTCTCTGAGACTTTAAAAACATTGACTGACATTGGTTTGTGTCCTTCCTTTTCCTCTTTGCAGTTCAGTTTTAGTTACCTACTCCCTAAATCAGCAGTAGATACTTCAAAACACCTTTTTCATCATGGAACAGGTTTTAATATTTTCAGTGCAATTTTACAAGAGCCAGGGAGGATGCAAAGTATGAGAACTAGATCATCCAATTGATCTTTTTATATCTAGGATGTATTTGCACAGTGGAGGCACACACACCAGTGATCCAGGCCATGTTAGTCCTTGAAATTATCTTCTTTTTCAGGTTTCTTATTTCAAAGCCACACAGACCATATCTGATTTGATCCAACTGCCTACTGGAAGTCTTTCCTTGGATCAGGTCACAGAAAAGAACCCTAAGACTTCCTCCCCTTGCCAGCATATTTACATCCAGCAATTTCCTTTTTTAAAGTTCCTTAACCTCTCGGCTGCCCTAGTCCTCTCAGTTCATGGTCACAGCCTTAAAAGTGGGATTTGAGAGAAAGTTTCTATTTATTTACATGCTAGTAATCAATCCAGAAGGGATCCAGAGCAATTAAGGAATAAAGCAAAGATATCACACCTATGTTATATATGTTTGCTACTGTATTCAGTGTTGAACATTCCAAGACACTTACTGAGTTTTTGACTTTTAAATGACTTGGCTCAGTGAGGGTCCCACAGTGTGAGGACAGGTTGACAGAAATGGAGAATAATCATTTGCAAGAACAGTCTTTAAAACAAGGTACTGTTCACAGTTAAATAATGAACCACCAGCAGCTCCACAGGCAGTATTTTTCACTTCTATAAAGAACAAATTTACAGGACTTTCTCATTTAGAAGACTTCATAAAAAAAAAAAAAAAGATCCAACTTCAGCTGTAAACATTTTCTTCTCAACTAATACAGCTTTGCACTAAGTCCTTTTGAGACTGTTTTATAAAAAATGCTCTATATCAATGTAATTTGATGATAACTTTCTTACTCCTTTCCTCGCTACCTTAAAAACATCTCCTGGACAGACACAGCAATCCCATTAGGAAGATTTCCTGCTGCCCAAAGACTTCTTTTCCACTCAGAGCACACGTTGCCACTCCCAGACTCACCAGCCTGCTGAGCTGACATGGGGTGAGCACACACAGCAGATAGCAACCACCAAATAGGCCCATCCTTTTAACACTCCTGTTCCCAGGACACTTGAGCCAGGCTTGTTCACAATTTATGATTTTTCCTGTTGCCCACTTGCACAGAGCAGGGGATTTGCCTTTCCCACTTTGCTTTCAGAGCCCATTTCAATACAGAGTCTACCTGTGTGGCAAACAAAAGCCACGTGTCACAGGGAAGAGCTGCCTCTGTTGGCTGAGATCTCGGTCCCACAGCAGCAATCCTATTGAGTCTTTAGTGAAAGATGCCAGGAAATGGGGATGAAAAAATGTACCAGACTGGTAACTTTACTCCTGAGACAGCTTCCCCAGCCTTTCAGAAGAGAATCTCATCCAACAGTGCTTCTGTACTTTGGATCCATGATCACAAGAAGAAGACATAATAGCAAGCAGGGAATTGGGTTCTCCCAAAGAGGAGCTCCTTGAAGGGCTGTGATAAATGACAAAGATACAGCAAGAGAAGGTAGACTTAGAAGTCCTGTTGCTTTTGCAAACTCTGTGGTAAATCATTGGAGTGTTTCAGGCTGCATTTTTAATTTCCCTCCTCCAAAATCTCTGTGCAGGGGGCTTTTCAATAGACTGAAGTCCTACATGACAGACGAAGCTCCTGGCTTTGAGACTGCTTTGGCTCCCCTGTAGCATTATAGTGATGCTATCTCTGGGACTATTTCTGAGGAAACAATTAGAAGTATTCTTGGAATTCTACAGTTCTTGAGGTGACATGGATTTTAAAGTCAAAAAGAAAGACAGTGATCTCCCAGGTCCAAACTACTACACAGCAAATGGCAAATATTTTCCCATATAATTCTTCCTTCGAGTTCAATGACTTTAGCTCTGTGCATCAAGGACAAGAGGATGCTCTATCTCATTGAAATAGCCTACTTAGGGACTTTGCTTCAGCAAGGGATGTAAAAGTATTAGGTCAGAATTCTCATGTGATAGAAACTCTAAATATGGAGCAAAGCCCCTGTCACAGGGTACTGAAACTCTCAACTGCTAAAATTAACATTTTTCTACTCCATGGAAATGAGATTTGCCTACCTCAGCCCAGAGAGGCTTTCTTTGGTGTGGGGCTTCAGGAGGTGGCCCACAATAACTCAAAAGGGGTCCCTATGATGACTGAATCACATTGTGTATTTTAACAAGAATAATCTTAATTTTAATCTATACTACATTAAATCATATCAACAGAGGAAGCAATAATGGGAAGAGCCCTTAATGGATATTTATTATTATTTCTTTTTTACACAGCATGCATGACAATACGCATGCCAAAAACTTTTACCCTCTCTGCAGATCAGAAAATAGAAATTGAATTCTAGTAACAGAAACAGTTTGGGAGAGAGCCAGAGATACACAAATGGGATAATTTTTGCTGAAACACAGAGCTGACCAGTTAGTTTTCAACACAGGAGCTTTTTATTAGAAGAGGCAGTTTTACCAAGAATAAAAGTGTTCAAGGGCATCTATTTCTGTTTAAACCTGAATTCAGTGATGCCAAAAGAATTAATGTTCTGATCTGCATAATATTGAGTTATATAATGCCAAAGAATTTAATATTTAATATCAAAGCACAATGGTTCAGTAATGAGAAAATATGGCATTTGGACCATTCCTGTGGGTTGTTTGTTTGTTTTGGCACTTGTGGTCTATAGTAATTTTTACTGGGGAAAATAGTCAAATGTTTCCTTGAAGTGTTTCCCTTTCCTTCAGAATATCAATTCCACTTCCCAGCCAGTGCTAATCCACTGCACTTAATTGAAATTTTGTTTCACTCCATCTCAGAGGTCCCAATCCAGATGCTCCAGACTTGTCTTTTTCCTAAGGGTGTCATCTATAATTATAGCCCAGGGAAGGAACGTGCTTTCCACCTCTGTTAATTCAGCAAGCAGGGGGAGGATTCCTCAGCTTGCAGCATCCTGGCCAGCAGAACAGACCTTGGTTAAAAGCTGCAGGGGGACTTTCTACATGTGCACACTTGTGTTTGTTACACGGTTCTTGGGCATGTTTATTTCTGATTTTCAAAAGCCGACACACCGTTTCTCTAAAGACACTGGGATTGTTTTTATAATCAGCTGTAAATGAATAATGCTAATAAGCCTTCATAGAATCATAGAATTGTTTGGGTTGCAAGGACCTTAAAGTTCTTCCAGTGCCACCCCTGCCATGGGCAGGGACACCTTCCACTGTCCCAGGCTGCTCCAAGCCTTCTCCAACCTGGCCTTGGAAACTTCTAGGGATCCAGAGGCAACCACAGCTTCTTTGGGCACCCTGTGCCAGGGCCTCCCCACCCTCACAGGGGAGAATTTCCTCCTGGAATCTAATTTACATCTACCTTCCTTCAGCTTAAGGCTGTTCCCCCTTGTCCTATCATTACCTGCCCTTGTGTTAACACCTTTCTACAGCTAGAGCTTATTGCCCAGAAGTATTAAGGTTTTCACCACTGACTACATTGGTTTTGCCTTAATGTGATTACATGGGTTAAAAAGGTGCAGAAAAGCCTGGTTTTCATAGGCAGTACTTGCATGCATGCAGTACATTCCTACGGGGCTGGATCTGCCCCAGGAGAGAGCTGTTCTGCTGATGCAGCTGAGCTGGCACCACTTTTGTTGTAGGAAAAAGCATTAAAGGCAAGCAGAATGAGGCCAAGAATGACCACTTGTGAATAAACCCATTTAACAGTGCTAAGGTGGGAGCCCAGGCAATGGCACTGGGGAAGGGAATGCAAGGCCACGATAGGAAATGTCAGGCAGAGCTGCCTGCTCTGCAGTCAAGTGAAAAGCAGCACGGTGCAGGCACACACAGCTCACAGAGGCAGGAGAGCTGCTCCATCCCTCTGCCACTGCACTCTGGAAATTGCAGCTCACTTCCTCCTCGCCAGGGTTCAGCTGAGCTCTGACAGAAATACCCAGGACATCAGAAGTGATGCATGGGAGCATCTTCTGCAACACCACTCAAGTAATCTGATACAAGCAACGGCACCTGGGTGCCACATATGAAAATCAGCGTGATTTCCCTCAACCTTTAATTGCCATGCAGCATCTAATGCACCTTACTCTGATATTCCTGGCAGGAGACAACAGTATTAGCTATGAAATCTTTAGGCTTCTGCCAAATTCATAAATACTGGCAGTGAAACCTAAGGAAGGGGCAGATAGGGCTGGGAAAATGAGGAGTAATTTAATGCAAATGTTCTGTACAGCTCCCCAGGCGCCATGATTAGGGATGTCAAAAAAATTTAGAGTGCTCCTTCTTTAATATTATGGAGAACTGATTATTACTCACTGTATACAAGGTTTTCTAAAATGATTGTATTTTTCATAAGTAAGTCTCTCATTATTTCCTTCACTAAAATGTATTTTGCTTTGTGCTCAATAATTTCCCCCCCAAAGTGAAAGCTAATTTTTGAGTTGTGATTTTAACCATGATTTCCTTTTACTTAACTTATTTTACTCCCTGGTGTGGTAGATAATGGTATAGGTTGAAAAAAATAGAAAGAGGGTAGAAAAAAGAGAAGAAAAGAGAAAGACTTTTGCTAAGGCAGGTAGGCATAACTAACTTACATTGAGGGCTAGATTGTTTCAAACCCCTGCCATCTAATTTTCTGAGGCAAAGAAATGTTTAAAAATCCAACTCAGAGATTGCTTTTGAAGGTGAAAGTCCTCCTGTGTGCAAGGTGAGTGGAAGTTATATCTGTGTTTTTGTCTCCAGTTTCAGATGATGAAGATCACGTTTGTACAGGTCACTTTGATTCGTGGAGCTGCATGCACCTTACAGTCACTTTTACATAACAGAAATAGTCCTGATTAATTACTGAAAATTTCTGGATTAACAGCTGTGCTCTCATACACAGCTGAACAGTTCATTAGAGGGTTTAACCTCACTGCAATATGTCTAAAGAAGAATAGAATATATTGAGAAAGAACTGTACCAAAATAAGAATAGTCTGCAGTCACCTGTGAAAACCAAAGCAGACTTTTACTTGCCCTATTTAATTTTTTTCCTTCAAGTGGGACTGAAGGAAAGATTTGTTTCTTGGACCAACATAGAAAAAACTGCCAGTGAAAATTCATCATGTCTGATTTATAAGCATCCCATCCCATCCCCAACGGGCAGAGACTTAAGTGGTAGCATCCAAGAGCTAATTCTCCACAGAAATAATAATCTGCTATCTTCAGAAATGAACGTTTTCATGGGAATACAGCCTGAACTTTGTCAAGGTCTTTGGTTTGGCATAACTTTGATATTCAAGCTGTGCTCCTGAAGCAGAGATCAGTCTTGCACAGTGGTTAAGGGATTCCACTGTACAGATAAACCCTTGTGGTGAAACTCTGCAGAGATGCAGAGTGAAACTGAGTGGCTCCTTCCTGCAAAGCACCACTGTTGGGAACCTCAGTACTGAGTAAAACAAGCGTCTATTTCACATTCCCTGGTCCAGCAGTTGCCCACAAGTTAACATCCCAAAATGTGATCTCCCCAGTGTTAGTCTTCTCATCCATGGAAAACAAAACTTTTCTTTAATTCGACTATTCAGATCTATTTTAAGATTGTATATAAAGAAAAGATAAAGTATATAAGCAAAAAAAGGCTTAGTCTTCTTCACTGACTATTAAAATAGCCAGGAAAATGAGGTCAGATAGAGCCAAAGCCTCAAATAAGATGGGATGTATGTAATGAAGCATCCAAAGAAGGGGCATTCATAAGAATGTGGCTCTCTTTTTACATTTATCAATATACTTAGTCTCATCTAACTGCTCCTGCAATTAATAAAAGCCACCTTCTTTTATTCAGGGAAATCTAATTCCTTAGTTCTTACTACAGCCACAAAACTGTCTTCAACTACTTTTTGGAGGTACATATTTTTATCTTTCTTTACTTACTAAAAACAGTCATAATGAAACTCAAGTTTTTGCTAAAATGTTTTATTTCCAACAACAACATAGTCAAGATACAGTCACTTCTGGAAAGCTGATGGAAAGGCTTCATTAATAACTAAAGTGCAAATCCATGGAGATGCAACTTTCTTTTGGCTGAGTAAGAGAAGTTAAAGTTGCCCACATTCCTCAGAATCAATCTGAATTCTTTAAGAGATGCATAACAAATTAGTCTATAATCAAATGTTCTCTAATAAGACTAAAACTTTTTAAAGTCAATCCAGAGGCAATGGGAGGTTTGTTTATTACCCAGTCTAAAACTGAATGTGAAATTAAGGAGAGGGTATTCACCACACAAAGACAGTATCTCTTATAGGAATTCAAAGTGCAACTAATTAAACTCTTACTCAGAGTGATTTATCCTACCCCTGTCTCCACTGGTGTTCCAAATGCCTGCTGTGAACATCAGGTGCATTACTCTACTTTACAGATGAGTCTGATTCGAGAGCTTATATTAAACACTGAATTCAAGATTTACTAGAATGCTCCAAAATTTCATCATTACTAATATCTCCAGCCAAAGAAATTAGTATCTACAGATATGCTCAAACTCAATACTGCTACAACACACCCCCAAAATATACAGAACCCAAGGATAAATACGATCACCCAGTTACAGAAAGAATCTCCTGAGATACATGAAATCACACAAATTTGAATGTCCACAGAGTAACACAAGTGCCAGCCTAGCACACACAAGCACAGTTTCCCAGCTGGAATAGCTCTGCAGAAGTTGCTGATGTCATGGCTTCAAACCATCCCTTAAATCCATCTTTATTTCTCCCTTCCATGCCCACAATAAGCTGCAGTTTCTTACATTTGGATGCTCATTGGGTCAATAAAAGGAGAAAAATAAGAAAGGGCGAGATGACATTTTGACAAACATCTGGCAGCTAAAGGTACTAAGCTGCAACGCAGAAGATAACATTGAAAAGATTAAAGCAGATAAAAATAAATGAGAACAACATAAAAAAATAAGAGCCAACTTTTTTCTATGACACACGCTTTGGAGCTGGGAAGGATAAAAAAAATTACTAAAATTATCTACCCAATAGACCCAGAACACCCCCACTTCATTCTGCTGGCTTTATAAACGTGCATCGTCCTGACTCATGAACCAGAAGAGCACAGAACTTTCCTGCTTAGTGCTAAAGATGTTTAGAAAGTTGTTTTACATTTCATTTTTGCTTCATCAACTTCCCACCCCTCAGGGGATTCAGCCTGAATTGCATGAGTATGGGAAATGAGTTAGCCACACTGCAAAGTCAAGGCTGCATATAAATACGTGCTCTTCCAGCCATTTTTGACTGGTGTCTGGATTATCTCACTCAAGAGAAGGATATTCAGGTAACAGAGCACAAACATCTCTAAGATTAACCTCCTGCAAAACTGTCAGTATGTCTAAACAGACCTACTCTCCCATAGATCAAAATCTCAGGTTTGGTCAATTTTTATGTCTGGACCATATCAAGTAAAAATGTTGTTTTGCATTATTTTTCCCCCAGGTATTTGGAAAAGAAAAAACAGATCTTTACAGGAAAAAGGGAATGTCAATTTCTAAACCATCCCAAGCAGTCAAAACACATGGTCTTTGCTCATTGCCAAAAACGTAACATCCAGATTTGTGTCCATTTGGAAGCCATCATATTGCAATCATTAATCAGTCTGATTTAGAATAATGTTTGCAACAACTGATTACTGCTGCACATAACCATTTATCCTTTAAATCTGAAAACATTTCCCCTGCCTCTGAAACAATACAACTAATTCTTCCAGTGTGCCAGGGCTGGGCAGAAATGCCAGTGACTCATGTCAAAAGGATGGAGCCTTGCTTAAAATAAATAGCACGTACTTTCAGTAAACCCAAAGGCTAAAAGCCACTGTTCTTCTCGAGACACTCATGGTAGATAGCTGTACCCAGTGACACTGTGACCTGTGACTTTAAACATCACTGCTCCCAGGTCACGAGCTGGCAGGATGCAGTGTTACTGCTCTGATTATCAGATCAGGTTTCTGTCTGTCGAAGTTGGATGCAAGACAAACAATTTCACGCCACACAATAGCAGGAACTCTGGAAATTGCTGTCACACGTATTACAGAGTTAGAATTGCTCTTGCTGAGTGTCAGTTGAAATAGGAACTGATCAGACTTTATAATAGGTTGGTTCCAGACAGATTTTTGTTTATCGTTCACAATGTATACAAATGAAGTGTTGTTGTTCAAGTTCAGACACCACTGGGATGTTTCAATCTGGAGATGGCTTGTTTAACATGGGAACAGGTGTCCCTGGTGAGTCCAAAGGGAACACTGGAACTGGGAGCAGAAGGGGAAGCAAGCAGCTTGATGGGGAGCATGAGCATTATTTCGCTGGTGAAGGTCCCTTCTCCAAATAAAAGTAGATTCCAGCCACAGGGATCTTGCAGCATAGCTGTGTCTTTTGGGGAAGGGTTTTAGTTTGGTGGGATTTTTTGGGTTGTTAGAGGGAAAAGGTGTAGAGTGTCATGTAGGGTTTCCTTTCAGAGAAATTCTCAGAGAGCCTTTTAATGTGTAAATGGTGGATCCCAATTCCAAAATACCTGTATCCCTAAAACAGCAACAAAATCAGTGGAGATCTTTGTCTTTTGGTGTCTGCAGGACCCCAGGAGCAAACTCCCAATACAGCTGCCTATGAGCAGTATTGCCTTGGAAAACCCTCTGAGGAGGTGTTCCCATTGCTCAGCACCACATTTGGCATGATGGGGTCTCAGGGAAATATTAAGACACAATCAGAGTGTAATTAAATGATTGTTTTAAATGCTCAAGGATTCATTCCTCTTTCTCAGGAAAAGAACACCTTCTACAAAAAACAAACCCCAGCACAAAAAGGGAAGGGAAAGACAGTGAAAAGCACAGAGCTAATGAGAAAACAGATGAAAATGGAGACAGGAAAAACTTTATCTCTCAGTTTAGAGACATTTTTGGGAGCTGGTTTTCTTCTGTGCTAGGAAAAGCAATAATAAAGCCTTCCCTTAGACTCTGCGTTAACACTAATTTACTGGTAAGGAAATTTAGTCATTTTCTATAAGGAAAAAGTAAACTGCTAATCAACAGAGCAATGTGTGTAAGCGTTGTCTTGATGAAAAATCACACATCAGTAGCTGCACTGCAGAAGTGATGAAAGAAATCAGAGTGATACAGCCAAACAAAAATACAAGAGGCTCCTGATATTTAGTACAGAATATACACATTTTGAATTTCAATAATTAATTATCAGTAGTAAAAGATGAGAATCAGCTATATAACAGTCTGATTACATTCTTAATGAAATTAGGAGACATTAAAAATGTTACTGGAATACCTTGGAAGCAATATCAGGAATAAGAAATAGCAGTAAGCACTTTAGTATTACTCTGGCTAATTAAAGGCCAGAAAAATTAATACCTGTAGTTAGTTAAGAAAGAGCCTTTATTCAAGACCATTTTAACACCAAGCAGAATTACAGTTTGGACTTCTCTTTATACAGATCCTTATAAAAGCTTCAATTCTGCCCCCAAACTCTTCCCAAGCAAAGAAAGTGTGGATGCAAAGGGGGCAAGGGCAGGATAATGACAGAATCCCAGCCAAGAGCTGTTCCCTTTCAACATCCTCTGCAAGTATCTAAAAGCTCAGAAGGCTTAAGTGCTTTTGTATTAGGAAAACAAAAAATTAAACAAAAAGCTGTCATTACCTTGATCTCCAAATAAAACCAGGATGAGGCTGTATTGGATCTGCACCTTCCCTATGGATCCACACTGGTCATTAACTCCACCAACATTCCAACACCTGTGGCAGCAGACTTTGCCTGCACTATTTTCAGAGCTGGTGCAGTCAAAAGAGCATTTCAAATAATTCTTTCACATTTCCTTGCTCAATGACACAGGTAGAAAGAAACCATCTGTCTGTGTGGTTTTTGTGTAAACTCATTTGCATGGTATTAATAAAATTAATATTATTTAGACATTTATACCAAAGTATTTCTCATTCTTCCAGCTCAAAATACTCCAATTTGTAGACTGCAAGGCAATTTCCAGCCTAAGTGGACTTGAGGTCACTTCAGAAGCCAACTAAATTGGGGAGAGGGAGAAAAAACAAACCAAACAAACACCATCTAATATGAACTGACAGGCTCATAACAAGATTGTATCAAAAGCCAGTTACATTTTTGTCTGAATACAAGAATCATTCAAGGCAACACGATAACACTAATGAAAAAAGATATTTTACAAAAACCTGCTTCATTCTAATCATGTTTCTAATTTTGGTAACACCACGCATTAGGAGGCAATTAAAGCAGCTCTAATGTTGTGGGGATTTTTGTTTTGTCTTTGCAATGACACAATTTGCTTCAGAAGCAAATCCAATAAGCCATCTGAAATTATCTCTGAAATTGTGTTCGTGACAGTTACTTAAAGCTACAGAAACATAATAGCTTCACTGACATAATTTCTTTTCTGAAGTGTGAAGGGAACCTTGATTTTCTGCAGGGCCACAGGGAGGCTGATGTTATCCTCTGATTAATTCAGAATGCAGGACTCTCATCTGGGCTTGTTGGATGTGCTGCTTCCAATACCAGAAAGAAACTCCCCACAAGCCTTTAGTATCCCTTTTTTTATTACTACTATGCTACAAATATGGGGCCAACCCATATTTAGCTACAATTATACTTTTCATTATAATTTAGCTACAAATGTGAAGCCAACACACTGTGTGGGCCGTATATACCTACACCACACAGCAAACATTTTCTTGCCATTAAACCTCTCAGGGATTTGCATCCAGAGAAGCCACAGAAGTATCAGCCTCTGCTTGGATCTGGAGGCACAGCAGAGCAAGGACAAGTTCCCATCTCTGCAGGAACCAGAACATTTCACGTGGAATGGTGACAAATGGTGTGCATGAAGCAGTGCCAGTGTAATTAGTCAGTGGTGTCTTGCCAGAGAGGTGATAATTTGGCAAACAATTGTGCTTAGAAATGTTCTGTTGTTTTTGTTTTGGGTTTTTGGTTGGTTGGTTTTTGGTTTTTGTTTGTTTGTT
>VWYO01017607.1:186342-198108 GCA_013400275.1 Rhadina sibilatrix
TTTGGGTTGTTTTTTTTTTTTTTTTAATGACTATTTTACTGAGAGAATTGATCAGGTCAGAGAAATGGCCAAAAAAGGTTCAGCTTAAGAAATAAACTCATGGTGCTTTTCAGACCATGTTTAAATTGCTGTAAAGTGAAGAACCTACTAAAGAAACCTTGATCAGTTTGCTGGTGGTAGAGGAGGCTGCTGTAAGCTGAAGCAGCAGCTGTGTTATGGTGATAAACAGAGAACATCTCTGTGGCTGCTTAATCTGACAAATTAACAGAGAAGATCTGTAGTGGCCATAGGAGCGTGAGTCAGCCTGGCTGCTTTATCAGCAGCTCTAGGTCTCCTCTCCTATCAGCTAATTCCAGTGTAGAGCTCAGTGAACTGATTGACCAGGATCCAGCCCCTGCCTGCCCCACCATCATCACAAGAGCCTGGAAGAGATTAACTGGCTGGATGAAATGAGCATGGGCAGGTTCTGCATCCATCAGACACAGCAAAGCTCCTGAAAGGGCTCCCAAATCAGGGCCCAGCACCACTGCAGGAGAGGCAGGACTGAGAGCTGCACAGTCCCAGCCCCAAACTGCAGAGCTGCAGTCAGGCTCAGTGCAAAGCATCATTTGGAGTCTATTAAAGAACCTTTTATAATCACATTTACCACCAATATACTTCTTTAGCCTTCATAGATAGTCCAAATACTTAAAAATTTCATGCATTAAGGAATCATATTTTAGGCGAAACAAGGTTAAAACTGATGCCAAAAAGAATGAGAAGGAACAATTTCCCTTTTATGAAGAGTAGATAACACTTAGAGGCAATCAATCTAATGCTCCTGAGCTACTCCTGCTCGAGGAACTGTGGCTGGGACAGAGATTGTCCTTGTGCACATCAGGCTGATGGGCTCCAATCAGCCTCATGATAAATAAACTAATCTCTTCTGATATAATTTTTTTTTTTTCTTTTATGGTCATTCCACTTTTTTACCACTGCCTGGAATTAGATGTATTTTAAGTTCATCTTTCTGACTTTCGCATGAGTACATTTTCCAAAAAGCTATTTGTTGTCCTTTTTTTTTTTTTTTTCCCTACACTAAAGATGCTAGATTTGTCCAAATTACTTTAGAATGCCTGAAAAACAAATAAAGGAGTCCTTGGGCAACTGAGATTTGAATGTTTGTAAAAGAAGGTTGTGCAAGCAGCTGGGCTGCTAAAAAAACAGGGAAATTTGAGAGAGAGAAGAGTTGATAGACAACATTTAGATATTTACATACCATAAGTCAAGACATCCCATCTTCCCACCCCTTGGTCTCCCACATTTATTTAAACATAGATCTATTACTCAAGTCAGTCAGGACTATTTGGATTATAAATGTTTTGAAGCAGAAGCTGTGTTAGACTGTGTCCAGGCACAGAAGAATCAGAACTGACATCTGAGGTAGAGCTGAAGGAGAAGCTCTTCAACACAACAATTATAACGACTTTAAAAAGA
Source organism: Rhadina sibilatrix (assembly GCA_013400275.1). Classification (NCBI taxonomy): domain Eukaryota; kingdom Metazoa; phylum Chordata; class Aves; order Passeriformes; family Phylloscopidae; genus Rhadina; species Rhadina sibilatrix. The sequence goes on from VWYO01017607.1 coordinate 187,819, forward strand.
AATAGATCTTGAGTATGCTTGAATTCCTTTTCCTGAATGTTGGGATGACCAGTAAAACGTGTCCAGTAAATCGAGTATTGTATCCTCGAGTGTCGCAATACGACACGAAAGAAACGATACCCACGCACTGAGATGTCTAAGGTAAAAAAGGGGCAGTTTATTTACAGATCCCAACATTTATAGAATTCTAACAGTGACCATGGATTAGAGGAGGAAAATTGTCCTTTTCAACCACACTGGTCAACCCAACAGCCCATCAATTCTTTCCTCCTCTAGAAAGGAATGCAAAGCAATCATTATTGACATGAAAAGTGCGTGAGAAACTCCATTACAAAAATGCAAACACAGAAGGCTGAAACAGAACTTTAGAAAAACTTTAGAAAACCAGAGAAGAAGAGGGCGACACTTGAGGGACATTCTGCCTCTGTCCCAGATCCTGGAGATAATATTTAGCACTCTGGAGCAGCTCAGGAGGACGTGCACTGCTGGCTCCCAACTGCAGAGTGTTCTGTCCTCATTAGCATGTGATCCTCTCCACTCAGTCAGAGGGGACCCTGTTAGTGCACATAGCAATGATCATTCCAGCTAATTAATTTCAGCTATGATGCTCAAGCTGATAATTTCTAAACTTGTGCATCTGTGACTTGGGATGTGCTACCCCCAGGAGAGATTTATTTATTCTGAGAAGGCTTGTACCGAAGAGAAAATTCCATTAGTTTATTTCCTCCCCTTCCAGTAGCACTGATAAAAGTCTTAGGGCATTAAGGCATTATCATGTCACCCCTCCCTACACCCACAGTTGAGTTATTCTCTACTGGTTGGTCCCCTGCAATGCAGCTACTCCCCTCTCCTTCCCACTCCTATCAACAGCCTGCAGCCATCCTGCACCCACAAGGATTTGGTTTTCAGCTCAAAATCATCCTGCTTACACAGGAGAATTTTAGAATTCATTCATTATTTTTATTATATTTCTACATGAAATATTTCAATCATGAAATTAACTTTTGATGGAAGATAAAGAAATGGTTCTTATTCACTCAGTTTTATGTGTTACTGTTCAATGTATTTTTCCATTGTTCCTACGAGGGAACCAGGGGCAGAAATGAGTCATTTGTAACATTAAAGTTTAATACAAATTTCATATCTACATAACTGAATATTGATGAATTGCGGCCAGTTTATTACCAAGAAGCAGCACACTTTCCAATACTACAAAGCTCAATTCAATCATTTTTTGTTGGAAAACAAAATGAGGAACTGCTTCTACACCAAATACTTTCTGACAGTGTCCTTGAGTTCTTAGTTGCACATCTTGCTACAGGCTCTGGCTCTACAAGGCTCCCTCTGGCCATAACTTTCTCCCTTGGAGAATCTCCAGCTTTTCCAGGATTTCTTTTCATGCTCCTCTCACCTCCCAAAGGCCCCTTCCCATCCTTCTTATATTTTATTGTTAACTTGGAACATTTGGAGATGCCTTTACTTTTTACTTCCATGGAAAAAAAGGTTGAGTCAACTAACTATGTTGAGTTAGAAAATCCATTTTTTTTTAATATTGTGGTTCTTGTTAAAGCTCCATTCTAGAGCCTTGTCCAACTTCTCCTCGTCTCAAGGTCAGATACTTGGAGGTAGCAAATCAAGGCACACAAGATGATCCCATTTAGAGTGTGGCCTTTCCTAGACTAAGAACTAAATAAAATGACATGCAAAACTGTTCAGAATCAGAACTGTTCAGAATTCAGTAGAAAACTCACTCTTTTTAGTACGTATCTCACCTTATCCATTTTATTAAAATATTACTGGAGTAATGCATGTGAAAAGAACACATGAAAAGGAAAAAGAAAGTTCTGGTCTATAACTATATCTTGGACTTTTGTGTTCAAAAACACACAAGGAACAAGCAGCTTACAGTTTTAAAATACCCTCACTACCAATGTCACTTCCTGACAATGACAAAAAAATTCCACATCTTCAAATGTATCACAGCTTTATCCAGAAATCATCCTGTGATAGAAAATAGGCAATTTTTACACTGCTGAGGAGCATTTATAGGCTTTATCTGTGATTGCATTTGTAATTTGGGTAATTGTGCATGCACAACTGGCCAGCTGCATGCAGAATCACCCAGTTTGCACATGTTGCTATAATTGCCACTTGAATTATGACATTTTACAGTTGTGTGCATGCAAATATGAGCAGAACAAGACTCATTTGATAAACAAAGCACTTTGCACTGGTTTCCAGTCCTTCCTAATCAGTCAGAGTACTTGAGGCCGTTTCTGCTGACACTTGAAACAGTAGCTGTATCCTGAATTTAGTACCCAAGAAGCTTCTCTGACCTTATGTAAGCAAGGAAAACAGAGAATGCAACATGGCTGGAGCTGCAAGGCAAATCGGTTGGCACAAAAAGCAGCAGCAAGTCCCTGCCATGTATCACTTGGTGATGCCAAATCTTCATTGATATCAAAATAAGTGTGTTTGTTGCTTGGAAGTCCTATGGAATTTCACCCACTGTCTCCAAGTGAAACAAATACTAAAAGTCAAATAACAGAGCTGCACCCAGAAATTCCATTGAAGTGAAGTTGTTCTGCCTTGTTCTGCTTTGAGGGATCTCAGTCATGCTGAGACTAAACCAGCAGAGCTGGATGTCCCACTTCAGCAAAGTTTGTAAGTCCAGAGAAAGAGATGAAGATTCAGGATCAGCACCTGGAGTCTGCCAGTGCTGTGCAAACTGGATGAGTTACAGCACCCCTAAGATCACCTTTTAAAAGGCCAGGAAAATTAGCTCTATGATGTACTGTACCTGGAATAGGAAATATTGTAATTCAAAAAGGTTACCTGCACAGTTTAACAGAAGTGGCCAGACCGGATTTAATTTTAAAAAATTAAAAATCTGCTCCACAAACCTGGCCAATTTTTCCTTCTTCACAGCTCATCTTGCATTCATCTGTGCCATATGATGAAGCTGAGGAGGTCTATTTCCTCAAATATAAAAGTATGACTGGACAGAGGCACCCTGGAGATTACATCATCCTCTCTTCAATAAAGTCACAGTTTCTTTTTCATTAAATAAACCTTCCTGCTTAGAGAAAAGTGAGCCTTCCTGTTTACACTGAGAGGCAAATACAGAGAAAACCCATCAGCATAAAAAGATGCTCAGCCTTGGGAGTACAGAGTGAAGATTTAGAAAAATGCATTTTCACTATAGGTCGAGCAAGAAATGAGAGTCACGTTCTAAACTTAATTCCAGCCTGTGCTTTTGTCTCTGGAATATGTTGTTTAATAATGTCTGAAATGGTGAACATAGTCACATCTTTCTTCTTTCCACACAGACTAAATCCCTACAGAATCTGGAAGTCTTCTCGATTTATGAATTTATTCTCACTGAAGCTGGGAGGAAAGTTTGACACTTTGTTTAGAAGAGAGTGAAGAAAGGAAAACAGGGACACAGATCTCAATGGCCTGCTGAGCCTGACAGAGGGAGTCTGGAGCAGCTGTGACACATTTCACTGCTGCCACAAGTAACAGCCCAATAAAGTCAGGTTGACAACTCAATATCCTCAATAGGGACCAGTCCTTAAAAAAGCTCTTCAGTCTGTGACAAGGGACACCAGGACTGCCTCTAGTCTCACCTCTCACTTGCTTACAGCTCTCCTAAATCACTCCCGTTACATTAAAGCCACTTACCACTGCAATTACAACAGCAAAGCCTCCCTCCCTGCTGCATGCAGCAGAACACAGAGGTGGATAATGGATGCTCATTGTTGAGCCTGGGAGGTCAGGTGTGTGAAAGCTGTAATTGCTGTTCCACGTCTACTAATATCAGTTGTCAACACATTAAGGAAAGGAGGATGAAACTTTGGGTTCCTCACTCCCCATGAACATAAACAGCACATTACAGTTCTTTTCTACACTCTGCAAGAAATTAATACACAGAGAGAGTTAAACGTGTATAAAGGTATCACACAGGACATGAATTCTAAAATAATAATTTTTGAGCTACATAGCCTGGTTCTCAAGTGAGACATAATTCTGTCTTTATTCTTTATGTACTACACACAGGTAGCTGAAGAACAAAGTTTCAGGCTCCGGCAGTCATCTGCCAAAAAATACAAGATATTCAGCTAGTATTGAATTCTAATCAAAATTTGTTTCTTCTTCAAAACTTCCCACAGGAAAAATAATTAAACAAAGATTCCACACCCTTACAATCATCTCATCCAAACTGTGGTTTCTTCCTCTCTCTTGATTTTCTCAGATTTTATTTAGCTTTGTTCCGAATACAAGGTTTTTTCCCACTGAGTCCTGGCAGATTGAAATATTTCATTGGTGTTACTAACAACCATCTCAACAAATAATCCTTGCAGTTTGGTAAAGCTAAGGGCCAGTAAGGACACAAGAAGTTTCAGCCCATGACAGGGTTGGGTGGGTCTCTGAAGGTTGTAGCTGCACTCTCCACTTTTTTATTAAAGTGAGCTGCAGATCAGGAGACTTGTTAAATTCCTTCTGGCAAAGGTAAAACCCAAAAACAAAACCCTCTTCTATCACCTTCAAGAACAAAATCTGCATTTACAGAAGTCAGGGACCTGGAGTTTCATTTTTGAGCCACACACTTGGCGGGGGCAGTAGATTTCAATTCCTCTCTTTTCATGGATTGGAGATTAAAGAAATATGTCACACCCCATTGAAATATTACAGCCTGCATTCTGTCTGCCAAGGCATTGCTGACACTTTAAAGGTCAAATTCTTTCTTCTTATATTCTTCTCCAGACCAAAGCAAAGTTCTGCAGTGCTTCACACTGGCTTTACAAACACTCTTTGTTAATAGGAGTGGAAGAGCAGGAGTCACTTAATTTTTACACACCCCTCCACCTTCCACATGCTACCAGTTTTCAGAACAATTTCCCCCTCTTTCTTCCAAGGTTTGAATGGACTCAAACTGGCTGCATCAAAAGTGTGTTTCTTAAGCAGCATTAAGAAGGCCCTATTAAAAATACCTCAAACAGTGTAACAAAATAGAAAACAGTTGGCAGAAAAACAGCAGAACCCAAAGTCGCTGAAGTTAAGGGCAAAATGTTGATGGGAGCCAACTGAGAGATTGACTCGAAACTGTTTCTTTTTTTAAATATACAAATCTTGCTTCAAAATTATTGGCTACATTCTAGATACCCTTGCAGACAAAGAGGAAAGGGAGCAAGGTCTCTTGAGACAACAAAGTGAGCTTGCTGAAAACCCACTTGCCATATTCCAGCAGATCACGGAGGGTGTGAGACACCTGATATGTAAAATTTCCCTCTTTTTTTATATTCAAGCATGTCTAGAGAGGAAGGGAGAACATGTAAATTCTTCCCTGTAAATTCTTCCCCCTTCCCATAGTGTGCAGAGGTCACTGCACATTTTCAACTAATTTCCAAATTTAGGAAAAAAAACAAAAACAAAAAACCGACCAAACAAACAAACAAATAAACCACTTCAGCTAAGAAACAACATTTAGATGGGGATAGACCTTTTATTTCCTTGGTTTTAAAGGCCTCCACAGCAAGGCATTCCCTCAGTGTACACTGCAGATTTCCAAAACCTCCACCCCCTCTGGTGATGTGCATCAGTCCAAGGTAAGGTCAGCAGGATGCCAGGCTCCCTTCCTCTGTGAAATCTCACAATTTTGGATTAAAAAAGGAACTACAAAATAAGTGTTTTTTCTACTCTTCAGGAAGTCTTCATTGAAAGCCATAAAATATACACACACGCTCTTGAATTATCTATGAGCTTAAAAGGATTTAATAAGCATATGCCCTATTTTTAGAGAAACACTACAAAGCCTAGATACACGAGTATTCTACTGCCAGTTTCCATGCTTTGGCTTGCACTTTTAAAACTTACTGTGCTGCTATAAATCTAACACCCACTGGAATAAAAACCTAAATTAAATATCAGGCACTTTTACCAATGATTTATAAATGCAGTGATCATTTCCTAAAACAAAGGCTTTATCCACTATAGAATAGGAATCACTTCTGATTATTCAATTATACGATTGCTGTCCACCAAGTCTGTGATTATTGCTTTACACACCATGAGGAGAGAACATACATGTATCTGTCACTTACAATTTATTATAATGTCCTAAAAGCAAGTCCATCAATTTATTTTTAATGGACTCCTAAAAGAATTTTTAAGTACATCCCTTAGAGTTATTGTAGTTCACCAACACTTTCTCTCAACACATGATGGATAGCTTCCATTTTAAAATATGACATTTGTTGTAATACAGTTTAAATTACTTTTCTTCACGGAGCATGTGTTATTCAGAGTTACCATTATGCACTAAGAAATTGTACATTATGTTGCTGCTTTATCTCCTTTTATGGCTCATGTTACAGTTGCATCTATTCAGGTACAATTACACTGGGGGGAAATGATTTAACATTTGTATTAAGAACAGTTCTGTTCAGCAAATTTATTTTAGCTTTTGGTTAATTACTAAAGAGTACTGAGAACAATCCAAAACAGCTACAGCATGTAGATTTTAAATTAAGCAAATAAAACATATTCACCCCAAGATATGTACTTGCAGTACAACAGATTTATGACACTGTATCTACTGGCAAAGTTGCAGCAACCTTTGTGTATTCCATAAATTCCTTGTAACGTGGGCTAAAGAAATTTTTCCCAACAGGATTAGCTTTTAGTATTAGATCATTTTCTGTCTGAGTTCTCTCAAGTTTCATTGAGGGGAGTTCCACAAGGTGAACATCATTGAGGAAAAGAAGTAATCATGATATACACCTGTAGTAATGTGTGAAGTAAGAGTACAAATTTCTCAGATTCTGAGCATTATTTTATAATATAGGTCTCCAAATAGAATAACTAATACCTGTTCAAAATTATATTGTTTCTGTCTCCTGCTTCCAGTGAAAATGCAAAACATTTTCCCTATCAGTTTTTATATCTATGGATACAAACAATAAAATTTATGCTGCAAATTAGAATCTGTTTTGTTCACATTGCCAGTAAGATGGTGAACAATATTTTTATATATACAGAGTGTAACCTGTTGGACAAGTACAAAGACATTTTAATCAGGCTATAATAGGTATTCTTTTTCTGTTCATTAAGATAAAGAAATGTTTGGCAGGCAAATGTTTCATTAGGTTGTAATTTGCTTTGATATGCAAATTAAGATGTAATTAGTTTTGCATTTCTGAAGAGGTAGAGTCTATGTGCTACACATTTTTATGTGTTGAGTAATGGAAGCTCAAGTAGACACCTTCCTTCATCCCCAAAACCAACCTCCAAACCCCCACGCCATCCTCTTGTAAATATCCTTAAAACCAAAAGCCGTCCACATCTTTCTCTCAGATAAGTTCTTCAAAATTTACTTCAAAAAAGAAATTACCTCAGAGGATGCCTGCTCAAGTTGCTTCATTTTTTGTTTGGTTTCAACTCTATTCTGCAATATTGGAAATTGTGAGGCAGAGCAAGAAGCTGCTGTAAATAAACAAGACTGCAGCATCCCTAGGACAGTTAAAGCAACTTACACCAGCTGTAAACCCAACACTGAGAGCAGAGCCTGAGAGAATTCAGCTCAACACACAGAGGTACCTGGGCTTGTTGACAAGCAGTGAAACAGAGCATGATTAATTCTAATTCCTCTTCAACAAGGCAAGGAGGAAGTATAAAGATAAAATTTCAAATCTAAGTAATCTATTTGGCTCAGCCCACTACAATAGATCAGTAGGAATTAGTGGAGTAAACTCTGAAACAAGCCCCGACATCACAGGTTTTGGGACATATCACAAATTGGGAACGACTTATTGTGGTTAGGACCTGTCAGTGTTGCCTCTTTTGAAAGCCATTTTACAAGAAGAAAATAACTTTTTCTTTTCATTTAGCCAAAAACCTGGAATATTTTAACCTATGAAAGGTAAAAATATTTAGGTTAAGGGTCTCAGGTGTCTTCTACTCTGATGTCTATCAGTTTCATCAATGCTGTTGAGGACTTCCAGATTTTAGGAAGAAAACACACATTTTTCAGTGTTTTAAGAAAGTCTCAATAGGAAAACTTATACAAGAAAATTGTGAAAGAATGTTGTCAAAAGCTATTTGGATAGGAATCCACCTTTTTAATTTTTTTTTCATTTCTGCATCAGTTCATGAGCATCCCATCACTTCATTGTCTCAATGCACTCATTTCCAGCAATGAATGAAAAGACAGACCTAAAAGATGGCTACAATGCCAGGAGGAACATCTCACAAACCCTCAAAATTTCATATAAGTATTTTAAGGTGCACATTAATAGATGGATTTATCTTCATTCCAAGCCAGGCTGAAAGCTGTCTGAAATAATTCACACAACAGAGAAACCAAGATTTTTAACCGGGTTCCACCCTGAAAGGCAGAGGCTGACTGCTTTTCTCCTCAGAAAGGTTTAACACAACTGGATACCATTGTGGAATTATTGTATAATTCTCTATTCTCGTTCCAACACTCCAAGCCAGTGTGAACTTTGCCAGTGTTGTCCTACTGAATGTCTAAGTGCCACTCCAGCAAAACAAACATTTTACTTCAGCGTGAGTTGCCTCTGCAGGACTTTTGGGCTTTTGCAGGGAATAATGCACTCGCTGTTTCTAAATTGGACTAAATCCACATGTTAAGGACAGCAGGAGCACTACAAAATTGAACCTGTACATCAGAGGAGCTCTATCATGCTGCCAGGTGACAGACGTGTATTTGTGATTTTTTTGACTCAATTTTAACCTTGCCCTTCTTCATACAGGCTGACCTGATAGTACAATGCATGGAATGCAATTATTGAAGACTAAAATTACAATATAGTTTTTAATATGACAACCAGTGTGACATTAGCATGTATTTAAATCAATTTTATTCACTGGTTTCATTTTGTGATCTGATAAAACAAGGAGATCACCAAAAGGGCCAAAGCTGGTCAGGAAGCATCCAGAAATCCAGAGACAGTGAGGAGCCCTCCCAGAGGCCAGGCTCCTCCTCAGCTTTGCTGTTAGGCTAATCTCTTCATCTTTCAAGAGATAAGGAGGGACTAGGAAATTATTTAGTAATGAAACAGCAGGTCTGAATTTGAAAGAGGTGAAGAGGGACAATAAAAAGTGATATTAGCCCATAAAATTGAGGAACTCTTGTTATTTCTAGGTGATAATTTTGGCTTAACACACAGAACAAGCACAAACATGAGGGAGCAACACCACGGGCTGGAGATGAGGATGTGCTCAGCCCATGGTGACAGCAGCCACTCCTCTGAAACTGCTCTGACATTTCCCAGTTCCTTGCATTCACTTCCTCCTAAAAAGCAGCACCTGCCAGAAGTGTGCCCAGTGTACTCACATGCTTTCACATGACAGCTTCAAAACTGGTAACAGATGTCACTGGAGAGTAACAAGAACTCTCTTTAGATATAATCAGTGCAATAGCAGCTTTCAAATGCATTAGTGGCACTTACAGATCATCTACAGCTTTTGGGGCTTAGGATAAATCATTCTTCAGAACACATGCATCTTTTATCCCACAAGCCTGAAGTGTTGAGATCTATCACACTGAGAATTTACTATGCTTATAAACAGAAGCACAACATTCAAAAAACAAGAGTTTACAGGAATCTTTCATCCTGACACTACATATTGAATGTAGCAAAACATTCAGTTCCCCCTGGTTTTATTTTCACTGCCTGAAATAGGAAGATGACATGGATTTAATGAAATTGCATATGTTCTATCAAGACACAACTCAAGAGAAGAGGGCTGAAAATGAAAAGCTTCAAGTTTTGACAATGGAAATAATGAGGAGACATTCACAAGAGATAAGGAATGAATGATACTGATCTACAAAGATTTACAAGTGTGATTTGTCAGGTTCTGAGCAGGTCTGATTTTATGCCTGTCAAACTCAATAGAAATACTCCCCTGAACTCTACTGTGTATAGGTGCAAGCCCTTAATCTGTAATCTTAACAAGATCTACAGGCTAGAATTTCAAGCTAGAAATTCTGGACTTGAAACGGGATCACAGTTTAAGTGAGTTGCTCTCCAACTTTCCAAGATATATATTGGCTAGACCATCAGCGCAGTCTTTAGAAAGACATTGGATATTGATTTAAAGATAAGCTGCATTTCAGCCACAAGACAGAGACAGAAATTCCCATTTCAGATCTACAGAGACATCACGGAGGTCACCAGCTGAACCAGTTCATTCTCACCTGGAAACCCCTTGAGGCTGTGACAGAGATAAAAACGTTGATTGAACTTCTTAGTTTGTTTGCAA
>VWYO01017607.1:198167-218613 GCA_013400275.1 Rhadina sibilatrix
AGAAAAAAAGGAATCAAATCAGTGTTGCCATGAGGTGCTTGGCACTGTCACTGCTGCTCCAAGGGAGCACGGATGAATCTCATTTGCAAGGGAAGAGCTGTATGAGAGCAGTGGGCCGGCACACACGGGATGACAACTGAAGGGCTGTGCTCAAAACAAACAGCACTGAAGCTCTGGCACAGCCACAGCTCACAAGCTCTGCCAGCAGTCTGGAGTAAAAATGAAATTGTTTCTTCTGTCGCACTTTCCCTTTGATAAGCTTTCGAGCGCATTGCAAACATGAGTTAATCAGCTCTTGGATCACTCACGGCATGAGAAGATGGCTTGGGCAGAGACAGGAGAAACAGGATAAAAGAGTCCCGACTGCTCGTGCTGGAGAAGTCACCAGCTGCTAATGTAACTCTGCCTTACTCCAGTTTGCAATGGAAGAGCTTGGGACAGTCCACAAGACATTAAGTATATTAAAGGATGCTATTTAAAAGATCATCCCACATCAGCCTACAGCCTGTATTTATTATCAGCCCAACTGCAGCAGAAACATTTAGGACCTTTATTATAGGCTCACACAGCTGCACAGGAAGACCAGTGACACATTCTGTGTGCAATGTCACCCTCAGGCTTTGCTCAAATTTATTACAAAATGCTGTATAGAAATTCTCATTCTTTGGTCACTAGCTTTACAGTTTTATTTTTGCTTCAAAACACCCACACAACTGTATGGCTTCAAACTAACTCCATTAAAGCAAGAGATCTCCTTAGCTTTGTGGTGAATTCTTAATTTCATAGCTCTAAGACGAGTAACAATAATGTGACTTTTTGCTGTTTAACCTTAGCAAATATATTTTAGCTTTAATACACCTGTCAAGCCCACAATTTTTTTCAAACACAGAATCACTTTAATACAAATTTGCAAAAGACTATGTCAGACATTCAACCGATAATGATTTAACTTCCCTTTTACAAGTTTTTGTAACAGAAGCAGTGCTGCAGATAGATGTAGACAAGGTCTTGAAGTGCAATTCAAACAACTACGATTAGTGATGAGAAACTGAACAATTTAAGTTAGAGATGTGACCCATTTCACCAGCACAGCAATCTTAACTGCTGTCAGGAGACTAGGAAAAAATACCTTTGCAATATTGGATTTCAGCAGCCCTACAGAAAATACTCTTTTTGATGTATTATTACTAAATTACTTTTGAATATCTCCACTAAAGCATGAATTTATATTTTTAAAGTTACGTATTTTCAGTAGGAATGAGAATCTTAATTGGTTTTGTTGATGGTAATGGATAGCAGGAAGAGTAAAGCTTCACTTCATATTGAGCAGAAAAAGCATATCTGAAAAAGAGAGCAGTGTGCAAATTTACACCATGCTCTAGTCTACTTCAAACTTGTAGCATGAAACAATTCTAAAGGAAAAAATCCCAAGGAGTTCTCAATGTTTTAATCAGCTAGTGTAAGTATGGGCACATGAGATTCTCTCTCATCCCTTGAGTTCTTCAAATGAAGGCTCAACCTCTTTAAAAAACAAAAACAAAACAAAACAAAAAACTAAACAGGAGAATTACTTGATATCATGATAAAAATATGGAACTCCCAAGGTCATTTAATTTTAGAATTTTTTCTCAATGCAATTGCTTTCAGAAACTCTTTATTTACACATCTTATCCCTCACCATCAGTGTTCACCAGTCTAGTTTAGAAAGTGTTTCAGCTGCTGTCTTGGGCAATAGAAAGTCACAACAAGCCCCTCCATTCTTTTCTAGGTGCTATGAAAAAGAGTTTATTCATCTCATCGACTCTCAAGTTTTAACTCTGCACCTGACAAAATGAAATTTTAACTGTACTTATCTTGACAAAGTGGGAAAATACGTATCTGCAGCAGTCACATGATCCTAGCAGTTGCTATGCTTGCTGCTCACACTGTATTAATATATAATAAAAAGAATGTTCTGCCTTATTGATCTTCAGACCACAGCTAAGAGCTCTAATGCTTGAAGCATACCAAAGATGTTTTGCTCTTTTCCTCATTCTCTCCCTTTTCCTTGGTTACATTATGCTAACCTCTGCAAAGCAGTTTTTATTACTTGATACGTTGTTGGTCTTTTCACCTTGAAATTGTTGACAGGAGAATAGAATGCTCTGTGTTCTATTTTTAATCTCTATTCAAATATACATCTTGCTGTTTTTCACCCTGTCAAGTTAATCCCTTGGAAGTATCATAAAACAGCAGTGAGGTATAAAACTGTAGAAGTGCTCAGTGTGGGATAGAGCTCAAACGTGCCAGGCATCTGCACGGGAGCCTTGTCTCTCCCTCAGAACGGGCAAAGAATTCCTTCGGGCTCTTTGTTTGTCATCCTAAACTGAAAGCTGTCTTGGTGATAAGGTGACTTGAAATAGAAAGCCTTGCATACGAAGCAGCCTCCCTTTGTGCTTTCCAGGATCAAGTGGAATTTTTTTGTTTGCTGGCTTTCATTGTACTTTTCTTTACTCACTTCACAGCTATTGCTCTCTAGGATTTTAATTACAAGCTGCATAGAGCCTAATATTCCTTTTTCTGTGCTTTTTCTATGTCTCACTCGTGTTCTGAAATGTTCATAACCATCTTATTACAAGAGAGATGACAAAAAAGCCTTTGAAAGTGCTGGCACACAGAGCAGATTCTATCACAGGGCAGTGATCAGCTGCTCTGTTCCCAGCAGCACACGCTCAGGAGATCAAAGGAGCGTTAAGATTGTGATTCCTCCATGGATCCATAGGCAGGAGCAGATGAAGGTCACTCTTTCATGAGATGTGTCGAGGATACCATCACACTCTAATTCATTCAAATCACACACAGAATGTGCTGTGAGGATTTCCTCACTGCAGAGCAAGGAGATTCTTAGATCTGTGAGGGGCATTGTGCCTTTTGATGTACCACGGTTTGAAGGGCAACTGGAGCAACTCCTGTCGAATAAAATGAATTGCCTTGGTTTCCACAGCCACCCTCATCCTTTGGTAAAACACAGGGAACTTGCTTAGATGTTACAAAATCACATTAATCAAAGTTTCATAAAGTGTAAGTCAGGAAACAAAGAAAGATACTTTAGTTTCTTGTTTAAGATTGTTCATCACTGGTGCTACATTATTTATCTTTGTTCATGTTATTTTAAGTTAGATGCAATCTATGCCAAAAATACAGCCTGTAACTTCAAAATAGTAAGCATGGAAAGGGAGTCTTGAATTTTTAATGAACTTTCCCCTTGCTCTCCTGGACATGCTACTTAAGTTGGGTTCACAGGAAAAAAAAAAAGAGCTATTCACAAATTTCTCTCCCACATAATGGACTGGGCAGGGAACCAGATTGAGAGGCTTTGTGACAAAAGTAACCAAAAAAAAAACCAAACCAAACCAAACCAAAAAACCTCCTGATCTAGAAATATCAGAATTCTTGCCATGCAGTCTCAGCTGCTATCAGGGTCTTCATGACAGTGAGAGTCCTTCATCATCCAGGCTCAAATTCCACTTCAGCAGTTTCCTATTCACTGATACGAAAGCTTCAGCAAGACCAGTTTTAACACAATAATAATTTCTGTGTTCTTTGAATCAGGACCAAGATTTTGTAATGGTTGAAGCAATCCTGCAGCTATTGTCTCCATTTGAAGCTGATGTTAAAAAAAAAGACAAAAGTTGAACTCTTCAAACAGATTCTCTCCTTGATTTTCACTACAGGCTGTCACTCTGTTCCTCTCTTACGAGGAAAAATTTTATCCCACTGCTCATAGGAAGAGCAGTAGAATAAAATTGAAGTTGAATTAATAGCAGGTATTATGTGCTAATGCAATCACACTGATATTAACTGGACACTGAGCATTGAAATATATTTTGTTAAGTCTTAGTCCATTTAATGTTTCATTCTCTCAAATACTGGTATAATATTTTCATGCATTCACATTCAATAAAACACTAAAATCTAGAGAGAACCAGCATCCTGAGGGTTAAAGTACCTACTGGGGTACAAACATTTAAATCCTTCTGCAGGAGATAATTAGCTGGGCTTCTGGAATAAAAGCATGCTAGGGTTCCTACTGACACAGGGATTGGCTCACAATGAGAAAAATGATGGACCAAGTTTGGCTCAAATTGCCTCCAATTCCTCAGCCAACCAAGCAATATTAGCATTTTTCTATGATATCTAAATTAAAGGAAGGAATGTTTTGGACTGCACGCTTTGAATGAACCCACAGGGAAGGTCATGGGGATGCTCCATCTGTGCTATCTTCATCTAAGCAACCACTCACATCTATCATATACCATGCAATTAGAATTGCTATTAGGTTTTCATTTCCTTTTGAATGATCTACAGCTGTTAAAATGCAGCCCTTTTGAGGGAATATACTGATTTGATTAAGGTTTTGTCAGAAAAACATTCCTTAGCTCTACATCTTAGGACAGTACAAATAGGAATTTCTGGGCAGCCAACAGATCAAAATTTAGAGCAGTTCAGTTAAAGCTCTCCAAATTTTCTTTTCCTGCTGGCTATTCAAGAGTGTCTATATTGATTGCTTAAGAAAAAATAATTTAAAAAAAACCTTTAGGTCTCAAGATCATAACAGAATGCCAAAGCAAAACCAATAAATTCTCAAATACTTTCCTGAGAAAATGATTTCCTATGAAAACACATGTTAAAAGTACTTTGACCTGAGCTTTAAAATTTACAATCAAATGCTCTTTGCTGAATCTTGAGAGAAGTTACACTTTCCACTGCTAGCAATTATGAGAAAAACTTAAAATATGCTTGTTTCATTTAAGCCTTAAAGTTAAATATGTGTCAGGAACACAGAAATTGAGGATCAGGACTCCATTTAAGCCTGACATCACTTCTGTTGAGTAAATAAAATTTTCATTGCTGTCTTAGTTATAACTGTGTTCCCATTCCCAGACAGATAAAAATATTTATGGTTTTACAAAATGTGTTGTACTGCCAGCTCTGTTTATTGCTGTATCAAGCATGGATGATGCATTAAGATTGCATAGCATGAACACCTACAGAAATTTAAAGACAAATTCAGGAAATACAGCAAAAGTGAAGTTGCAGTCAGAATGCAATTTAGAATAATCAACCCTCTCCTCCAGATTAATATTTTAGTTACCAAAGCTGGAATCTTACTTTGAAATTCTAGTGGTCAGTCAACAACCCTGTTGTTAATTGTCCATTAGAATTGTTATTTCTAATTTGTCACAACAGAGATATTGTGAAAGAACCCTTTAATTCCCAATGATCAGAATGAATGATCTAAGGAACATTTTCTGGTTCAAATATGCCCTAGTGAGCAAAGCAGACTCTATGTGCATGGCACCAGGACAAACTGGGAATGAAATGTTCACCGCTTTTCCCTCTGTTTCACACAGATCTTCTTCAAACCTCCAGAGCAGTGTAAGTTGATCTGGATTTTGGCATCCCAAGGGTGGAATAACAAACCTGAAGAAGAGCTCTGCAGTGCTGCAGTTGCAAACCCTGCTCCAGGCAGGTAAGAAAAGGGGGCAGAACAAGGAAGAAGAAATCAGTCCCTATGAAATGAGGGGCCACAGCACATGTCCCTGCTTTGCCTCTCAGAGGTAGAGCTGTGAGAGCCATCAGCAGCCCTGCAGAGAGCAGATCAAGCTCTTGAGGGAGCTCAGAAACCCTATTCCTATCTCTGGCACTGAAGAAAATCATCTCCTTATTCTCCAAGGTGACTCCAGTGCTGGCACTAAGGTGGAGTTGCACCTTACCTGGGAAGAACCGCAAAGAAACACTTGAAACATGGACAAAGTGCCTCCAAAAGTTGTCTTTGCTCATCCTTTTCATTAAAGGTGCTTCTCACTCTCTAAATTATTCTGTACACACTGATCCATCTTTTAGCATAGAGTAGCAATGGTCATCAATTTTTGTAGCTTTGTAAAACAAGATTTGTCTGTCCCCCAGATTAATTTGTACAACAATGTGGGAAGAATGCTCTCTGCAATGAACAGGATTACCTGTATTGTAAGAGGCAGCTCAAAAAATAAGCCATGAATTGGCATTCAGATGTACTGGAGAAAGCCTTGCCAACATGAGAGTAGACAAAACAGCATCTATGCTAATACACGATACAAAGAATATTACACAAAAAATCTTTTAAAATAAAATACGTACAGTTTGACCATTTCTTACTGAAAAGAAAGAAATAATAAATATTTTTCTAGAATTATAGAGAAAGAAGACAAATACAGGTATTTACAGCCTTTAGGAAATTGCAATTCAAGGGAAATTTGCTAATATAAAATTAACCTACTGTATTTGTGTATTTCACCCTAAAGTTTAGAGAATCTTTTGTCTCATTCCATGTGTGTTCAAGGCACACACTGCCAGNGCAGGTATTTACAGCCTTTAGGAAGTTGCAATTCAAAGGAAATCTGCTAATATTTGCTAATATTTGCTAATATAAGGAAATTTGCTAATAATTTGCTACTGTATTTGTGTCCTTCACCCTAAAGTTTAGAGCATCTTTTGTCTCATTCCATTTGTGTTCAAGGCACACACTGCCAGCTTCAAGTGACCAAATAAATTTAACCAAAGAAGAATTCCATTGTCAGAATGTGCCCTTCCAGTCATAGTAAACTTGAGGGTTCTGCTTGACTGCTGAAAGAGTACAAAGAATAGAGAAACCATCAACACACCATGGAAATGGAAAATTGGGAAGCCCAGCTAAAGAGGAACCACAATGCATAGATGAGGTCTAAAAAGTGCACTGATGCACAAGAAATTCACAGGACTAAGTAGCGCAGCACTAATGGAACGTGCATGTTCCAGCTGCCTTTACATCAGCACGAGTCATCCTTAACTCTGGAAGGCAAGGAGACCAGAAGTGAAGAGCAGAAAGAAAACTTGAGCCAGAGATGACAGCAAGAAAACTCAAAGCCTTTCTCAACTCCAAATGCATCAGCTGAGCAAAGGCAGGTAACGACAACAAAAAAGGGGTGCAAACAGAAGTTTCACATCAGCACATATCACCTCTACTCCTTTTTCTGACTCAACTGTTTGACAAGCTTTGAAATAAGCTGGGTAACTACAAACATGAGTATCAATGAAAATGTAACCAAAGAGAGAAGGCACTGCTACATCACAGTTTTCAAGAGGCAGCTGAGCACTTCCAACTTATTCATACTCCGAAAAGAAAGGATTGTCAATGCATGTTTTGATTTTTCAGAAGAATCACAGTGATATGTTCACACACTGCATTGCATTTTAACTTACTGAGCAACATAAGCTTGTAGAATCCTGATTGCTCTAAACTGAGTACAGGCACAGGCAAGTCAGAGAGATATTTCTCTGAAGTTCACCTCTGCTATTTTTACTAAGGCTAAGCCTGGAGACTTGCGCTTGTTCTTACTTCCCTTCAAGAAATATTAACACCCTGAATAACAGTCACCAGAACAAATGAAACCCAGCTAAATTAAAATGAATAAGTCAGCAAAAGTGACTCTGCATGTCTGTAAAACTCCAGTATCTGTCATCACAGATGACTCAGCAGAAGATCGATGCTCTCCCTGCAGTGCCCTGGGATTTCACAGCTTAGCCCGTACTGAGACTTTACAGGAGCAGTTTCACATCCCCAATTACAAACAGGTACAAGGAGAAGGTGAGAGACAGGACACGACAGCAAAGATGCTGGTAGGAGTTGTTTATGAGCGCTATAAACTACCCGGGGAAACATTGCCCTTCTACAGCAGCGGAAGGTAATTTTCAAGCAAGACAATGGAGATGAAATCATAAGTCATAGGGGGCTATTCACATATCCATTAATCATGTCACAGAACATGCCCTGGTGTCCCGTTTTCCCTGTTGAAGTGGCAGGGATAACCTTCCAAGGATGACTACACCTGTAAGAGACTCGGTAGATCACCACAGCAACAAACCTTTCACTCTGTGTGCAGTTGGTCAAGGTATGACAATTGCTGAATACACACCTCAATAATGTGCCCAAACTGCAGCACAGATGGTGACAAGAGCCAGATCAAGAGTAATTCCTAACTTGTTGAAAATATGAAATTGCATTCAGTCATTGGGAACAGCAATCAGGATACTCTATCACGTCCCAGGGAGAAGTGGATCCCACTTAGAATTTGTTGACAAGGCTGGTGTGGTTGCTGCTGTACCCTGGCATTTTGGTTCAAGTGAAATGCTCATGGTTTGAAGAGAAACCAACTCAAGGCTCATTCCCCAAACCTAGAAAGAAAACTTTCTGGCTATTCTGTAACCGGCACAGGAATGGCTCTTTACCCCCTTTTGACACATCCCCTCTGGCTTTGCATGCCATCCCTATCCTTGATGGCAGTGGCATTTCCAGAAGGCTGTACTCCCTAAAGCACCAGTATCCTGCATCCATAGAACAATTGCTGTGGGCACAAAACTGCCTGGGCTCAAAAACCAACTGTCTTGGAGGGGTCAACAGCACATGGGAAGATATCAAGCTATAAAACCTGCCCCTCTTCTCACAAGCTCTTTCCTCCTTGATCACAGGAAAACAAAAGGCTTGTTTGAGATCTAAAGATACATTTTTCGTTTCTCAAATCTTTTCCTTGCAAAACCTTCCATTTATATTTAAACAAAACATTGACTCCTGCTAGACTATAGACATCTGTTCTAAGGTGTTCAGGGTGTACCAAGGGCACAGGCATCACCAGCCTTTCCAAAAGCATGTTCTTAATTGCACACTTAATGACTGTTAAAAGTACAGAATTGATGCATAAACAAGCAGCTGCTTCATCTATCTGGAACCTATTAAATTATAGCAATCAGAGAAGTCATCTGTTCTGCCAATCCTTATGCTGAAAGCACAAAACTACAAGTGCAAGCCAATAGCGTTCACATGCAAGGAACATAGAGGAGGTTATGAATGGAAGGATTTTGGCCACATTTCAGTAAGGGTTGCTCAAATAGAGCCATTCTGTCTCATAAGCCTAATCCAAGGGGCTTTTCCTTCAGGTCTATAGAAAGGAACAATGCAAATCTTGCTTTTAATTGAAGATTGGCAGAGAGAAGTCTCTAGGGGAAAGAATCATGTACAACCAATTAACTAAGTTAATATAATAAAAATTCATATTGAGGAGAGAAGAATTAATAGTCACCAACTCTCAGGTGAACATGCTGCTATGAAGCCAAAATGGCTCTACCCCTTACCACAGCAGTCAAATCCTCACCAGAATTGCACAGGTCATGTCTCCTGTCTCTTAAAGAGGGCCCACATTAGGACAGCATCAGTATGTGGTCCAGGTGTGATGAGGTGTGTACACAGAGGGAATGAAGCTCCTGTGTCCGAGGGCAAATGCTTATCTCTATTTTTAAAAGTAATTTGCTAATGCAACACTGAATTCCACAGCTAGGTGTTGATAATTCAGACATAATCTACCTCAGGCAATAGCAAGGCTGAGAAGTGACCTTCTCCATGCCAGTCAGCCCCAATTATGCTTTGTATGAAAATACTTTCTCACCTGTATATCTAAAATACAGATACATTCCTTTTAGCAGTGTTCATTATAAAACCAGAGAGGAGGCTCAAATCAAGTCCTGATGCCAAGGCACATTTTGAAACAGAGTCTCAAAGTCAGAAAAGTGGAAAGATGCAAATATAAGTAGTTTGATTAAATGTTCAGTGAGTAACTTTAGAAGGACAAGAGAGGGAAAAATGTCATTTGTTTCCCTGTTAGATGAAGAGGAAAAATTCATAATCCATGGGCAACAGACTATGTATCACACAGGCAAAAGAACTGTACTTGCACAGGCTAAAGGACACCAGTCTTTCCATAGGAAAGATCCATTTGTCATATCTAATCCAATTCTTGCTTCTGAAAAAGACAGTCAGGAGGGCACTGTCAAGGTGTTTTGGCACAATGATTGATACCTCCTGACAGCAGCTGCTCAGCCTAGAAGGTGTAGCCTCCTAGAGCACAACGATTCAGCTTTCCCACCAGCTGCCACACGCTTCCTTCTCACATGCAGGAGCTTTGAATTAACATAAATAAGCCAATCTGTTGTTAAACAGACAGAGTCAAGTGTCTCTTTTACTCAAGTTTCATAGGAAAAAACTGGCAGGTTGGAAGCAGTAGGGACATCCTGGGGCTCCTGTTGAGGAACAGTCACGGCTGGTCAGGGTGTGTGACACGGTGAATAAAGAGCACGGCTGGGATCAAGCTGTAAGTTATACATCTTTCTTCATGCATAAAGTGGCTGTTCATCATGGAAACATCAATCCTTAGCAATAAATATTAAAGATTTGTGTACATGAATACTGCCCAAATCCCAAAAGCCTCATTCCAGCAAAATCTCATTGACTTTTTGGTCAGCGTTTAACAGAAGACTAAAAGAAAAGCCCTTATGTGCTTTCTGAGATGAATGTGCAGCCAGCCTGGAATGAAGCGTGCATGAACATTTCATTAACAAATTTTCGCTCAATTCATAAATATGCATAAATATTTGGGTCTCATTCTTTGTCATTCAGAGCCTGACCTAAAGTCCTCTGAAGTCAGTACTGAGATTTCCATTAACTTCTCTGGAAGCTGAGCATGTCACCTAAGCTGGAAAGATAATGAAAATGAAAATAAATTATATGTACTGAATATTTTTAAGATATGATAAAGTTAACAGGGAAGAAACGTTATTCTGTCAGCTCTAATCTTTATCCTCATCTATGTACATTTTTTTTCCTTGGGAAATCTGTAATGCTAGTAATAATCTGTATTTATTTATTTTTTAACTCAAACCCACTGGTTCCATTACACGTTACAAGGTCACAAAGGAAAGGAACCATTTGCTGCAAGGTCCTGCACATTTGGTCGATGTGCTCCTCTTGCTGTGTCAATCAAGAAGTTACACTGAATAAATTCAGCTCTCTTGGAAACACAGCTTAAGAGCACTTAAAATCTAAGGGTAGTAAAGTAAACAGCCTGCTAATCCTCCAAATGCAAATAAAGGCTGAATATCCAAACAGCCTTTTTCTCCAGGCAATTATATGGCAAATGCACATACAGGCTTTGAAGTGCCAGCTCTTATGACACTTTATTTGCATAACAAATCTCTCAATAAACTTTTCTTTGCACAGACTACAGTAAAGCAGGATGTACGGCTGCCTGAGTTGTACTCTAGCACCCCAACCATTCTGTGTATTTACTCATCTTCTAATCCACTCAGATTTCTTTATTCCAACTCTACCTGATTTTCAGGGAGCTTCAGAGCAGCATCCATAGGACTTGACCACAGCTGGAACACCACTGCTCCAAACTGGCGTCCTGTGAATTTTGTCACACTTTACAAGCACTTAGACAAAACATTTCAATTGCAACCATCTGAAACAGCAGCAGAAGAATCAGTCAATTATTTCAGTTGTAAGGAATTGTTAAAATTACTGATCCTGGTAGGTTTGGGGCATATATGTATACAGGTTTATTGTCCAGCCTGTTAGAAGATACAAGTCATGCCACTTCCAAAGTTGTAAGTGGTATTACCAAGGAGTTATACTCAGCTAAATCAATCTTGCTTTAATAAGTTCTTCCAGGGGGAAGGTGAGCTTTAATTAAATGAGCAGAAAAGCCTTTCCAAAGAATGTCTGGTACTTTCAATTATTTCAAAGTTAATATATGACAAGTTTTCCTATTGAAACTTTTCCTTGAAAAACAAAACTAGAAGTTAGTTTAGAATGGTTGATGATTTATGAGGTTGCAGCTAAATAAAAATGTCACAGTTGGTTTGGTTCAGTGTAACCTCAACTCTTTCATGACCACCATGAACAGGATATTATGCACATTTTATGCACACCACACTGTAGACAACAGAGAGACTATCAGCAATTCTAGTAGCCTTTTTATCAGCTCTTTACCAAATTAACTCACACTGTGTGTATGCTGAGTGATCTCATTGCCCAGAGTCAGAAAGAGTCCCAGAGCAAGGGCTGACATGGTCTGTCAGTCCCTGCTGTGAAAGATGCTGGATGTTTCCCTGGTAGTTCTGATGAACCACATTTCATAGTGTTTCTGTGCCCTTTAAAGATGTTAAAATATCTAATTTTAAGTTACTATATGGTTATCTCATCATACCTCAAATCTGCGTAGCTGATACTCTTTGGGGGAGTAATGAGGAAACTTCTTTTAATTAATTACATTTAAGAACCTGAGCAAATTGTAGCTAAATAATTTCCTATCATTTCATAGCAGTAATGCTTTTTCACTTCAGTTATGTTAATATTATATTCACATATAGGAACAATACTTGCATACAGTAGAAGCTGAAATTTCATTTTCATGCTAAAGGAGAAGCTTTTTTTCCCTATACAAGCAGGTTACCTGCACAGAGGTAGGCTGAAAAAATAACAGCATCAAGAGACAAAGCAAGGAAAGAAAAAGGGGCAAAACCAGTTTTATCCTCCATGAAAACAGAAGATTAAAATAGAAAAAGAGAAAGCAAGAGAGAGCTTTCAATGTCTGATTGTCTTTCCACGAGAGCATAAACAGCCATAAGTTGCTGGGACCAGCTCTACAAGCAGCAAGGAAGACAAGAGATTTCTCTTTTATCCCAGCTTTCCCTTGCCAGTGTAAGTGTGCCCATGACAGGGAAGGGACAATCTCCCAACCTTTCATTCTGAGGATATGGGAAGCCAGCAAAGAGGAAGCTCTTGACCTTCCCAGAGCAGACAAAAAGATGAGAAGGGAACTCAGATCCTCCCACACTCTGTTCCTTGATCTCACCACTGGGAGTTGGCTCCTGGAGCTCACTGCAGAGGCAGAGGAGCTCAACATCTCTTGCTGCTCTCCCTCTCCCTATAGACTTAAATTTTACATTTCCAGGTTTAATATGGCACACTTGTATTGATGGATTCTCAGAGAACGGTTTACAATTTAAAACTGCACAGGAGTGCAGCAAGAAGGAATCTAAAAATGTCTTCAAGTGAATGACACAGATTAAGACTGGAAGTTAACAAAACCTGACAGACATTCCTAAGTTGTTGAAAAGTTTGGCAATTGGTATATGAAGTTTTAAGGTGAAATGAATTATGATTTCTATAAAGAATGAAGTTATTAAAGGAGTGTTCTTACATCATGGAATAGAGTACAAACTGTTTGAACGTAGTAGTCTGACTGTTCCTGGTTCAGCACTGAAAAAGAAAACTTCTCAGATAATCAGATGAAAGGCTGTGTCTGTCGATGCTTTTAACAATCATGTCAGTCCGAGAATTGCCACTGATCTTCCTCTATCCTTAAGTGTCCCTTTCTCTCATTAAAAGAATTCTCAGCTACATAAAAACATTTTTCAGGGAACAAAACTACAGAGAACATGCAGCAAGTGATCAGTGTCATCCACAGAGACAGTGAAGAAACAGAAACTAAGCTTGTTACAATGACAAGTTTCACAAAACTTAATTTTAAAAGCAAGGACTAATCTTGCACTCTGCTGATTCCAGCTGGTCACATCTGTTGAAACCAATATCAATATTCATGTAAAAACCAGAAATTGTAGTAGATATTTAAGATAATTCTCCTACACTGTTCCCAGCCTCAAAGTAGAAGATTTGGAATCATGTGGAGGACTGGAATAATTTCTACTTGTCTCATATCCAAGCCACAAACCTAATGAAGGTGTAGTTTTCCCATTTAGAATTGCCATAGCCGGATATTTTCAGGATGCTCCATTTGCAGAAACCTTTTAGTATAAAACACCATAAAGAGTTAAATAATTTGAGAGCCACTATTACCCTGCCACCCAACCTAGTAACAGCAGCAGCCCAGAGGTTTTATTTTTACAGTTAAAGGTATAAAACAGAAACAGCAAATTCTCGTATAGAGCTACAACAGTGCCTTGCTAGAGCTTAACGTGATTGACAAGAGATCTCAGTGTCACTTTCCACATCTTGACTTGTGGGAATGTGAAGTAACAGAGCCTTCAAGAAAACACCAGAGGCAGTCACTCCTAACTCCTAGGACAAACCCTGTACAGGTTACATCAACTTCCAACAGCCATTTAATGAAACTGCTGATTAAACATCTCAAAACTCTGACAACAGGGAACAAAACTCTCACAACAGGGAACGCTGGCTGGGTTTTTACCTTTTAATTCAAACTTCAGTTTTTAAACCAGGTGATGCTTAGACCAGCAACACTTTGTTCCATCTCAGCCAAGCAAGCAGAACAGAAAACAGCAACCCATCCTCCCCAGCTGCCGTGCCCCCCTACTTTTCTATCCATGACAAGCAGCATGGACTCACTGTAGCATGCACTGACATCCACACCTGGTACTCAGCCTTCAATTAGTCATTCACAGATGCTGAATTTGTGGCAGCAAGGTCAAAAGCCAACTTTTAGCAGGTATTAGTCGATTTGGCATGAGAACTGAGCAAGGACGCCAAGAAACCATTGAGATAAATTGTCAAATGAGCAGTTAGACAGGGGGAAAAGCCCATTAAAGTTCTTGCTGGTGAGAGCACAGCAGAGCCCAGTATTCCTGGTGTGAGCATCAGAAGCAGGCCTGTAAAAGGATTTGCAAAGCATGTGGTTTGTCAGCATTTGCTAATAGATGCCTCACTGTTACCAGGAGAGCCAGGCAGCCCCAGGCTCTGTTCTGAGAGTGTGCTCTGCATCAGCACAAGAATTGCCTGTTCCTCAGGCACCCTGAGCCTGTCCTGGGCAATAGCAGTCACCACTTCTACCAGGGAAGTGGGTGATATAAAAGCAGAGAGGGCATGGCATTCATCTCTGGATTGTAAGGAAGAAATGGAATGAACCCTTGACCCAGAGCTGCCTCTGGATCTTTATTCTTTCAAGCATTGGACCCTTTTTGTTGTATAAATGGTATTTTTATTGAATACGTGTCCTCCTCCCCCACTCCTCTTTGCTATGTTCTCACCTCTTTACACCAGATCCTGAACATCCAGATAACTTTTGTTCAAATGTACCTCTGGCCTGGCACTAGGAGCTGCAAGAAGAGGATGCACTCTATAGTGGGACAAGTTTTGAAAAGCATCCTTCCTCAAGAACCTCTTCTAGCAAAATAATCAAGAGGAGATAGACCAAAGATTGCAACATCCTGAGTGCTTGAAGAGGCAGATATCTAAACCTGTGTGTAACAGGCCTGTGACAGAGAGCTCTGCCAGCACTGCAGAGCATTCCAAAGGCTCAATAAATCAGTGTACAGGTTGTATATTCACTGGTATTTTTCATCCAGCAGCTGGTTGTGCAGTACAAGAGGCACCACTATCATCACAGTTGAAGGCTGAAGTCTAGTTTAATTTGTTTCTGCAGATCATGAGCACATGGCCTAATTAGCTGTTTTCAGAAGCATGAAGTGACTGGAGAAGCATGGATGACCACAACCACCTCTTTACTTGGCAGTTTTAGTTCTGGCTTAGCTACAAGTGCTGTGTGTGGCTGTGTCTCACCTTTCTTATGCACCTGAATACTCTGTTATGATCATCATCATCCTCTCCAAGAACAAACTGCAATGCAGCCTGTGATGTTTGTTTAAGCCCTGCACTAAAAGGTGCTGCATTCCCAGTGCACTAAAACAGTCACAGAGTCAACCTTTCTCTTTTTAGGAAAAAAAAAATCTCAGTTAACAGAGAGAAAACGAGACCACCAAATGCTTCTAAGTGTTCCTTTAGGTCTATTGAATCAACTTAAGACCTTCTTAATGCTCTCCCAAGAGCACCTGCCACAACCAACTGAGAATTATCGTGCATTGCACTGGTCCTTAAATGCTTTCTTTTCCCTGTTTTCCTCTGATATGGGTTTGCATCTGATGCCAAAGCTCAGCACCTGCCAACACTCCCATCCCAAGGGTCCCGTGGCTTTAGCTCAGCCCATTATTTTCCAGGTGCCAGGATTTGTCCCCTTGCTGCTGCTGGAACAGACATTCCTCTAGAGGAGGACAGACCAACAGAGAATGAAGATGGAAGAAGCTTTTTGGACTAATAGGAAAATCATGTCTTTTGTATGGCGAGAAACAAACATCTGAATATCAACATTTAATTAACCTAAATTAAGAATATTCTGAGAAAACAAGAACCTTTTGTAAGGCAAGTTCTAAAGAAGAATGTTGCTCCTTCTTTCACTGAGGAAAGGATATTGGGTGCATAACTGCACTATAGATGGTGGTGATAATTTTTTTTTTAACTCCTCTCTGCATAGATCCTTAAACTCAGAGCTAAAAGCTGATGATTATGGCACTGACAAAAAACACTGAAGCTGATGGCCCAAGCTGAATTACAAATAATATGCTGCTAAAAATTCAAATCTTTTTACAAGCTCATCCACAACTTGTGTTTTACTTGTGGACTTCAGCAGTTCTTTCCAAGGAGGAACCATCTGAACACTCAAAGATTTCATAGGAGTTTCTGTAGAATAATTCTTAAAAAGACACAGATTTCTGATTTGTGAGCAAAACACTCCAGCAAAGAGCAAAGACCAGTTGTCTCAACTTTCCTTGCTCACAAAACAAATTGTTGCTTCTGAATAAGATATTTGGATTTAATTGTTAATAAATAACTGGCAGCTTGTAGAAGACAAGCTGTGGGATTTCACATCATTTTGCCACTTGAGTTATTCATGCAATGTCTCACTTGGCCCATATTCACTGAAGTTGTAAGTTAATGCAGGCTGACAGCATTAAAGCAGCCTGGCCTCCAGTATATCAGCCAGAGATGCATCCTGTGTCATAAAACAGAATAAAGTGTCATGCCTCTAAGTGTCATGGTATAACATGTGAAAACAAACAAACAAACACCAAAAAAACCTCACAGGTCCTGTTTTTGCACCAGATTTAAAATGTTATTTCAAAAGAGCTTCTCTTTTTATCTGTGCAATAAGAGGTGGCACAGGGTCAAAAACAACCCACATTGCAAAGGTTTACCTAGTGAAATCATTAAAATGCACAGGGTATTTGTGTGATTATTGCAAGGAGAAGAAAGTTAAATTATGCTCACTTGGTCTCTCCTCATACAGTTCAGAGGCCTGTAAACCAATTAGCAAAACTGTTACTTCTTTTCTATTCATTAACTGAATCCTTCCAGTGAGGTATTTGCCCAGTTCTCACAAAAAGAGGAACAAAACAAAGAGTGTAGAGAGCTCTGTTAACATTCTCATCCAGCATAACCAGCCTCTCAGGTCTTTCACTACAGACTAATCCCTCCTCTTCCACTACTTGCATGCAGATGGGGACACTCTAAAGTCCCCAGTGAAGGAGTTTAGAGGTCTGTTACAGCCCAGTCTTCCCATCTGATACTCAGAGGGGCTTGAAAAATAAATGAGACAGCAGATTAGATTATTCACGTTACAGAACTTGTCAAAATCAGGCACACAGCTTCATGATAGTGGCAGAAGAAAGAAGCAGATTCCTAATTTAGATGCTTTCATTTGCCTACTAAAGGCAGAATTACCATTGGAAAGCCTAGGTATCTAACTTAGGCTCTTAAATTTGGATGGGATGAATACATTTCCTTCTCCAATCTTGCTCTCAAAGCTGCATTTTATTCACTAATTGGTGAGTGTCAGAAGAGAGCAAAACAGGAAACACCATTAGGAAATCTGCCTGTGAATTCATACAAGTGTCACGAGCACAGGCAAAAGATTCAGGTGCAGAGTCAATACCTTGAATGCTTCATGCTAAGCTTGCTCAGATTGATCTAATGCCTTGACAGATTCTCTGGGGTTTACGTCAGTGTTTGTAATCAGCACACACAGTGGAAGGATTCCCCAGGCCAGTCCACACACGAATTCAGAAGCAAACATCTCATGCCTCAGGCATCCTGCCTAGGACACAACAAATAATTCAGGGAGGAGTGGAAGGTAGTCCCAATTGGTGCTGCTTGCCAATAACTCCAGAGTGAAGTTACTGATTCCTTACAACACAGAGGAATATTAAAGAATAGTTAAATGAGGATAATAAAGTGGTTTTGCAAACAACTGCAGGTAGCTCTTCCTAGGTCTGAGGGGCAGCATAGGAGAAAGAATTTGCTCCACTGTTCTCATCACAGGTAAAAGAGAGAGCTGACATTTCAATAAATAGGAGCAGATATTGTAAAGGGACATAGAAGTGTCCATAGCCTAGGAAAGTCTTACCTCCTCCTCCAAATAAGAAATACAAGAACTACTTTAAAAAGATAAGCAGTACACTGGGTCTCTGCCACAGAATGTCCAGATTCTGGTGTAATGCAAGAAAACAACCAAATGCTGGAATTATAAATATCTCCACACCTTAGTGACATTAAAACTTTCATTAGCAAAGCCATTAAATCTCTTGAGAACACAAGCACAATTCAAGCCCAACTCACTTCCTACAGCCAAATTCATGAAGTTTAGAATTGCTTTAATGGTGAGATCAAAAAAGTCTCCTTCTCAGTTACAGTTGTACACTGAAAGAACTGTTTTTTCAGAAAATAAATATCATATCAAGTGCAATGCCCTCCACAGCAGCAGCCCTCTAACTGGGGCATAAATGCAGCAAAATAGAAAGCCTGTATTACCTTGCTGAGACAGAAAGCCACATTCAAAGCCCACCAATTGTAGGTTGCATGATGACACAAGCTACCAGCAGCACTTGGGAAATTATTGAAGCTGCAGTGGATACGTTTTGCCATCAAAAAGCCAGAATGAATTACAGGGAATGAAAGACATAAGGAGAAATACAGTATAAGAAAGTTTTCCACCTGTTTATAACATATCAGACCCTTACTTTCAGTTTATGGTTGTGCCAGGGAGTTATTTCCCTTGCAATATACAGACTTTATTTTTCTCTTTTTTAAAAGGTACAGTAAGACCACAAGCCAATTCAGTTTGTAACATAAATACGTCCATAAGGAGAAAGGAGAACATTTGGCAAGAAGGACATTGCAAATAACAAGATCACCACAGACTCACAGAATATTTGAGGTTGGAAGAGGACTCTGGAGGTCAATTAGCCCAACTTCTTCCTCAAAACTTCAAAGTCAGATCACATGCTTCAGGGCCTCCTCCAGTTGAGTTCTAAAATCTCAAAATATCTTTATTTCTCTCTCTAATAGAGAGGCACTGCAATATCTTCACCAAAAATCTCCCAAAGAAAGTGAATTAAAATCTTACAAGGGACAGTTTTGCTTACTTTGGTTAAAATAGATTAGAAAAGCAGCCATAAAAAAGTTCTGGATGTGATTACCCTTGGCATGCATGCACTTAACCAAATAAATCTTTGCTGTCTTAACCAGTTTGAGATAAAATAACCTAAAGTAAAACCCCTTCTGTCTTTTATGCTCTTTTTGACTACAAGGGACTGAAAAGGTCCCATTAACTTTCAGATTCACAGCTCCAGGACCCAGGAACCTCAGAGATGCCCATGGTCTCTATTTCCACAGGCAGCATTGGACACAAAGAGCGTAAATAAAAAGTCCTCATGGTGTGCAAATGCTTAGAGGCAGCTGGTGCTAAGGAAAGCTCAGGGATTAGCTCCCAGTAGCAGTACCCTGGCACATTTGGGGAGTAACACAGGGCAGAGCCCATTTCTAGCAGGCCTTCTGCATGAAGGAGAAGACAGTTTAATCAAATAAAACCAGCAAGATAGCTGGCCACTGCTAGGGCAGGCTTAAGCACATATAGCAACAGCTTATGACACCTCAAGAGGACGTAGGACAAAGTTCCTTCTATTTGAGATACTTAATTTTGTCCTACTCCTCATCCAGGCAATCTATCTTTCCAAGTGACAGAGGACGATGACAAGGTAATGGGTTTGTATCCTCTTATTTTCTTGTCCAGTGCCAAGAGCATTCACTCACACTCCGCTTCGTTCGCTGTCCAAAGATGACACAAACCCACAATTTGCTCTTTCTCAGGAGAAGAACCTCATTTGATGCCATGAGCAGGCCCAGTGCCAGCACAACCTGCACTGGAACATTTCAGGAAAGCACACAGGGGAGTCCCAAACCAAAGAACACTCCACAGAAAATGAGAAAGCTTTCAGGAGCCCACAGAGCACGGGGCCAGGAGCAGCAGTGGCCAAGACTCCCATCCACATAGGGACCCCATCCAGCAACCAGTCCCACAGACCACAGCAAAGCAGTTCATGCAAAAAGGGGATGCACTTAAGGACAGGGTCTAGGGCTGGACTTGGCTGTGCTGGGTAAAGGTTTGGACTTGAACTTAAAGGTCTTTGCAAAATAAGCAGATCTCAGACTCCAATTCGTTGATGCAGAATGAAAACTCCCCTGCTCCTGCTCTAACCTGGTGACAATTTGTTGCATTTGCTGCTTGAAAGAGCATCATGTTCCAGACAGCACCAGCTCAGGTCTGGTTCCAAGGGAATTTCCTGTGCACACAACCAAACCAAGATCCTGTAACTTAGAAATGACTACAGCTACCCTATGTATATACAAAAAAAAAAACCAAAAACAAAAACAAAACAAAACAAAAACCAACCAAACAAACAAACAAAA
>VWYO01017607.1:223250-280570 GCA_013400275.1 Rhadina sibilatrix
AAAAAAAAAGGTTGCAAACCAAGTATTACCTTTAGGAATTTAAAAAAGGCCATTATAGCTCAACAAAGGCTTTTGCCTGCTCTACATTGTGTGTATGCTCCTACAGCTATTGATACATATTTTCACATATATATGGATACACACAACATGAATGTGCACACACTTAACATTTTCCTCACTATGGCACTTAATACCTTCACATTTCTCCATTCTCTGCCATGAAATGCTTCCCTCGGATCATTCTGATTCAAAAAAACAACTTTGAGTTCCACAATTCATTATGTCTTTATTAAGACAAACACAACAGTGTGTGTTTCAGGCTGGTCTGTTAATTAGGTGGCTTGTCCTTGAGACAGAGATGGCACAAAAGGCTTTTTTTTTAATGCATTGTACTAACACTGAGGATGTTGTCAGGCTCAGATAATACTTTGAATGGGCTTGCAGCTTACAATGATTAAAGTTATGATAATAGCAAGGACATTCAGATACATACAAGTTCCCTAATAGCTTAGGGAGGTTTATCCTCTTTCAAATCATAGTGTTGTTTACTGCATCCCAGCTTAATTGAATTTAAGGACTCATCAGAGAAAGAAAATCTGATTTCTATCTTCTGTTAATACCACAATATATTAAAGGCAGAAAACAAACAAAATGTTTATCTGCTATTAACACTTGACAGATAAACCTCTCGGACTTTAGAAAAGACATCACAATTATTGCTCTCAAGTATAACATCAAAATGATAAAGAACTTTAAATAGCAAACATTTCTTTCCAAGGTCTTGTCAGTCAAATGCTGCATTACGCCTGAAACAAGTCTAAGAAAAAAGTGCTAGGAGAGGACTAATATACATGTGGATGTCACAATGCAATTTTGTATTTAAATCGTAGCACTCATGCTGGCTATCACTGTTTTCTTACCAAGTGTTTCACATAGAGGAATCTGATCATTTGTTATTCAAACAACTCTTGACTATGAGGTTTAATTCTAGTTTGAATTGTGTTATAAAGAAAAAACCAAATCTGTTTGCAGCAGTCAGCTGCTGGTCATTTTATGTAGGACTTCTAGCAAGCACTTCACTGGGGACACAAAGGATTGTCACATCTTACTTTTGTGCTGAACAGATGTTAAACATAGAAAAGAAACCACCACCTTGAGGAACTTTGGGCAGGTCTCACTGCTTCCCTCCTCAGACTAGCTCAGAGTAAAACCACAAACACTGGGAAAGAGTGACAAATGTGGCACTTCAAGCCATCTGAGGAGCATCCAGTGCCTGCACTAATATTTCACAAAGAGCTGTTGACTGCTCTGAAGTTGGTAGATGAACACATTACTCCAGTGAAGGGGAAAACTGTAATAATGTGTTCTTTCATGCAGAAGGAGAGAAGCATTCCTAGTAGACCACCTCCACTCCTTTGATCACAGCAGACAGCACACGGAGAGAATGGGAACCTAATTCTTTCAGCAAGTTGAATGCACGACAGAAACACAGATCCAGCAATTGTCACATGTTCCAGCAGGTTGTTTGACATTGCTTCTCTAAGAACACCAACAATTTCATGTCTTAACTCCCCAAGTGCCTCTGCCTATCACCATGACAAAGGAAGAACTTGAAATGAAGGTCAGCCTGATGACTTCTGTGAGTCTGTGCAAGATGGGGTTTATCCCACAACGGCAAAGAGCAGCTGAGAGTAATCTGTTATCCATCTGCCAGGCCTTGCATGGATCCTCATACAAAATATATTTTTCAGTACCTGATTATCATGATTTAGAGGGTAGAGAGGAGGAAGTACAATAAATGCAAGAGGAATAAAAACTTATTGCCAGATAAATCTTTTCTGCTTTTTTTCTCAGATTTGTAAGCACACAATTTGCTTTAAAAGCACACAAGCAAGTTAATTTAAGTTGCCAAGCAAAGAAAATGACAGAGTACTTCTGGAAGAAAAAAAAAAAGAAACCTCAGGGAAAGAGGATAATATTCTTAAAAACCCATTGATTCTAACCTTATTTTTCTTTAAGTAAAGCATTGATGCTGAT
Source organism: Rhadina sibilatrix (assembly GCA_013400275.1). Taxonomy (NCBI): domain Eukaryota; kingdom Metazoa; phylum Chordata; class Aves; order Passeriformes; family Phylloscopidae; genus Rhadina; species Rhadina sibilatrix. The sequence goes on from VWYO01017607.1 coordinate 225,288, forward strand.
GATGTATTTCAGATTATTGAACAAGAACAAAATGACAACAATCAAGCTTTCCCTTCGGGTGAAGTCATTGTGTTAACCACAATTCCCCAAGCGCACTGAAAATACATCTTCATTGACACAAGAAGCCTGCAACATAGCTTTAAGATGAGGACTAAATTCTGGCAGTACTGCACAAACAGAGGGATGGATTGCTCATTAAGATACAAATTAATTACTATAATTAAAGCAATTAGTTCAAATAAACAGATTGAGTGCAAGACTCTTTCCAAGATCCCCCACAAGCCACACTGCTCTGGGTTCTCAGTACCAGGGTCAGCGTGTACTGATGGGTAATTTGGGAATCCTGAGCTGTGACTGCAAGCAAAGCCTACTTGATAAAGACTTCCTATGAGACTTTTCACAAGCTCCTTCTTTGATTTGTACTTGAGTTTCCTCTGCTCTTTAGTGATATTGTCATCTAACTGCTGTGAGGAATCAGGAAAATAACATCAGAGATATAGTAGCATAGAGGAAGTGAGGTCCCTTCATTATGCCATCCTAATCATGGCCCCCAGTGATGCAATTCTGCCTTGAAAGACACATCCAGGTGTTTGTAATAAGCAGCTGTAAAATGCAATTGAGAAGAGTCACTTGGAACACAGGCTGTCTGTCTGTCCCCATATTTGCATCACCCTCCATTGCATGGCTTCATGCAATTCCCATGCAGCTCTGTACTTGCAAGGGGCAGGTGCCCCAGTTAATCCAAATCCCAGGAGACAAGAAGTGTCCAACATCTAAAACTGAGCTCACCTGCTCAGAGCTATGATTTCAGTTATAATCTAACAGAAGCTAATTGCTTAACTTCTCACTCCTCTAAATGCTGGCCCCTTTTGACTAAAAATTTAGTCTTCATAGTTTTTTATGAATCAGTTTCTGCCACTCTGCAGCTGACATATTAAAATCCCTGCCTGGTCTCCAGCAGTCCATAAAAATCTTACAGTAACTCATGCAGCTGGAGCCATACTGCTGGTACCTTGCTGGGTGCACTAGACAGCAAAAAGAAATAAATGGCTAATGGAAGAAAGAGCATTAACTTAGTTCCACAGAGCACTTGGAGAGTTGTTTTATTTTCTATTTTCTCTTGGTTCATAAAACAATTGAAAACTTCAGAAGTTCTGTGAAAAGTAGAGTTATTTTTCCCTGCCAGAAAAAACAGTTCTAGGGCAAAGATATACTCAGAAACTCCAGAAACCCTGGAGACCTGACTGCAGGACAGTCTGTCAGGCAGCAACTGACCCCTTTAAAGAAAACTGAGTAACTCTTTTGTGTTATAATACTTTTTGTTTTTTATAGCACACCAGAGATTTCTCACTGTTGTATTTCCAAGCCCCTTCCAGAGGCATGCTCATTAGATCTTAGGAATCTCTGGGCAGAAAAAGCTCACAGAGGACACAGTCCTGGGTTCCCAGACTGATGCTGCAATTCTGAGATCTTGACACAGGTCAATTCACAGACAGACAGATTGAGATTCTTCATTCCCAATATACTTTTCTATGTTGCAAGCATAATGCAGCACTGAGCATGTCAGGGACTACTCTTGGTGACAAAAATAAAGTTAATGCTCTCCAAAGTGCAGTTACCCACCAGACCACTCTGACATTTCAGGAGTCAAGAGGAGCTATTATTAGCTGTGTCTAATAATATTGCAAGTTCCCACCCATGGAATCTGTGTGCAATCCTCCATTGAATTGGCAGCCTTTGGCAGTATTGCTGCCACATGATTTGAACCAGGCAAGTCTCAAAAAAACCACCACAGCACGGCATAGCCAGCTTGAAAATGCCCTCACTGCTCTAGGGAGATGAGTGATCCCTTTGGAATTGGTTTTTGGAACAGCAAACTAATGAATCACTAACAGCTCTAAAGCAGACAGAATGTATTGCAACACAGCATGTAGTGCTGCAGAGCCGAAGGAAATCTGTTTACAGTGCTTCAACAGACACTTGAAATCAAGATGCTCAACAAGGATGAGGTTGTTAAGAGAGGATTGAGGCTCCAAGTGCTGAAACTCCATGTGAAGTTATCCCCACCAGGACCAGCAGCCACTCCTCGGTGCCAGGGGTGGGCTCTGACCCAAGAACAACAAAGGCAAGGCACAGCTCAAAGGAAGGCATCCACATGGAAACAGGGCAAGGGATGGATCAAGAAACAACCCTGCTCTCCTGGGCCCGTTGGTGCCTGCCCTTCAGTGCTAACAGAGATCAGAAATCACTTCTGTCATCCAGACACGCTCGGTGCCAACCTCCCCCCAGCCACAGCAGCCTAGAAACCTTGTCACTATGATTTATGTGATATTTGCTAAATGGTACAGGGTTGACACCAAACTTTGCATTCAAGCCAAAGGTCAGCCTGATGCATATGGTTGGTGGGATGGGAAAAGGCACTGTTTTACAGTTCAGATCCATAGAGAAGCAGCACAGTCTGAAAAGAGAAGCTAAAACACAGAAACAATATCAAAGTCCACACAGAGTTTGCTGGGCTAGGTGAAAACCAAAGCTCAAAACCCACTTCAAACTAAGGACAGCCAATGCCACAGCTTTGAGTAAACTCACTGCCCTGCTTTTTCCCAGCAAAAGCTGGGCTGTTACACAAATACGATGCTTTGGCCAAAAGGCCAGAAGGGTAGTCCCAAAAGTATGCAGAAAGGAGCACAACTTTGGAGGTAACAGTTAGAGCTTTGTCCAGAAAAGACAAATTTCAATTTTGATTCACTAGTGCTGCTTATCCAGTGACTAGTTACACATTTTACAGCAGAGAATTACTAAATAAGATGGACTATCAGTTCATACTTTCTTTTTCTACTCCTCTTTTTAAGTTCACAAATTCTACAATCCTCCCAGTCCAGAAGCCTTGTTTGAGCCTGAAGCGATGCCAGCAGCACTGAACAAAACCAGAGTTTTCATTACTAAGGTGCTAAGGAAGCTGATCAGATAGTTTATCTATCCACACAAAAATATGGAAAAGGGGCAATTTAAAAGAAAAAATGGATTATTACTTAAGCAGATTCTTCAAGATTTGTTGTTAGTGAAATTCATGTAAACACAGCCACAGGAGGTGACTACACAATGGAATAAGGAATAAAAAAGTGGGATAAGGGAAAAATGCTTCTCTCTGCTCCGCAAGACTTGACCAGCATATGACAGGCAGCAGAGTAGTACAAATAAATCAAAGATGGACTATCATTTATAGCTAAGAAGCTTCAGACCGAAAGAACCATCCAAATTCCACTGCAGTTACTGGAAAGTAGTTTTAGAAATATCAAAAATAACTGTAGCAATGACAGATCAGAGCCCTAGCCATCTGCTGCACTGTCCTCCCTCCCTTCCCCAAAGAGGTTCAAGATGAGAGTTTAACCTGGTCACCTCATTTAAAACCTACCCCTAACCCAGAATCTTGCACACAATTCTGCACAGCCTGTACAGCTCTGGCTTGTAGGCTGGGAGAGACGGACTGCATGTACCTCCTCTGCTTGGAAAGGAAAGGAACATGCTCGCAAATCAGCCACAGTTTTACAAGGAAAAGAAAGGCAGATCTTCAGTTCCCATCATATTTGGAGTGTTATTCAGAGCTGCACATCCTCCCCAGGAGCAGTGATGCTGTGGGGAGTGGCAGTATCACGGGGCTGATGTGCCTCAACCAGACTTCTATTTCCATCCCCTGCCCTTCCAGGAGGGATCCAGTGACACTGAACTCTGCAGCCCTGACTGAACAGGGTCATGACTCCACAGAACAACCACAGAGTTACTCCCTTGTTAAAGCAGCTCACAGCAGTGATAGGAGGTGGTTGCATCCAAGCTATGGCTGCAGCTGGCTGAGGATTTTGGTAAGAAGCTCCCACAGGTGCCCAAGCCTCAGTTCTATGTCAGTGAAACTGATTTGAAGTGACACTTCCAGGGAAACTTTACACTTGGGATACAGACACCTGGCCACCAGGCAAGTCAGTCAAGACCTGAGGCCAATTGTACAAGCATAGCATACCAACCAGTAAAGATTTTTGGATGCAGCAGACATCAGGCCAATCCCTGACCTAGGGAAATCAAAGTTGACCTGTACCTCTCCAGCAGTACCAGGCTAAATCACACACAGTGGAACAGGAGGAACAACAGTGGAGCTCAGGCCTGGAGGCCTCTGTGCTACCCAGGCTCCCAAGGCAGAATTTAGAATGCTGGTCAGCTTGCAGTCATTACATGTGTACAAGGAAAAACTGCAAAGTAACTATTTTTCTATTTTTGTTTTCTATTCCGTGTTTTGAAAGGTCAAATGTATTTGCACTCTGCTGTGTTGCCTTTATCAGTGCTTAAATTCAGGCACTGCCAGATGAATCACGAGTCGTACAAAGGCCCCAGAAGTACAATGTCAGAAGCAAATCCATTGTACACGAATTGTCAGTTGTCAGGGGAGGATTGTTTCTGTTTGAAGCACGGAAGGACCTGCAGAAAACTAACAGCTAGTTTGCAAATGTGCCTGAAGCCAGGTTCTCTTCCTTTTAATCTCTTGCTCTTTAGCTAGCCTCCAAGAGTTGTCAGAAAAATAAGAGAAAAGGGATAAATCTGTGAAATTATATATTAGCAACAGTGGTAGGAGAGGGGAAGTCACATCATACCTGACAAAACTTTGAAGTATTTCTCTTTCCTAACAGTTACCTCTTTTCAGCAAGACATCACCCAGCTGTTCCTGGTAGCTGCCTTGCTTCATATTTATTGCTAGAAAACCATAACAGAGTTGTACTTCCTCTCTGAGGTTCTTTGACCCTTTCCTACCTTTCCATTTTCTTTGGGACACACTCACTTCCATCACTAGGCAGTTAAAATCCTGCTGGTGTCACACAGGGGGCATGTGGCAAGTCACCTTCCTGGTACATACAAACCAGCTTCAGACAGTTAAAGAAGTGATATGCAAACAGGTCCAAAAGAAAGTGCTGTCCTGCAATGAAGGCTGCTCTGGCCTCACAATTTACACCCAGTTCTCTCCACTCCCATTCCTTCCTCATCTAATTAGTCAATTAGTGGAAGAGATGTCCTACATTTATTTCATCTATGTGATAACAAGTTTCCTAAAGAGTCAGTGGAATGGAGTTAATGAATACAACAATGTCAAAGCAGTAGGGATAAATAATGCCCATCAAGACATAGAACGAATTATAAAAAAAGCCCCACCAAAATATAAAATGTAAAAGAGAGGAGAGTTCTGTGGCAGCTAATGAATGCTGGAAATGGATAAAGAGTTTTACAAAGGATTAAATTTCCTGCTTCTCATAAACCAGCACTGATATACACAAGTGTGCATGAAAACAGTATCACCATTTCCTGTTGCAAACAACTTCAGATCTAGATATGAGCAAGAGCTCTGGATATGGGCATCAGCCTAAGCTCTCAGGGAAGATTTGTAAATGAAGATGTGGAAATCAGGCAACATCAGGCTGTGCTCCATTCCTGTATACATCTGTTGACTGTATCACAAATATAAAAGGCTGCTTTCCAAATCCTAACAGCTGCAAAAAGTGACAGAATATTGAATACCATTTCATTTTCCTTTTTCCCTAGGTTTTGCTTTCCCTTCCACTTTTATGCTTTAAGGTTTGCTCTTCTTTCGTGTACCCCTCAGTCAACCAGTGAAAAGGAGAAGAAATTCAGCAGCTATCTCAGTATGTTTATTAACAAGTTACTACCCCAACACTTCTGACTCCAGATCACCAACCTAACACCATTATTGAGGACAATAAATGAAATTCTCTGGTCCACAGGTGCAGAAAGAACTAGATTGCTCTAAGAGACAGAGGGAAAAAAAGAAATGGGTGATATGAACATACCAGGAAAAGCACAAGGTCTGGGCCAGATGCACGAGTACTGACATTACCACATTTAGAGCTCCCTACCACATTAGCCAAAGGTTAGAACTTAATACCACACTAACTCTGGGGAATCTTCAGATTACCCACTGGAAATATGGCTCATGTGAAATGTTAAAGGAAAGCAACTCCTTAAATGTGTCTAATTCTCTTCATAGTGCAAGAAAACCTCCATCCTCTTCTCTTCTATCATCAAAAGAAAAACCTCTATATGCACCAAGAACAGAGAAGGACTTTCCAACAAGAAGAGCCTGTTGAACCTCATCTAAGTTAAACCACAGTAGTAAAAATTATTCACAGTAGTAAAAATTATTCACCCTTTCCCCCAACACTAGGAGTTCTGGAAGAAAGTTTGAGTGTAAAAACCAAAAGAACTCAAGCTATCTGAATTATTTTAACAGATGGAGGAGAAAAGAGAAAAAGGTAATTTGAACAAGGAAATTACAGGAATGCTGATGCTTCCAGTCAGCCTGGAGGTAAGGCAGAGAGAACCATTCATGCTGTGCACGATGGCTTTTTGTTCCTACATATCCCAGCTAGACTCCACAAACACACAGCATGCAGAAATCAGAAGTCAAGAACAAGTTGGAGAAACAATTCTGTTCAGGTTCAACAAGAGTTATTGCAGACAGGCAAGTCAGTTTGTTTTACGCAAACTCCTTCACCCACCCCATAATCCATGTTTAGCTCCCATGCACAGCAAGAAACAGGTTCTGTGCTTGTGTGCCTTTGGCTCCTGAAGGAGGAAAAAGCTTTGAAAATTCTATTATTGGGAAGCAAGTGCAAGACTAAAATCCTCATTTCAGAGAGACAAACACACAGGAAGAAGCAGCTGTTCCACAAAATCAGACTTTGGCTTTCAACAGCCCATAAGAATCCACAGAGCCTCATGTTTAGGCATGCATCAAATGGTGCATCCACGTGTCATAGTCCCTCCAGGAATTCAAACATTTGGGTGCATCTCCCTAGCAGTCGTGGGTCAGCAATATCCCACTTCCAGAAGCTAAACCTGGGGGGGTAACAGCCATGACCAGCGGCTCACCTCCTGCCAGAGCAGCCCAAGATTTTGGCAGCTCTGCCTCCTCCAAACTGAGGAAAGGCAGACAGGAACCTCTGTCAGTGAGTAGATGGTGGGAGAAATATTCTGCCACAGACTGTGTCTCTCATTGCAGTGGAAAGATGCAGAACCTCTGCCCTACCTAAGTTGAGTTGGTTGTGCATTGTCTGTCCCCATTTTCTACCCCAAACTGCTATGGTCTGAAATGGCCCGAGTGTAAATAGAACTGCCAGCCTCATCCTCCTCCTCTGCTCCACCTGATCATTGTGCCAGCAGCCATCACAAACACCAGCTATGAGCAAGTACTCTCCATTTCCCTATGCCTAAAGAACTCTGTGCAGCTATGATTATATTTTATCTTATTAGTTTCCTCTCTGTGCAAGTAACTACTTTATAGAGACAGGCAGTTCCTTGGCAAGTCATAACTAATTACATTCTTGAAAGTTGAGCTGCATTATTAAAATACTACTGAAAACACCACCTTCTGATTGGCCTAAAGACTGAATTTATTCTGGGCTCCCTCCAATCAGAATTAATCTTTCTGGAGTACAATGAGGTGTCACCACTGAATCAACACCAGCAGCCCAAGTGACAGCAGCCGACATCATTACTCACCTAAGATAACAGACCTCAAGTCATTGAAACAGGCAGATGTTGGAGGCTGTCTCCCATTTCAGAATAATGTTCCTGTCGTAACTGAGCAGTTATTTTAGGGAAGCAAGGATAAATTCATTACCATTGGTAGGGTGCTCAGATATCATAGCAATAGAAGCCGTGTACGCATCCCAGTACATGCACGGTAGGAATGCACATGGCACTGACACCAACCATCCTTCACCCAGATAACAAAAGGAGGGGCAATGCAATCAATCCACATCCACTGGAGACTCACTCCTGTGTTGGTGTGAGCAGCAGTGCTTTGCTATTGCAAGCACACAAAACTGAAGTTGAGAGATGTGCAAGAACAGAAGTAATTTCCACAAGAGAAAAAATTTCACGATTTATCCCCAGCATCCTTATCTAACTTCCTGGTAACACATGGTATGTGAACTTATCAGCTGCTCTTTTTCCAGATTACAATAATCAATATCCTCATCACATGAAGTATCACATTTCTGCATTGTAACTAAACTGCAGAGATCAACAATTAGGGAAAACTATTGGTGACATTTAACACTTGAGGTTGCATTTTTGTTTATTATTTTTAAATGTGACATACTAGTTTAAAAACATTAGAAGAAAGCAATTATTTCATAACTAGATATCAGAGGCTAATCCATTTCCAAAAAAGCGAGTGGTGTGCTTCCCATTACTCTAGGCTTTCCTGACCATCCCTACAGCCTTGTTCCACCAAATAATGACTCTTACAATGATATTGCCACATTCCATACAGAATCAGGTCCAGAAGCCCAAGTGCAAGACAGAGAATGGATTGAGAGTTCACAGCCAGGCTGGACAGGGCTTGGACCAGCCTGGTCTTGTGGAAGATGTCCCTACTCATGGTGGAAGGGTTGGAATGAGATGATCCTTAAGGTCCCTTCCAACTCAAATTTTATGATCCATTATTCAGGAAAGATGATCAAATATGCACCTGACTAGTTTAGTGCTCAGGTCAGAGCTGTGTATCAGTAAATTGACAGGAATATCAATATCCATAAATCAAGATTTATGGAGTTCAGAGTCCAGTTAGTTCAATCTGATCATGAATGATGGAAACAAACATTTTAGGAAAAAAAAAAAAACAACTGTTTGCCTGGCACAAAATACAACCTTCATGTAGCAAGAGAATACAGATGCCCAGAAATCAAAATGGATTTTATGCGTTGTTCTATTTTAATATCATTCTTATTTGTCTTTACCCACAGGTATTTCATTTTGCCTTTCACCTGGATAATACCCAGGACTTCCTGGCACTTGCAAGACCAGTTACCTTGGCAGAAGGTCAAGCTGAATGCCTTTTAATTTGGCTGGTTATTTTACTGTACAGATCAACTCAAACCTGCAGCTGAGATATCTATTCTTGCTGCAGAGCACAGTTGGAGTTGCTCAGCTTCCTCTGACAGAGCTCTGAAACAATGGGTTTAATGGGGAAGGAAGTGCCCATCCAATTCTAATGCCTAATTCCATCTCCTTTCACTCAGGGAGCAAAGTACCAGATGCTCTGGATTTCCTGCTTTGTCAACTCCAGAGCAGTGCTATGTTCATTTCTCACATTTTGTTATAGCTGTTTGTTGTCTGATAAAACATGATTCCTTGGGGACAACACAGGGCTGTCTCCAGAGAAGTGGATAAATACACCTTATTTGGCAGCAGAGGTACTCAAAGCAAGAAAGTTTGGCAAGATCCTGGGGAGACCATTTCTGGGGTTTTCTCTGCACCCAAGTGGTTACCAACTGCTGAGAATGTAATTAGACACAAGAACACTATGAGCAACCTAAAGAAGAGGAAACTTTACATGATACTTCCCTGCCTCTGTCCTTATAGGCTGTCTCTACAAGCTGTGGATCATACTCCTATTTCAGGCAGCTGAGATATCTCCCTTTATACATGACCTCATGGACAACTGCCAGCTTTTGTTTTACACTTATGGGTTTGGAATCCCCTGCATTTGACTCCAAGACTCTTTATTGACAGCTTGCACAGAAGCCCAATTCCAAGTTATGCAAAGATTAAAAGAAAGAGATTGAGTGTCTATAAAGTAGATGAGCCAATTATCAGCATGAGAAGTGCTTTGTAACATGTTTGGGGTTTTTTGCTCCGTAGCAGTTTGAACAAAACTCAATGTGTCAACACTTTTATGGATTGATTTGCAGCAATATAAGCAGTTTTGCATGCTCTTTCTACGTGTGCCACAGCTGTGCTCCTGCCCGTGTGGCAGCCAGCCATTAATGCAGAGAATCAGGACTCCCTCAGCTGTGTGTGCAGCCAAGTTTCTCAACCTGGTCTTGGAGCAGGAAAGGAGCTCTCACACCCAGCCCAGGGAAAGGGAGAGGGGTAACAAACAGCAGCCCTCAGCACACAAATAGTAACAGCTGAGGTAACCTGAGCTTGCAGGTAATTGCATTTGCAAGTGAGCATCTCCTATCCTAAATTCCAGTTGTATGGATAAATATGTCTTTGCATAGAGCCACATTAGCAGTGCTGTGACATCTTAATGGCCTAGAACCTGAGGTCTGCAGCATTTTGAGTCCTTACTGCACACAGGTTACACAAGGTCCATCTGCCATGATTACTCAAAATCCTAAAACATCTGCAAATTTTAGAAACCCACTTGCTGTCTGTGCTGTGAACACAGCCTTCATATACACAAGAATTATTTGCTCTTCATTACATACCAGGCTTCAAAGTCCTTGGGAATTAAATATTAACTTTTGGAAATATATACATTGGCATTACTAATAAGGAATTAAGCATTAGTTGTTCACAGCAAGAATGAAATAATTTAAACTGAAATAGATAGCTCTTATAAGGGGTTTGCTAGAATTTTTTTTTTATTTATTTAAATGATACTTATGGGAGTAGAATCTTTATTGAATGGTGCCAAAGGAATCCCAGGTAATAAAATCTTATTAATTTCAGGGAGCTGCCTATGGGTGTCTAATTTTGAGACATTTCAAAAGCTTGAAGGTGGATGTTCAGTTCCCTAAGAACAAGGGCCATAAAGATACCAAATTAGACATCCATACATGGACATTCATAGATATCAGGAGTTATTTAAGCACCTTAATCAGCTTTTCCAAGTGGTTAGAGATACTGAAAACTGCTGTGTGCTGAAAAGATTCACCCCACTCTTAATACTTCATATTTATTTTAGTCTGCTCATAGAACTGTTTTAACCAGCTCCATTGAACCAAATCTTAAAATCCTTCTCTTTTTCCTCTAGCCAAGAAAATTAATGGTGCAAAACAGTAGAATATTGGATAAGATAGGAGCAGAATGAATTCCCTTCATTTGAAACAGTAAGGTTTTCAAAAAATTAGATTCCTGCATTTGACAGAGAATACAGTCCACATCACACACAAAAAAAATTTTAAAAAGCAGTAGTGGGCAAATTTCCAAGACCTCTGAAGATTGAAACAGTGGCTAATAAAGCAAGTCTTATTTTTCTCTCCTCTTTGGCATTTAATATCCTTCTGATTGGTGTACACTAACATTGTGTTAGCTGCAGGACACGTGAAGTGACAGGAAAACACAGCCTCCCATCTGGGCTGGTCCCATCCATCTGGTGATTAGGGCAGGGCACAGTGCAACCATATGGCCTTGATCAAGAACCCACTAATATCATCCAGAGTTAACTGGGAAATGCAATAGCCCACTTAGTCTCCTAAGGATGATAAATGCCTCTCATTCTGTTTCTCTTCCCCGGTGGACATTGTAGATTTGTCTTTTTGCCTGCACAGATGAACCTCTAGTTAGAATCACAGAATACATGGAATTGGAAGGGGCCCACAAGGATCATCAAGTCCAACTCCTGGCCTGCACAGGACCATCTTCCAGAGTTACTCCATGTGCCCCAGAGCATTGTACAAACTCTTCTTGAGCTCTCTCAGGGTCAGTGGTGCAACCACTGCCTTGGGGAGCCTATTTCACCCTCTGGGTGAAAAACTTTTCATGGTATCAAACCTTAAGCTCCCATGACACTTCAGGCCATTCCCTGGGGTCCTGTCACTGGTCACAAAGAGCAAAGATCAGTGTCTGCTCCTCCTCTTCTCCTCACAAGGAAACTGTGACTGCAATGAGGTCGCCCCTCAGTCTCTTCCAGGCTGAACAAGCCAAGTGCCCTCAGATACGCTTCACACCACTTTCACTCAAGGCCCTTCACCACCTTCATTTCCTGCTTTGGACACTCCCTAAGAGTTTAATATCTTTGTTATATTGTGGGGACCAAAGCTGCCCTCAGCACCTGAGGTGAGGACATCCCAGTGGAGGGCAGAGCAGGACAATCCTCTCCCTTTCCCAACTGGCAAAGCTGCCCCTGCTGGCTGCAATACCAAGGATATACACCAAAAGAGTGACTTTTGCACCTGTAACTGTCCATGAAACAATAAAAAACCTGCTAACCTGACCTTTGTACTCAAAGTCCTAAACAAAGTCCCCATTCTCCAGAAAGGTTTATGCTGTCATAGGAACTCTGAAGCCTGAGGCCAAAATCCTGACAGCAGCAGCACCAGCGTGCTGGTGCAACCCAGCAGCTGAAGATTAGAGATGCAACTCCAGCAGTGATGCAGGAAGAGTGGAACACTGAGAGCTCTGTTATCTGGCTTGCTTTTACATATTAATAGAATGGGAAGAGCCTGCTTATCTTGCAGCAAACAGGAAGAAAAGGAAGGCAGAACTTCAGAATTCCTCGAAGGGGCACCATTGTTGCCATCTGCATGGTTCTCAAAGTCCCTGTTGCACTGGTCTATTGAGACAGCTTTTAGGAATATTAATTTCTTAGCTGCCAAGTCACTAAAAGACAAGTCAATAGCTCCCAGTGGATTGCAGCACAAATATTGCATGTGCTAAGAAAACCTTTTGGAAGTTTTGATCCTCAGAAACAGAAAGCAGGTCCCAACGTATCACCTAAGCTATGTCTTAGATTGAAGGATTGAGTCCCAGGGGGTACACAAAGTGGGATTCAATTGCCATAGGTGCAGAAGCATTTCCATGTTTTCACTTGTGTACTGTAACAAAACCCCCTTGCTTAGCAGTAAGGGCTGTGGTCAGGTCCTGTGTAAGGATATTTTTAGAGGTTAGAACTATAGCCAAAAGCCATCCTAATTCGCTAGTGCCAACCTTCCCTCCAAGGTAATATTTGAGAAATAGGTGAGGACAACTGCTGGAATGGCTCTGTGTTTTGGGAGGCACCATCTTGTGAAAGAGATACGCAACTGGAAGATGTTTTTTGACTTCATGGCCAAAAATGATGGCCTGAAACTGTGGGGAGCAAGTGTCAGCCTGCTCACAAAGTGCTCATCAGTAGAAATAATTATACAGAGTAATTGAAAACTGAGTTTCTCTAACATTTTTAAAGCATTTTTACAACTCTGATATAGCACAAGAACCACAGGACTTCTCTAGAACTCTCAAAGAAGACCTACAGTAACACGATACAACAGGGAGATATTTGGTCAGAATTTGAGCATAATTTGCAATCTTATATCAGCACACTTGTGTGAGCAAGATTTGTCTTTTTTTCCTGAAGCTGTTAAATTTCTTTTGCTTTCAATACCTGGGTGCTGCCTTTCAAGCTGTGCATGGAGCCCTCTTCTGGAGAAATTTGAACAAATAAAAGCTTAAGAATGCAGCAGTGTGGGCTCTGCATTAGGGGAAAGAGTTTGAGGACTCATTTTCTCTATTCACTCTAATGACAAGTTTGTAAAATCTACACATTTTTCCAATTTACTTAGTTGTAACCCAGTGAAACGTGACAGTTATTGTTAAAATTATCAAAAACATGGGGTTTTTTCCTCACTGTGTAATCTTTACTTAGAAATTTTGAGTCATCTCTCTGTATGAAATGCATAAGATAGAAAAGGAAGCCTGTGAACAACTTTTGTCTTAAAACAAATATTTTGTATATAGGTTTTAGAAAATATCCTTTGGGGAGAATGTAAAATGCAAATTTTTAAATCTCTCTGATCAGAGTATGCATTTACTGCTAACTGTACCCTGTATAGTGAACTGCATAAGCTACCAGAGTACATTTAGTTTTTATTGTCAGCTTCAGATCAATAAAGCTGTATATTATAGTTATGCTTTGGAGTTTTAAATGTGAGTCTAAATTAAAGGATTACTTGAAACATCTTTCTCAGTTATTCCAGCTAATGCTCAGTTTTCCTTTTGTTGAAAACCGAACAGTTGGTAGTAGTACAGACTAAATCTTTGTAAATGGAAAAATTAATTTATTTCCCACCTGTTTACCACAGTTTTTGCATACATACTTAATGGGTTGCTTTGATATGAAAAAGTGATTCTCCATCTCCATCCTTTTAATGCCTCAAAAGGCAAAGTTTTTGTACTTTAAAAACTCAGTTGAATTAGAGGCAGACCAAGAAAACACAAAACCCAAGTTGCTAATTTTAGAAATGGCCTTCTCATTAAAAACAAACCTTTAACAGTTCATGTTCCTATTAACATAAGAGAATTCCTTCAAACTTTTTTCTCTACACCGTAAACTTTGCTATCATTACTTTGAAACTAAGTTATCATTATCTTCTGCTTCCACAGAAAGATTACTGGATTGCTCTTTCTTAGAAAGAATTCTATTGAACTTGGTCCTTTCTGGTTCCACTAGCATTGCATTATATGAGACATTCTTGCTACTCCTAAGGAAGAAAAAAAAAGAAAACTTGCAGAAAAAGATCCCCAAATGTGTTACAACCACTACACAAACAGATGGCTGCATTTGTTTAATATGTTGTTTCTCACATTCTTCTGTTTACTTTTCCTGTCACATGAAAGCTGTGCATGTGGGGTGTCAAAGAGAAAAGCCAAACAGCATCTCAGTAGATCCCATTTCTTTCCTCAGCATGGCACCCACTCCAATTCATACTTTAACCTGCCAATACTCAACAACCTAGACCTGAAATCAGAATTACATACATTTCCATATGACAGTCTGACTCATTCCCCAATTCATTAACTCTTAGGCATGATCTAGACAGTAAACTTGGAGATGCATTAGCTCATGTGGTGGAGAGAGACACGGCAAGATAGAGCTGTACATGCTGATAAAGAAGGTGGAGTGCAATTTGAGCACTTCAGCTGGAAGCAAGGCTAAAGCACCACAAGTTTAGCCCTGCAGTACAGCAGAACTAATCTCAATCCAGCCTGGGAAGAAACTCTGAAGTATTACTGAAAGTTATCAATAAAGTGCACAGGTGTCTTCAGAATCTAGTGTCTGCACCTTGTCAGATATCAAGTAGTCATTAATGCTAAAAGATGCCAGCTATGTTTAATAGGCCCTAGAAGTCTGTCCATTGTATCTCATACATACTACTTTCCTACAGTATGTAGGAACAACCACTAAAGATCCAATTCACTCAAGCTGATTAATTCAGCAGTGTTAGAGAAGCTGTACCACAAAAAAAAAAAAAAANAAAAAAAAAAAAAAAAAAAAAAAAAAAAAAAAAAAAAAAAAAAAAAAAAAAAAAAAAAAAAAAAAGACTGAAAACAGAGACAAAGCCAAGGAAAGCAGATGGGAGATCTCAAAGCCAAGGTGAGAGAGCACCAGTTCAGTACATCCACAGGTTGCCTTTCCACTGTCTGTGCCCTCTTCCCCAGCCCCTCTTCTCCCTGGGCATTGGCTCCCACAGCCAGCCCAGCTGCCTGCCCAGGCTGGATCTCAGCCCACCTGTGACAGCACCTCGTCCCCAGGAGCCCTCTGGGTACAGTGGGACAGTGCTCAGCCCTCTCTGAGCAGCAGCTTGGCCACTGTCCTGACACAGTCCCGGCAGAGCCACAGGCTGCCCCGGACACTGCCAGGGAGCCCCAGCCCGGGCTGGCAGAGTGGCCCTGCCAGGAACTCTCCTGTGCCACCAGCACACGCTGCTCGGCACCAAACCCATGGCCCAAGGCAACTGCTTTCATTTGTTCCACTGCCCGGAGCAGGATTGTCATCCCGAACCCACCCAAATGCCTTTGCGCTTGCTCACTCCCAATCCCCAGCCACCGAGGCTCCTGCTGTCCCACAGCTCCAGCCACCCACGTCCCTGCATTGACTCCTGATGAGGTGAAACCAGGACCTGAACGTCCTAACCTTGCTCTACAGCATGTGGATCACCCTGCTGCCTCCTCCTCACACGCTGTGGAGCTGCTCTCAGCAGTAAAGCTCTCCCAATGGTGACCCCTCTCCGTTTTTCTCCTCAGTGCCCTGTTTGGGATTAGCAGACCAAATGCCAGCTGGAGATTGCAGTTACACCAACACGGGGGTTCGAGCTCAGCGTCCCGAGCACTCGTTTGACACTAAACCCCACCAACCCCCTAAGGGTTAACAAAACCACTCGATCGCAAGTCAAAAAGGAATTAACTTTCATCCCTGCTCAGTGCAGAGGATCTCAGCCCGCTGTCACTAAATGCAAGTTTGCAGAGCTCCTAAGACAAAAGGAGGGAGAATGCGCTACTTAAGCTGGACAACAAAGGATTTCCAAACCTGCTCTGAGCTGCCCAAAAGTGAGCCCCGTAAAGCAGCGAGAGGAAAAGAGAGTGACCGGGAGGTGCCGAGTAGTGAAAGCCCCGCGAGTCCCTGCGCTTTGACAGGCAGCAGCAGCGGGGCTTCAGCAGCTCCGTGTTTTTAAGGCTGGCTGTTTTTGCCTCTGCTTTCTGGCAGAGGGGGATCTATTACATTTAATAAGAGAAAGGCTACATAGCAAGTCACTAACGGAGTGTTACACATCTATCGGGAGAGTACCGGGAAGGGAGCCTTTTGCAAGGTCTGATTTTATTTTTCCTCCATGTTCCCCCCTCCAATTCTTTTATTTTTTATTTTTTTTAAAAAAAGGCAATAAATAACGTGAGCTGTCTGTAACAGCCTATAAACCTACTACCCAGCACAAGCCACAGAGGAAAGAGGCAAATCAAAGTTGCAGCATTTGATATGACAGAAAATATTGCCGCTGCAGCTGCAACCGAGACACTTGAAAGATTCCCCCCACCACCCTTCCTGAAGGGAAACAAAAAAAAACCGCTATATATCACAAGGCAAATTGGTCGTAATTGTAATTCAGGGAACTATGAGATCCTACATTCCTAGCAACTGGCTTAGAGCAGAGATCCTGCATCTTTAAACAGTAATTCAAGCAATGTATAATTACTCAGAAATCAGAGCTGAATTACAAATACTTTCAAATCCAAACACACAAAAGCAGAAAGATGAAAGAAAGCAAGGAAAAAACACACATTTCTTACCTGGGACAGCAGAAAAGACAGAGTAAGTTGAGTTTTGTGCTGCATTTTGCCAGACTAGAAGGTACCAGAGGCTTTTTCATTCATGCACTCGGCTGCACTGAGCATATTTTCACTGTGAAACAGCCTTTGAGAAGAGACTCTGCCTTGAGAGCCAGCCAACTTCCCAAATAGATCAGCAGCATCATCACTAAAGCATTGGATAGAGTCTGATGACCAGAACCAATGGCTTTACAAGGATGATTTCTTCACAAAGCATCCCCATTTTACATCACACATATTGGGCAAGCACCTCTACAAACACAGCACCTTTAGAAAGCATTTTGCTTTGGTGTGTTTCTGTGTTTGGTTTCAGTCTAACATCATGCTTTACAGATCTCAATAGTATTTTCCCTTTCAGAGAATGGAATTGCACAGAGAGAAATAAGAGCAACTCTGAGCACCACTGCAAAGATATTATTTTATTAAAATGTTAATAAGGTAAACTTATTTTCAGTAATTCCAAAAAATGACCTCTGCAGTTTTGGTTCCTTCCAAGCCTTAGAAGGAGAACACAGTGAAAATTTTTGGTGCAGCAGAAATATAGGTTATTTTTTGTGTTTTCCCCTCAATCTCACAAATCATGATGAAGACAGATCCATTCTAGCCTGCAGAAAAAATGCATCAAAAGGCAATAGATTTTATTAACTGCTCGGGTAATGGCAGAATTGGCTTTTAATTCAACAAACTAGAATCTAGGACAGAGTTTTGAAGGTGCGTGTCCTTCAATTAGAAAAAGTTTTCCTGTTTGAAAGAGAGGACCTGATGTCTCAAGGACCTGCTTTCTCTGGATTGGTTATGTTGCAGCCCAGCAAGCAACACAGGCAGATGGACCAAAGATAAGGAATGAATTCCCCTGAGTGCATTTCCAACTCCACCTCTCCTGCCACTCCCCAGTATCACAACTCCTGTCCTTTTTTGAGTTGTCTCCTGGCAGTCACCGGGGTTGCTTAGCAGTACCCTTCCCCCATTTTTAGAAGGATCAAAAGTCTCTTCAGCTTGCATCAGTGATGGTTTTCCCTCACTTGCTCATCCAGCAGAAGCAGCTGCCATCACTTTCTGCTCTGCCCCACCACGGGTGGCTGCTGTGCTGGTGGAGATGAGAAGAAATGTGGGGAGGGAAAGGAGGCAGGCAGATAGGAAGGGATAAAGGAGCTGCCAACCACTTTGAGCTCCCCAGCGTCAGCAGGAGCTTCCAGCTGTGAATAGTGTTGTTTGATGCAACCACTGCTAGTCTACTGTTCCAGCTTACATCTTCCTTTACACACCCACTGGACCAAAACTGAGGGGAAACACTTCCAAGTCTAAACCCTCACATGCAGCAATAACTCTGTTCCAGTACCTCCATCACACATGAGCTTAAATTAATTCTCAAGTTGGAACAGAATCCAAACAAAAACCAGCAGGAACAACCAGTAGCAATAATAATACTCTACATAACCACAAAAGGTTCACTACCTAGACATAAAAAGAAAAAAAAATGTAGGTAGGTTGCTTTCTTTTTCTTTTTTTTTTCTTTTTTTTTCTTTTTTTTTTTTTTTAGGCAGAAAGACAGCTTAGCAGGGTAAAAAAGAAAAACCTTAGAGCTCTTTATGACTAGAAATACATAACTGACCACCTCCCATTTCTCTTTCAGGGAGCCAGTTTGCCACCATGTATAATTCCCAGCCTCAAGAAGAGCACCCAGGAATTTATAAACCAGGCTGGGTGGGGTTTATAGGGTATATCCCACAGAACACAGCACCAGCCATTCCACAGTGTGCACAGCCTTTGTATGGGGGCACTGGGATTTGGACATTCTTAGCCCCTCCAACAGGGGCCAAACAGCTGAGTGAGTTACCAGACCAACCAGAAATAGGTGGTGGCTGAAAGAAACAAAGGCATATCTGCATCCTGCCTTACAGGAAAGGGACTCACTTGAAAAAAAAATAGAAGTCAAGTCATGGGGTAGATGATTCACTGCAGGATAATGCAACATGAGATTTGAGCCAACACGAGCAGATATTTTCTGTACAAGGCACAACACGGCTATGGGGCCATCTCAGCACAGGGGCAGAGAGGGAAGGAGGAGTTTGAGGTGTTCCCAGTGGTCCTGTAGGAGCATGGCCAGCCCTGCAGCCATGGCACCCCTCCACCTCCTGAGGGGCTGGGCACCACAGCCTGGCACAGGGCCTGCTCCCCAGGAGGCTCTCCCAGCCAAAAGAAGCCACATATCACAACCCTTTACCTCCAGAAACAGCCAAGATGCTCTGGTAACAACTAAAGAGAAAATTATTTAAAAAAAAACAACAAACAATTCACCAACTTTTTTACCTCCAGTTCCACAGAGTTTCTTCCTCCTGCTGCAACCCCATCCCTCCTGCTCTAGGACTCTACTCACTGCTCCTCTTATCCCGGAAAAGGGCAACTATTGATTCCTGGAGGGGTGGTAACCACTCCTAGAGGGCTAATTAACCATTCCTGGAGGGCTAATTAACCATTCCTGGAGGGCTAATTAACCATTCCTGGAGGGGTTAACCCTCCTCAGGCTGCTGCCACGCCTTGGCACAACATGGTGCCCAAGCCTGAGGGCAACTCTCACCCACAGGGTCCAGCCGTGCAGGGAAATGGCCTTTGGCACTGCTCACCTGAGGAGAATTCCAGCACCTGAGGAGAATTCCAACTGCAGCCCTGGGTGTGCTGGGGGTTATGGGCTTAACTGGGGACCCCGGCAGAGAGGTGGGCATCTCCTGCAGTGGGGGCCAGGAGAAGGGTTTGACCCCTTGAGGTAGTACTCCAGGCCAGCTGTGTCATCTGGGGTTAGGAGTAGAATCTTCTCTGCTAATTAGTTTATTAATGAAGAGCTGGTAGGCTATTAATTAGAAATGAATAGTTGGTGCCTCTGTCTCAGCTTTAGGTAACAAGAGGCGGTTCAAACCCTACAAAACTTTACTGAAGAGCTGGACAGGAGGCAAGACTGCAGGTGGTGGAGGGTGGTCTCTCTCTAAACCCCGGCTTGAAGCAATTTTGCTGCACAAATGAAGTAAAGCTGAGGTGCCATGGAGCAACAGTAATAGAAATAACAGCCTCAGGTTTAAAGCATAGTTAAAGAGAGGGCCCAGAGCTCCCCTTTTACGGTGAGCTGTACTTCTCTTAGCTGCCAACGAAAAATGTGTAGTAAGCTTAGGCGGTGACTGAGAGGGTCTTGGTTTGTGACAAAGAAAGCTCCTGCCAAGACCTTTTCTGATCCAAAACCATGTTAACTGATGGGTGTAATATGGTCTGTAGTCTTTAGACACAAAATGCCAACTTTTCCACTTATAAAATGTGGAACAACTTGACACGTCAGCTCAGTCCCTCTCCATGACATTATCTGGCCACAGGGGCCAATGCTGAGCTGAGGCTAATGTGAACAGTAGTAATTGCCTGCAACACACAAGGAGTTTTCAGAGATGGACCCATTAGCAGATGAGGGAGTGACTGCATGCTGCCAGAAATGCCTTTTGACCTTCAGAAGATTTGCCCTATTTTGTAAAAGCTGAGGATCAGCTGCTATGAATCTATCAGAACAAGGGAAGTTTAATTTCCCATTAAAGTGGGTCACATGAGAAATCTGGATGTGAGAGAGAGGGACTAATTTCCCCTGCCATAGTACTGACAATCTACATGCCTGGCTACATCACCATGTTGCATTTTCTTTAAGCCTGGGAAAAGGTGTTAGCCCTGGGCAACTACTGGGGGTGTGACAGTAGGACAAGCTGTAGAAAATGCACCTGTATTGATCTGGAATCCATAGAGGAGTGAAATCCCATCTTCCTGCCTGAGGTTCTCCAGCAGGAATAAGTGAAGCCACTGGCTGCAATAATGTTTTATTCTGGAGGGTAGATATTCAGAAGTCTGCAGCACAGCTGATTTAATGAGAGTTGAGGAATGTATATCCAGGTACTCTGGTTTTCTGCTGGGCAGTTCTATCAGAATAGGTTTGGTTCTACCAGAATAGGACTGGGATTTCCAGTCTTAGTGCAGCTGAAGTTTCTTTGAGAAAGTTTCACAAAAACACCAGAAAAAGGGGGATTGCAGTTTGAATTTGAGCCCACATCTTTTCCTTATATACCCAACCCAGGGCCTCAAATACCCCAAACTCCTACAAGTCTTTCTTACATGAAGAACTTACTGGCAACAGAAAGTTTGGCATTAGTTCAGTTTTCCTGAAACCTATGGGACTTCTGAATGCTTTGTCTACTGTTTCCCTACATCCCAGCCCAAGCTCTTGGACAGTAAAGGGGTTTGTTTTCATACTTGCTAACAGGCAAGTCACAGGCAGCTAGAACAAACTGATACTTCAGTGGAAAGAAACAGGGTGTGTTCTATTGTCAGAACAGGACTAAAAATGGTTAGTCAAACAGGAATTTTACATTTTAGAAAAGTCCTTAAGAGACCATCACACCCTTTTCTGTACAAATAATAATAATAATAATCATCATCAAAGAAATCCCTGTTCTTGTGAACACAGGATCCAGTTTTTCAGTTCTTAAAGGAAGAAAACCTATTATTGTTTGCATTTTGTGTGCTTTTGGATCCCTGAGCCCTTTAAGCACAAAATTTATCTTGAACTTCTAAAACTGAACTCTTGTAATTCATTCTAGAGTAACAATTTGCAGTAGGTACAGATAAATTTCTAATCCTTATCGGAACCAAAAGCAAATTGTTCCTTAATTCAACCTTCATCTGAACCAAGATGGGGAAGGAGTGAGACGAGCCTTAGGTATGTGGTGGGTTGGGTTCTCCGTGGCATCTCCTTTATGGAAAAAGGTTTGGTTTTATTTCCTTGCTCCCTCTGGACCCCTTCGTGGAAGAAGCTCTTGCCCCTCAGCTGACTTCCAGCATCTAGGGGTTTCCTGGAATAGTCTGTATGAACTTGTATCTTTCAGCTGAATCACAGCAATCGAGCTTGTCCTGTGAGCTTGCCCCAACTGCAAACCTCCCAGGTACCGCGTTTAGTGACAATCTGCAGTAATTCAGGCACTTGCAATCCTACACCCCTATCCATGGGCAGGCTGTTGAATTCTGCCTCTTTATTTACCCTCTTTTTAGAAATCCAAAGGCGTTGGAATGGGCTGCCCAGGGAGGTGGTGAAGTCACTGTCCCCGGAGGTGTTTTAAAAAAGACTGAGACTGGATGTGGCACTTAGTGCCATTGTTTAGTTGATAAGGTTTCTTTAGGCCATAGGTCGGACTTGATGATCTCAAAGATCTTTTCCAACCTAATTAATTCTGTGATTCTGTGATCTCACAGGCCGTCAGCATAGGGGTATAGAAAAACATTCTTGCAGAGTTCCAGAAGGAAAACTGAGGCACACGACACCAAGGGAGCTGATTAATATCACAAAAGTGGTCAAACCCAGAGCTGTAAATTGCTAAATGCCTCAGGGGCTGGCCCTTTTGTGTACTGAAAGAACCTGTGGCCTTCCTGGTGGACCCGGGACCTTCCTCTGTTATTATGCAAAACCCAAAATGAACCACAGC
Source organism: Rhadina sibilatrix (assembly GCA_013400275.1). Classification (NCBI taxonomy): domain Eukaryota; kingdom Metazoa; phylum Chordata; class Aves; order Passeriformes; family Phylloscopidae; genus Rhadina; species Rhadina sibilatrix. The sequence continues at coordinate 247,661 of VWYO01017607.1, forward strand.
TTAGTTCAGCATCCCTTCCTTGGCTGGGCTGTCTGTTCCCATTCCCCACATGTGCCTCACCCTCCTTGTTTTAACACCACTGATCCTTTGCCCTCCCTCCTACACATGATTGTATCTGGCCTGAGTACAGGTGTTCTGGAAGCAATTACAGCTTGGTGCAAAGAGAATATGATGCATGGCAGCTCATTAGTTGTTTGCCATTATTACGGGAATGACTCCTTGTTTCCCTCCTGACCTCACCTATTGTCTAGGACATGAATGGATATAGGAGTGAGAAAATTTGTTTTGGCAATGGGATCTGTATTTTCCAAGGCTCTGTAATATTGAATTCTGCCCAGAAATACAAATCAGAATAATTAACCAAACAAATGCACAAAAGACCTTATCATTCCCTATTTTGGTAGCAACTATACTAACAAAAAGTCATTATTTAAAATTCACTATGCAAGTTTATTAGAAAAGTTATTCTTTTATACATTAAAAAAAATAACATTTCCACAGGAAATGGGAGAAAAAGCAAGTTATCACTGTCAGAAGTTCTTCTAAGACATATCCAAACTCAAGATATTCATCATGAGTAATGGGAAAGTTAATACCACAGGAATAAATTAACCATGGAATTTTAATGGCTTTATTGTGTGACAGTTTCTAAAGCCCAACCAAATATCAGCTAGGAAATTCAAATGTGAGAGATATGTTCTTAAATCTCACAGTTCTGGATTTGTTTTAAAAATCCCTTCTTATGATATAAGGGTCATTTAAAATATTTTACCATGAATATACAGCTTATGGGTAGAACATTTCACCATTCTTACCCAGCCACAAGCCAGCTTAATCTTTCATCTTTTCACAGAGGAACAGCAGACATGTAAGTATATTTTAGGGGGAATAAAATAGTTGAGAGAGAGAGGGAGAATGTGTCAGTCTTTGAATATCTCTGTGCACAGGACTTGAGCTGGCACATCAGCCCAGAGCTGTTAAACCTCCTGACTTTGGGCATAGCTGCTTGCACTGGAGGTGTTAAGAGAGTGGGGCACTGCTCTCTTTCATGTCATTTTTAGCTGCTTCTTCTTTGGTTTTTTTTTTTGTTTTGTGGTTTTTTTGTTTTTATTTTTTTTTTGGCCTGGCCAGTACAACTCTGTATTTCACAGGCCATTATCATAAAAATAGGTTTGCAAAGCCCCTCCATCACAATCGTGATTGTGTTTGCCCTGGGCAAGGCAACAACTGCATGGTCTTGGGTTAGAAACTGGGTCAGGTACCAGAGGGCTGCCCCAGCAGGAGGCTGGAGGAGGAGACCCACGCAAAACCTCCCTCAGAAAATGAAAAGGCACGTCTGAGCAACCTGGGGGAAGGTGTCCCACCTTCAGGTCCCCTCCAGCCCAAACCATTCTATGATTCCCTGATTTTACAGCCTGACTGTGGAGAACAGGCTGGGCAACCCCAGCTCTGTAACAGGGCCAGGCTAGGGGTGAGCTCAGGGGTATCCTTGTCCCACTGAACTCAAATTGCCATCGATTGCAACAGATTTCACCCTCCATCCTTAAACTCCTTCTTCCCCATTTTACATTCACAACCTTTTCTCTATGCAACAGTCATGGCTTTTAGGCAGATAAATATCTTACATGTTTCTCAAGGGTGTCATACGCTATTTAGTATTTTCCCTCTGGTATCAGCACCTGTTAAGCATGGAAATAAAGTGATTAGTCTTACATCTTCGGCTTCAAAAATTGATTTTAGGATACATCTCCTTATCATTGGTAGATTTGCCGACTCAAAACAATGATACTCTCTTCAATGATAAACTTTCTCAGTCTTGAAAAGTGGGTATTGTATTGGGAAATTTTCTGGATGTTCCTTTCTCATGAAATTTTCTATACCTATCAAACCATTTATGACAAAGCTCTCTGATATTACGTAGCCTTAGAGGAAATTTGTCTCTGTAGATCTAGACACGACTTAAGAAAAATTGTTCTTGTGATGCAGGGGTGGAAAAATTAACATTTGAAAATTGAATGTTCTTTTAATAACCAGAAAGCTGTTTTGTTTGGGTGTTTTAGGTCTGAAAATAACCTGGAATTTTAATCAGGATAATCAGACTAGGATAAAACCTAGCACTCAGCCTGCATCAGGGGATCCTTTCTGCCTTCCTGCATCCAGAAGGTGCATTGGGTCTGATGCATCTTCAAGTTTTGGCTCTTTAAGGAAGAATCTTTCTCAAACAAACCACTCTGTATACACCAAAAACATCTGATTCTTACACTGCTTCTTTACAAGCCTTTGAAATACTGTATATTATGCATGAATTCTTGGTTCATCGTGTATCTTGAGATCTCTTTGTATTTCATTGTTTGTCTTCAATTTTGTATCTTGCTTATGTAAAATTCATTAAGCCTTTGTAAATATGAGGAAAAAACCTGCTCCTTTTGCTGTCTCCCTTGGGATGCTAGAAGGTTACCTTGCCTCGTGTTCATCTGTAATCTCTCTCTTGGGTTTAGCTTTTAATGTGTGCAGTACTCCAAGGAGGAGGCAATTTGGGATGTTTTACTAGGCTTAGCCTCAACGTGAAACAAACAGCTCCTTTTGAATTGATGGACCTTCTAACACTAGAACAAAGTATTCTTGTATTACCTTGCCTTGGTCAGCTTGTGACCAGAAAATTACCTGCTTTTTGCTGACTGGGCTTCTCAGAGGAGGAGCAAACAGCTTGCAGTGGGTCACTCTGGGGCTCTGAGCCACCACTTAACCCTCATTCTGATGTCCCTTGTTGGGAAATTTGCTTTCTTTTAATCAAGAATGAAGGAGGGATGGAATGCTGTGAGAATGACCAAAAACCATATACTAAATTCCCTACTTTTTTCCTATTTTAAGTCAAAATAAGACTTTGGTAAATCAAAGAAATCCTACTGGCCACGCTTGGTAAAAGATTAGTGCTGCACAGTCTCGTGCCTGCCATGCAGCAGATCTTTGGTCCCCTGGGAGCTGCAATCCACTGACATTTATTAGAGCAGCTTTGGGCATGTTCAACTTTAAGCTGAACCCAGCACTGACAAGCCAGTAGATCAAAGAAGCCACAGTCAGCTCCACAATACCATTTTTTTTCCCCCCCCCTCATACTACTGTTAACAACATCAGATCAGGAAATCCCCTGAGCTGCAAATAGTTGGAAGCTGGAAAAGCACTCAGGGGAAAGATCATGAGAATGGCTTGTTCCTGCTCCTCCTTAGGCATCTGCTTATGGCCACTGTTGCTGTGGCTCTCTCACACACCAGGGTAAATGCATTCCTAAAAGATGACAAAAGAATTGCTGAGAAGGCAAAGGGGCAGAGCAGAAGGAAGGGAGGTGGGGGGCTGTTGGTGTAGTGGTACCTGCACAGGAGCAGGGATGGTGGCAAAGGTTGGCATCTCAGGGATCAGCAGCACATGCCTGGAAGAGCAGGAGGTGTGTAGGCTGACCCACCTCACTCTGCTTGTGGCCATCATTTTATCTTTTTCCTTCTTTTTGATCAGCATCCCTCCCATCAGTGCAGATGATGCGGGCAGCTGATGCTCAGGGGGAAAGCAGAGGGTCTGTGCAGCTGCAGGGCAGGGACTGTGCTGTGCCAAGGGGAAGCCGTGTTCCTGTCAGGATGCTGTTAGCTCAGGCAGTGCAGGTGAGATGGATGGAGCCAGGGCAGCTGTTCTTGTGTTAGACACTGAACGGAGCTTAGAGAAGAAAAGGAAAATTCAAGTAAATAAGAATTATTCTGTAGTACTAGAATATTCTATAGAAATAGAGATATTTCTAAGTAGCTATTTTTGTCCTTATCTGGAGAATAAAAGAAACATTTTCTTCAGAGAGCTGTTGAAATCTGAAGCCAAACCTTTTTTCTGAGGGATTCATCGCAACGATCTATGTCTGGTTCCAAAAAATGGCCAAAGTGAGCTCCCAAAGCCCGTGGACCACACCCTGTGTAGCAACACTGGCCAGCTTCAGCCCTACAGAAATCTGTGCATTACAGTTTGGGAATGCAGCAAAGATAATAAGATGCTGAGAGGTGTCAGTTTTCCACTTTCCAGCAGGTTTCAAAGAGATTCAACAGCACCAAGGCAACAAGAGCTCTTAGAAAGCTCTGGTGAAAGTGTCTCAAGTGCAGATCCTGGAATGACCTGGGTGGGTGGCACGTGGGAACAGCATTCCTGAGGTCCAGCTGCTCTGGCAGCAATGGGAGTGAGCTGCTTGTCCCATCAGTGCCACCCTTCCCTGGAGCCCAGCACATCCAGGGTGCTGCAAGGACATTCCATAATAAAACATCAGCTCAAGGCATTGGCTCTGTGCCTGGCACCCGGAGAGATGTCAACTTTTTTGGTCTGTGGCAAAGGAAAAATTGGGTTTTTTAAGCTTTTTTTATTTTTTTTTTTTTTTTTTTTTGTAATTCTTCCCACCAAGTAAAGAGGGATTAAAATAAAACTTCAGACCAGAATGCACAAACGAAAATACTGCTTTATTTTAGGAAGGGAGATTTTGGGAATGCTGACTCAGCTACTGGAATCAGCACTTCCCTGATTGCCCTCAGTTTGAGACCAAAATTTAAGTATTTAAGTAAGATACAACAAAATGAAGGGTGCAGATGAGTTTCTTAATCAGTGGGTAGGGGGTGCACCTGAGAGAAGAAAGCTGGTTCAGTGGAAGCAATTATTAATAATAATTATTAACAATTAACTCTTTCAGTCTATTGAAGCCTAAAAGACAGAGATATAAAGTAATAGCAATCAAATGTTATTAAACATGCCAAGAGTCTTAAGAGATAATCATATACAATCAAGCTTCAATAGGAAGAAATAAAATTTACTTATGATTAGATCCAAGTCAAAACAGTCAAAACAGATGCAAAAGGAGCGAGTAAACTCAGCAGAAAAAGAAGTCCTCAGGATATCTACTTATATGGAAATTTAATGGAGTTTACTAAATAAGTAAGTTGACTAGAAAGTGATAAAAGCTGGTCTCTGAAGGAAGCAGTCAGGTTGTATGTTCTTTGGAAAATGTCATTATTTATCTGTCTAACACCATTTCAAAGCTTGTAGTTATAATATTGCCAGGGAGCCATCAGCCTGAAAATAGAAAACAACAGTTATTGAAGAATTTCCTGAGAAACAGCTTTTAAGCCTGGAAAGCTGAGAAGAGATGGGTTTAATCACAAATCAAGTTAAGGAAGAAAATAATGAAACAGAATTCCAGGGTAGACAGAATGCTGTTTCAACATTTTAAAACAGTTGCAAAGAAGAGCTGCAGACAACATTTCAGCTTTATACTTTATTCAAAAGATGTGAGCATATAAATTAGGAGCCTTAGTCTACCATGACAGGATATTGGATCACTAGCACAGAAAAAGAAAACACTAGTAATATTTTCTGCTTAATCAAGATGGTGAATAGAGAGGGATCTGTTGATCAGTAACTTTGAGGCAACTTTAGGTAGGTGTCTGTGTATAGGTATGCAGCCAGCTAACATAGGATTTGATCCAGATTTTTTTGTAGCTTTCAGTTGAAATGGAAGAGAAAATGGAGCTGAATCCTGGCTTCTCATAACCTCTTTTTCCAACTGGTTAAGAAAATATAGCATATTTCTCCCTCAAATCTCCATCTCACCGTGAACTCTTGCACAGTGTCATTACTTGGATGATGATGCAAAAACAGAAGAGAGGCAAAGTGTAATATTGTAATCCCTCAACCAAAGCCTTTAGCTCTGACCTAATATTGCCGGAATATTGGACAGATTTAAAATATTGGGGTTTGGGGAATCAATTTTCCAGTGGAGTGGCAGAGTAACCTTGCCATCCCTCCTCAGCACCCTCCAATCCTGCAGCACAAACAAACTGGCTTTGCACTGCCTGCTGCTGCTGCTTTATGCAAAACCCTTGCAGACCATAAACCTCATAACAAGAACAGACAAAACGGATTTGTACACTGAGGGAAAAGCCCTGGAGGTCTGGCTGTGCCTGCTGGTGACACTTGCCCTAACTGGAAAGTGCGTTTCTATTGATTAATCACGGAGGAGCAAGGAGGCAGAGCGCTAATACATCCTGAGGGCATTGATTAAAGGAATCAATGCTGTCACATATTTATGCCAGATTTTCTTTCTTGGCACCCCTCTTATTTTACGGTTCTGTGGTTACACAAGAGCCTGGTGAGACTCTGCTTCTCCCAACACCCACTGCTGAGCAGGATTTTACCTGAGTTCGTGTGGTTTAGCAGCAGTAAGTTCAGTCGAGCTTAGCTCCTTGCTCTCCCAGTTTGTAGGGCATTTATCCCAAACCATTTCTTCCACACCAAGAAATGCATTAACCTCAGTCAGCAAGTAAGACGCCGTTAGAGACGACAGGTTGTCTTGTTCCCTCCTCTCTGCAGCGAAACAAGCAGCATGAGAACACATTCAGGCTGATACATTTTTCAGGCCTTTTACAATATACACGCAGCTGGTTCAGTTGACAGAGCTATCCAAGTATTATAAAACATCCAAACATCACATCTTTATCTCCATCCTGGACTAGCAGGCAAAAATATTTTTATTCCCCAACAGAGAACTGGAGCATTTGTCTCCAGGTACTTTCTCTGCGGGCATTCTCTCTTACTCTGAATTTTCTTCAGGCAATTCATAACTGTGGCATGAATGGCCAGTTCAGAGCATTGACCATTACTCTCATGAGGAATGCAGATACAGACGACCTAGTTTCACAGGATATTTTGTTTCTTTTTCCACAGAAAATAAAAGGTCCCCTAGATTTCGTACCTGTGAACACAATTCTTCATCAGAGGATTTCAGGTAAGAGACAACGTTTACTGGAGGTTTTGGTAGGAACTGCACCACACTTGATGCTTTGCATTTCTTGAGGAAATTCCCTTGATAGCCAGATGAACTAAACCAGACAGACAATGTACAATAGCACCATCTGGTGACTCCCAATAATCTCACTGTTGCCCCAATTGCCAAAGACAGGATCCACTAAAAAAAAGGAATAAAAATAAGGATATCGATATTTGTAAAAAGGAGAAGGATTCAGTAAGAAATTGTTTTAATTTACAGAGCCAGCCGTCTCCATATGTGTGCAATTTTCATATTGCATGAAGTGGTAACAACAAAAAGAGACGGTTCATAGAGGATTTGGGGAAATCTGGTTTTAGTTAACTGTGTGATTTTCCATCCCTATTCAAGCAAATTCTATCATTTAACAAAATACTCAAAAGTCAACCCAAGCCCCAGGAAAACCATAACCAAGCATTTGGCACCTGTGCAATTCAAATGGGATCATCTTTCTGCTTTCATTGTGACCTGTTGTGGCTGAAGACTGTGTCCTGTAGATGAATCTGCAGCCTCTGGGTGGAAGGGGCTGATCTGGGAACGTTGTTCTGGGGGTTCTCTTGGAGACAACGCTGCAATCATAAATCCTGGTGAAATAAATACAGAAATATTTTCTTTCTGAACATCAGCAAGGAAGATGTCCTTAAAGGATTTAATAAAGTTCCCAAATTCATTAGCTTCATTTATTCCTTGCTGGTGTCGCCCAATCTCTGAGCTGAATTTTGTAAGCACCCAGCCCAGTTTTCTGCTATGAATGTGATGTGATTAGAGACAACATCCAGGCAACAAGCTGATGCTTGGGGAAATCATCCCCTGAAACAGAAAAGACTTAAAGGTTCATGTAAGAGCACAGGAGAAGCATGGAAAAGTCCAGGAGCTTCCTTACATGGTTGTGTGGTTGGTTATCACTTAGAAACGAATTGCAGGAGAAATATTGAAGGAAAAGGTTCAACTTGCTGTGACTACAGCTGTGTTTATTTTTTCTAAAAAAAAATCTGTAGTAGTCGAGCACAATAAGATTTTCTGCAGAGTTAAAGCCAAAGGAGAAGGCTTGGGAATTTAAGCAGCAGTCCTGGACGTGATGAGAAGTCACTGGAGAGTGAAGCCAATAATTACAAGGTCATTGTACATCTCAGGGGTCTAAATGATACCCTTAATGCATTTTTGTGCTGCACATGGATCCCAAAAGATTTCCATTACTCTGTTCATGTCAGCTGGGACGTGTGTTTGGTACTGTGCCATGAATTCTTCACTGGCAGCACCACGTGATTTTGCATTGGCTTGAAACAGTCTTTTCAGGTGCTCTTTTTAATATTCAGTTTTGTTGAAGGATGCATATGAAGGGACAATCTTGCTGCAGATTTTTCATTAAGGTATGTCTCAAAACTGTGAAGAAACCATTTTGAGCTCTCTTCTGTGGCTAAGAATAAATTATTGTCCTTTTGATTTATTATATATGTACCTGGTATTGCAATGACCTGCAGCCAGCAGGAGCTCAGACTTTGACTGTAATACAACATGCATTAGTTTTCTCTATTCATGAAGAGTGAACAATCTGCTCCTCTGCTATATGTATATTCATATTCATTTTTTTTATTGAGGATAGAAATTGGAAATATCCAGAGAATGGGATAGGAAACTATTGACTGAATGCCAAACACCTTTCCAAATCAAAATAAAGAACTAATAATCCTCATTGTGCCTGTCAGCTGTAGCCAGGTTAATGGTATGATGATAAAAATAAACAAGCTGTTCCACAAATTGGCTGTAGCACACTATGGAACTCATAATGCCCCAGTTGTTGTTGGCCTTTTCTGCTGATTTTTCCAATTTTTGGGGCAGAAGAGATTTTTCTGTGTTGTTTGCCATGTGAAATAGGAATTCCAGAGATTGGCTGTGGCTTAATACACTCTGTACAGTTGATAGATATGTGTGTGTATGAAAGAAGCTTTGCACATCATTACATCCTCCAAGGGCTTGAGCCATCCAAATCCTTTGGGCTGTGCCAGTTCTCTCTTTTCCAGGGAAAAAAACAGACAGAAAATGCTGGTGCGGATGCAGGAGATTTCTTCAAGGAGACAGTGTTTTGTTTTTATTCCATAGTGTCATCCTCTGGTGAGCTCTTGACTTCTTGTCTGGGATCCATGAAACATCATTTTGACTACAGAGAGCCATTTCAGGATGATTTATTGCACCAAAACCATCGGCACAAGAAGAGGAATATATTTTGGTTCCCATTTTTTGTCTGGTCCCATGTGTGCTGCTATCCCTCACATTCCTCTGCTAAATACACAGGGGGATGAGTATGTGGGTGTAAATATGTATTATTTCTTTGTTTAGCTGAGAGTGAGGTCTGACACACAAGATTTGCAGTGTTCCCCACATGTTCCTGTCAGGAATGTGTGCAGGGAGGGAGGGGGCATTATTTAGTTCTCTATAACAAGGGGGAAGATTTGAGGAGAAAGAACAGCAAGTCCCAATACAAGGCACCAGCCCCTCACTTCCTGCTGTCTTGGTTTGAAAGACAGGTGTCTGCTAGGGAAGGCAGGAGCCTCCCTTGGAATGGAGAATGTAAAACCCCTCCCTCTGAATTATTATAATTTTGAAATTAAGGGGCTCTCGGGCAAAGATGTGGGAATAGGAATAACAGTTCTTTACAAGGAAAATGAAAATAAAAATGCAGTAGTACAAAAAAAAAAAAACCTGACAGAGTCAGAACACCACCTGAAACCGTGTTGGTCAGGGTGTTGGGAGCAGCCCAATCAAGTCCTCCTGCAGTGACAGATGTGGCTCTGTTGGAGCAAAGATCCTGTAGGAGGGTGAAGTTTTCCTCTGAAGGTCCAGTGGTGGTGAGATGGGTTCAGTTTTCCTCTGGGAATCCAGTGCACACAGGCTGCCCTGCTGTTCTGAATCTCAGCTTTTATCCAGGTGGGAATGCTGGGCTCCTCCCCTGGGTGGAGCATCTCCCCATGGGCTGATGGAATTGTATCAGCCATGCAGTGAGCCTGGATGGCCCATCAACAGCAGATATTCCCTGGAGGGAGGATGGGCCAGGGGAGAGATAAAGAACACTGCCCAGCTGGTTTAACAGCTGCTAGTAGCATGCAGACTACTGGTTACACTGCCTCTCCCAAGACACATTCCTAGTGTCACCTTGGTGCTGGGATGTTGGAACAGGGATTCACAGCCAGCAGGTTGTTACTCCTCACATGCTGGGTACAAAACAGGCCTGGCAGTGCTGCAGTGGCTGCCTCTGCTGCCATTTTTGTGTATTTTTTTCTGTTAGACGCCTTTTGAAAATCCCCTCCTGATTCAGCTTGCATCTTTAGATACCTAAATATTTAAACAGGCACTGGATGCTGTTCCCAAGTCTCTTTTGTTCCCTTCACTTGTGGACCTCAATGTATTTCATGCCATCTTTAAGTGGCATATTGATGTCCTTGGAAATCCTAACCATACTTGTGACTGGAAGGGCACAATGCCTTGTTCTGATGACTCACAGAAGGTGTTAACATCTACAATCAAAAACAGGTTCCTCAACTAATACATGTTCCAGCTCATTTTAGTTCTTCAAATTTTAAATCATTTTTCCTAAGTATTTTTTAATAAACAAAAATTTAAATTTTGGGTGTGGAGGGGGAAGTAAAGAAGCAGAAATCAGTTTATTTGTGGCATAGTTTTCTTGTCATACCCTAAATCCTTAAAAATTAGGATTTTGCTGTGTCCAGAGGTAGAATCCTGTCACACACTGGGTTCCTCAGGCTTATAAGCTCTTCACTGAAAGTCAAAAGTTTATTGAAGGGGAGCTGCAATGTAAAGTTGTTTCCTCTGAAGTATTATTAACATTTGACAGACATTGATAGATGTTACTAAAACATCTTGGAAAGGCCAAGGAATAATTCAGCCAACACTTCAACTGATTTTGCTTTTTGATATATCCCCTCATAAAAAAAAAGTATCCTTTTGATGGATATTTTTTCTGGAATAGAATGTTGTGTCTGAAAAAGGGAAGCAAAATATTTCCTGCAGTATTTTCACATTGATGAAAAGCTTGCAAGAAGGAAAAGGTCATTGCACTAGGATGCAATGAAATAATTAATATGAATTAATTAATACCTCAGACACAATAGAGAAGAAACAATGGCTGGATTCTGCCTGAAATACACAGTGCTGACTTATGGGTTCCTTTCCTCATATAAACAGGAAAATTTGAAAGTTGATTTTTGAAGAAATCTCCAGTTGGTTTTAAATTGTTCCTTATAAAATCTATAGGGTAAAAATTTTGATCTCTCTTTTTCCTTTGTGTAGCATCCTTTTCGAACTTTCAGTTCTGCTGATGACTTTGGACAGCTAAAGTTTTTATATAAAACTGTTCTGAAACTCTTTTTGCATGAGCATTTCCCTCAGCTTCAATCCCTGCTCTCATTCTCCTGAATTATTCAGTAGCACAGATAACTTATTGGCATGAATCTGTCACCTTTGTCAGGAGTTTATCTACCTCTTTTCTCAGATAATCCCCTATGACTAGCTAATCTTTCCTTTTGACTTACATCCCATGAACCTTTGAACCCTTTTTTATTTTTTTGTTGTTGTTGTTGTTGCTCCAGCCCTAACCACTTCAATCTCTGCCGAGTATCTTATATTTATTTCAAGGACCAGAACTGTTCATAAAATGTTAATGGTGTCTATCTTATTTCCCCATAATGCTAAAATAACTGTGATGTTCTGTGGGCTTGTCTACCCCAAGAAACCAGTGCACAGCAAAGCAAGGGATGAATTTACAGCTCCTCACTCCTCTCACAGATATTTAAGGGCACACTGAGTGGAGGATGAGTTCTTACACTATTAAACGTGGAGTAAGCCACCGTGAACTTAAATGTTCACAGGGCTTTAGAAAGTAGCAACTAGGGCAGAGAAAAATCCATAACAGCTCCCTACCTCCTGTAGTAGAGAAGTATTCCTAAGCAGCTTCTTCCCTGTCTTTAAGAAGGATTTTCTTGTGGCTATAGTAGCGTGGAGGAGAGTCATGTTCAGGTACTCCCTGCATCTCCTGCTGGGCAGACATCAAAGTACTCAATATAAAATGGTTGAAAATTTCCTTTAAAATTAGTGCTCCTTTAAATTGGAAGCTTGGCTTGCAGAGAACTAATGTGCATATTAATTAATTCATTCTTCCACTTCCTTTGAAAAAGATTTTCTTGTGAGTGTAGAAAAGGAAAAGACACACAGGAATATTTTCATTGTTTTTTGTTGTTACCCAAAACACTGAGGCTTTCAGCTGCAGCTCAAAATTTCCCATGAGAATTGTGCCAAAATTTAAATATTTTTCATTTTCAGCTGTATTTTTAATTAAAAGGTCACATTTTCCAAACAGCTCAAGCTTTCCCATCTCTCTGCCTCAGTTGTCTGCCTGTCATTTGGGATTATAATTTTTTTCTATCTTTTTTTGTCTCCAGTCTATTTAGATTATAAAATACCTCTTACCGTGTGTTGATCCAGTGCCGAGCAGAATGGGATCCTGAGCTTGGCTGGGATACAAAGTTGCTACTATAATGCAAATCAATACTAATAAATGAGCATCAACCAACTTATCTTTTCACCTTTTACATTTCATGTGTTTCAGCCAACATGCTCTTGAAATTATTGCTGGACTTTCTCTACTCTTATATATCTATTTATCATCTAAAATCATCTTTAAGCCCCCACCATGATCCATGTCTCCTAAGAGTACAGCCTGATAATTATTTTCTGTCCCCTGCTGTATCACCTTATCCTTCCCTTCTAAAAAGTGTATCACCCATTTACTTGCACATAAGCCTAATTAATTTTGTCAAATTATTTTTAATTTGTTGGCTTTGATCCACCACATTTGTTGCCCTCCTTCCCTGATGCTAATAAATTCATTCTCTTCTCAAAACACACCTGCTGCCAAGTTTACACATGTAATAGGAAAAGTAGTCCCTAAATCATCCCTGATGGGACCAATCCCATTGCCTCAGCCGCCCTTTCAAAACGCGGCTGGTGACTTATTCCTTGTCACTCAGCAGCCTTTTCTGGAGCCAAAGGAACAGCTTTCCCCACTTACCAGGTACACTGACTTTGCAGATTAACCTTCTGTGTGGTGTGGCTTTTAAATTTGCATAATTTATATCATCTTCTTCACCTCTGTCTGCTGATTTGCTCTCGCGCTGAGCGGTGTCGCTCACGGGAGCGCAGGAGGGGAGAGGGGCTGAGCTCGCTGGGTTCAGCTGCACAGCCCCAGGGGTGTCCTGTGGGGCAGCCCTGAACTCCACCTGCACACAGCAAAGGGGAAGGACAGTGCTGTACCTAGAGAGAACAAACCAAAAAAAAAAAAAAACCACCTGAACGGGAATGCCAAATATTTAGGGGAAGGTTTGCTTTCCCTGGTTGTCAGAGAGGGAGGGAACGGGAGGGTTAAAAGTGCTGTGATGAATTAAACGAAAGAAAACAAGACATGACACAAACCGTGCTCTGAAGCTGAGCAGACTTTCAAATGGAGTATTTTAAAGGTAATTTGAGAGGAATTTCATCGTTGCACATTTGTCAAGATGCCACAGCAGGTTGACCTTCCCATGCTGCTGAAGAGATCTGCACTTGAAGGGCCCGATATCTCATGAGCTCATCCAATATCTCAGGTAGCTCTTGAGATTGACAGGCCTTTTTTGCAGCCATAAAACTAAGCTTGAGCATCTTTATTCTCTGGTGCTATCAGGTCTGGCCTTCTGAGCTTCTTCCAGCAGAAATAGAGAGTTTTCACAGGGGAAAACTGGAACAAAGATAGGTAGTAATCTTTCTAAAAGAGAGAATCAATTAATAAAGTCTCCTGGATTTGCTCCAGGTCCAGCTTTGCAGAAGTGTCTTTGGAAGCACTGCCATCTATGAGCAGTCAGGACTCCCCAGGCAGCACAAGATCATTCAGTGTGTGAATTATAGACTTCGGCCTTGAGAGTATAAATGATGGTCGGGAACAAGAGGGCAGATACAGAGTTGTAATCATTCCAGCTTCAAAGTTAACTCAGCACTATATTGCTTCACTAGAGTGCAGGAAATCAGCAAAGAGATCTGATTCATCCTTGATGGAAGTTCCTTGACATGCCCTGGCTGTTAAAACAGACTTCCTCCAGCTCCTTCGTGCTGTTTCAACAACAAACATTTGAACAGCTCCCACAGCACACAGACTTCAGGAAAGCCAAGGGATTTACATCATAAACTCGTGCTTAGAAAGAGGTGAGTCCAAGCTGACTAAATGTCCCAACACATCAGAAAAATGCACTTACCTGATCAGCTCATCAGCCTTTATGAATAAACTGATATGGTGCTAGACCATTGTGTAGAAGGCAACATTTGGTCTGAGTTTAGTGATTGATAACGTTTTAATGGCAACCATTAAAATGCAAGTCTCTGGGTGTAGTTGCTCCTGCCTGGAACACGGTAGAGGCCATTCCAATAGCAGTCAGAAAACTTCTAAAAGTTGATGCTCCATAAACACCTGCACAGAAATTTGCAAGGTCAGAGCAAAATCTGTATGTGCAGTAAATAAAAATCACAAACAACATAAATATTTTGATAAATCAGTAGGCAATGGGACAGGCTCCCCAGTCACTCCTAGAAAAGGACTGAAATGTGCATGGGTATAGATATGCTGTATAGATATATTTAAGAATGTCTTAAAAGTACCATTTAGTTCCTACGAATCTGGAAGTGTAGTCAACTATGAGGGGTAATTGTAGTCTACTGACCTGTAGCCCCTGCAGCTACTCACAGAAGCACAGAGCTGATTATTTCTCAGAAATGCTCTCTGGGGTTGTAAAATGTATTTTGCTTAATACAGCAATGGTGGAGCCTGGGGTCATGGGGAGAGTGAATAGTGGGCTTTGTAATGAGACTTAGAAAGAGAAGGGATCTCAGAGCTTCATCTCTGTGTGTCCTGGAACACAGGTCAGTATTTTCTATCAGTGTGTTTCTGCCCTGCTGTCAGACTGAAGCCCGTACACACACACACACCCATGTGCACACACACACCCATGTGCACACACACACACACAAACAAGCACACCCTAAAAATCCCTTTAAACACTGGCTCTCCCTCTCAATAATCCCTCCCCTTTGTGAAGAGTCTCACATTGGGATAATCTCATTATGGGGTATCTCCTTGACAGGTTAATCTTCTCAGTTACCTCCTGAAGATTTTGTCGTCTTTTAATCTGGAATACAATCGGATAACATCTACAGATCAATACCTTCTTTGTAGTCATGTTCCAAAGGCTATGAGAGCTGTTCTTCCATGCAGTTCAAATGCCTCATTAAAGATTTCTCACACTGTAAAACCCTTCCAGAGATATCATGCCTTCATTTGCTATACACTCAGTATAATGTTCCTTAATTCACTCGAGTGTTTTAATGTCTGTCACAGTGACTGTTCCTTCCTTAAAGTCAATATATTTCCTTAAAATAAACTTAACAGCTCCTACACATTTCCAACAAGTAGTATATTAATTTGAACAAGCTCTAAGTGAATCATATCAGAACATTTCTTCTGATGTTCTGTCATATTTACTGCACACTTCAACATGAATATGGTACCTTCTCATTTGTTAACTTTATGTCTCTGGTGACAGTAAATTAAAATGATCTGTTGAACTCTGATTTTCTCTTTTTGCCTACACTTCCTAGTGTAATTACTTTTCATCATTTTATTGACTTTTTTTTCTTCTAGTAGAATGTTTCACATATATTAAGCTCTTTGAGATTATATTTAAAAAAAGATTGTGAGATTACCTGTTGAACATTCTTGGCTTTGTGCATATTTTTTATCAACAAGATTTCTCATTCATTCACAGATTTTTTTTTTTCTTTTCTTTTCTAAACAGCATGATAAGGAAATTAGATGGGCCAAGAGGTTCATAACCATTACCATTCCCAAATGCTGGTTTCTCTGTTGATGAATTCTACTCACCAAAAAACAGTGAATAAATGAACTAGATATTTCCTTCTATGGCAAACATCACAATGACAGAAATAAAGAATAGACAATGTTAGAAAGACAAACAGAATAAACTTTCCAAAGATATATGAAGAATTAAGACTAGCAGTGAATGAGTGTTTTACTCAGAAAGGAGAAAAAAACCCAAATAATGATTTGCCATTTCACTCTTTGGTAAGCTTCAGTGATTAAGAGTCTGAAAATATACCAAGTCTCAATTTACACAGCAAGGTGTTTATTAGTTTGTCAGATATCACATAGGCAGAAGCTAATTTGCTCATAGGGTATTCTGTAATTATACCACTGAGTAGTTGTTTTAAGGGATCCAGTTCTAATTTCTTCCTCTTTGATATAGTCATTTAATTACAACACAGCACAATTGATTAATTGCAAGCACAATATTCTTTTTTTCTGAGAATTCACCTACTAAGTACAGTAGGATATTAGAGAGTGCAAGGCAAAGAGCTGCAGGATTTAGTTTATGAGGCCAAAAGAGCATATACAGAATGCAGACCTGGGGTTTTAGGTAGAAATACAGCACATGCTGCACAGGTGAGATGATTCCGTGTCAAGTTCCCCACTTCCATCTCTATTAAATACGTGATAGGGGTGGGAGTCCTCAGTGTCTCTGTTTGCCCCTTTGTCAGAGCTCTCCTAATGGCCCTGATCCAAAACTCAGTGAATCCCATGAAAAGATTTCTATTGACTTTGGAAGCCTTTGGACTTGGCTGGTTACAAGCTCATCTTTCTTTCTGATCTGTGAGCTACCTGAAGCCTTTGAGGGCAGTTCAGAGTGGTGATAATTGAATCAGCACGGGCTCCTCACCTCTGCTCCCTGCCTGGGTGAGCTGGCCTTGCCCAGAGAGCTGGAGGCAATCAGAACCTGTCAGATGATGCCCAGATTGCCTTGTTACCTTTTTCTCAATAATTTTCCCGGTAAACACAGAGGTTAGAGACAGGCTAATAGCCAGTGAGACAGTTGGTGTCAGCAGAAATCTGGTTCAGCGAGGGTCTAAATGGTCAGCTAAGCACAGGAGAGACAACAGGATACAGGCATTGCAACACAAAGACAAAACCTTTTGGGTTTTTGGGAGCCCTCAGAAATCCACTCAGCACTCTGTTAGGTCAGAGGCAGCCAGTAACAGGAGCAGGATGGCCTGTGTGCATCCTTGCACTGATGCTCCAGGATTTCTGGGCCTCTCAGCTGGTGGTAGATCCTGAAACGTACTCCAGGTCCTCAAGAGACCATTCCATCAGCCCAACCACACAAGACTCCTCCTGAGGGGCTGGATCGCAGTCAGAGTGATTGGATGGCACGAGTGGGACTCCAGGTCACAGCCATGGTCACACTGAGGGCGAGATACAGCTCTGTGTCCTTCTCCTGTTCACCTGAGGAGGCAGGAGGATGTGGAGTGGCAGTCTTGATCTCAAAGCCCTGAATTTTGCCAGAGCCCCTTTCAGGTCTCAGTATCCTTTTGAGGATCTCGGCCTTCAAGCCCTACTTTCTCAAGTCATTTTCTGCAATGATCAGTAAAACCACATAGAAATGTTCTTTACCTCACCATGAAAAGGTTGAGCTTTAAATCTAATGAAATTTAATTGCAGCGTTAACGTTGCACAGATATTGATTTTAATTCAGAACACCAGAGTCATAGGGAGCATCTCAAGAATTAACTCTGTCCTAACTTACCCTGCTTTATGTGGTGGATTTTCTTTGTAGACAAGAGGGAAATATTCTAGCACTGAATTCACAGGGAAGATGCTGCTTTGATATATGCCTGAACAGTGCACCCAGCAGGGTTCAAACAGCCTGACATTCAAAATTAATGCTACAAATATGACCCTAAAACCATCTGGACTTCTAAAGTAGTGGGCCATTAACTTTTACAGTGTCAACCTATTCACTCTTTCATCAGTTTAATTAGCGCACAACATAAGATACAAGAGTAAATATCACATGGACAAGCACAATACTTATTGTTGACTTCAAAGAAATAAACTTTCTGACGAGCTGCAAAACATTATAAAAGCCACCTACACATTGCCCACACATACCCATGGCAACAAACATGCATCAACAGCGAGCAGAAAAAAGCTGAACCTATCGAAGTTTTAATATTCATCATCTGAGGCCAGTGTGATTGCATTTGCATGTCTTTGCTGCTTTTATTTCCCCCAAGGACAAAATGAGGTGGGGAGGGGTGGGGGGGTGTGGAGTGTAGAAATGAAACAGAAAGTGCTTTGAAGCTCCTGAATGGTTTTGATCATACGTCCAAAACGAATCAACAGTTACTTACTGTGAGTGTGTGTCTGTTACAGGACATTGCTTATGCCCTCTGAAAATAAATCAAGATGGACATTGATCAATATGTGAATGTGCACAGAAAAGCAACTGGTGGCACTGCAGCCCTGTCTGTTACCTTCTGGGACAAGTGATCTGCCACCAAATGGATAAGAAGTGTGATAAATTCAATGCAATTAAGATTCTTTTTCACTCTCTCAAAAGGGGAAGGCCTTTGCTATTCATATATATTATTTTTCAGTGGTAAACCAAAACATCTGGTGAATGATTACTCTAAAATGCTATAAAACATAGCCTACATTCCTTTCCATACGTGTGTATTGACATTCTTTTCCCGGCATGGGCTCAGATTTACTTCTTGGATGCAGTAAGTTTTATATTTCCTTCTGCTTTTTTCATCCTATTTGCCTGGCATTTACTCAACAGCTCTGAACCTTCTCTTCAAATTGCTTTTACAGCAGCAGAAAGGGGCTCGACTTCCAAGAAGCCCAACCCTCCCCACGAAACACCAAATGATTTCTGCTCAGTGAGATGAGAACATCCAATATCCTGCAGAACCTGTCAGTGTGAATGGGTCTCAGGGCAACATCCAAAGGGTTATGAGCTTTTGTTGTTGTGTGGTTTTTCTTTTGTAATAGGTTGTGAAATGGGTCCTGACATTGTTTCAGCTGTGACATTGTAGCTTGAATTGGAACCACTGGCCTATGAGATTCTCCATTAATGTCAGCTCGGCAGCATCCCTTTCCTGCTCTCCCCTGCTCAGCTTTATGAACTCGCCCACCCTGTTTGAGAGAAGACACAATGTGCAGATGTGGCAATAAAAGTGATTAGCAGTGTGGAGGGACAGGAACAGAGCAGCCCACGTAACGTGGAGGCAAGAGAAACCCCAGGGAAGGGACAGAGGGAGACAAACAAAGTCAGGGGGATAGGAGAAAATGCAGATACTACTGATATTTGCCCTCTCACTTAATGGAGACACAATCAATTGATCTGAAAGGCGACAAATTAAAAGCTGATACAAAATAAAAGAAAGCACAGTGTGATCCATAGCAGCACTAAGCAAAATGAAATATCACCGAGGACAAAAGCTAAATTCAATCCAAAACCAGATTAGATATGCAAACAATGTGAAAGTGGATAGTTACACTGCAGAGAAACACAATTGATTTTATTCATATCAAGTAAAAATTACTGTGATATAGGTCATAAGTCAACTGCCACTAACAAGGTTTAGAAGAATTTTCCCAAGGATCATTTTCCTCTGGACTAGGCAGACTAAAGAGCCAATAACTTCTGTGTTCTTCCAGCAATTACAGCCAGGCTTTTTACTGCAGATATATGGTTATGTCGGGGGGTGGAACAAAGTTTGCATATATACTCTATATCCAAGACAATGTCTGGAAACAAATAGGTCTGTGCACAGTGGAGCCAATGAAGCTCCATGCAACTGTCTTAAATCACAGCTGCTGTATGAATTCCCTCTTAATATCACTTTTTCATCAAGTACAAAAGGATTTTTAATGTCTTTTTCTCTGAAGAGCTTAACATTGCAGGGAAAATGTTCCTGACCACTGGTAACCCTCATCTCAGTGGGAGTATCAATTGTCTGTTCTCCCTGTTTACCTATAGAAAACTTACAGGATCTTAACAGCTATTCAGATTAGCCAATGGGTATAAAATGGGGATAAAAATATTTAAAAGAGACCAATAGCTCCAAATGCACACAGAGCACGCTGTAGTTGCATAAGCACTACCATGAGGAATCAGGACAGGAACATTTATATGGGAAGTGCACTCCAGCCCAGCCGCCTACCTCCCCCACACTCCCCCAAAAATCATTCAGGAACAGCAGATTGCAAAGAGCAATCACACCAGCCACAGGTTGGCAATCACATCTTCTCCAAACAGCAATCATGGCTCATACTGATGGACAACAACATGTGAGAAACTGTCATTTTGATATTTAAAATCTGTGGTGTGTAAAACACTGTCAGTCTCAGCCGGTGGGATCCGAGTTACTGGCGAAGAAACTACAGAAATAACAGGACCTGAAATGGACCCTACAAGTCAAAATGTTTATTTTTTTCTCAACTTTTCAACATTATTTGTCTATGCTGCAGACTGTGCAACTCATTCATTTACCTGACACTGTATTTCAGTGAATAACATTTGCTATTAAGACTTGAAAACCGTATTTTTTCTCCCAACCACTTCTTACCAAATACTGGGGACAAAAAGCTTTAATCTTGCCCTAGGGTCTACGAGCTGAAAGCAAAGTTGTCTGAGGCCACTTGTGTGGGAAAAAGGCTGTGTTAGCAGCATCCCCCCTGTCCTGCCCCTATGCACAACCCTGCTGTAATGCTGGTAGTGTGACCAGTGATGCTGCAGAGGGAGTAAAGGTTTGACCCAGTCAAACTTTATGGTTTCCCAGCTGACAGTGAGAAATTACTTCCTGTGTTCCCAATGCCAAGGAATGACTTAACTGGGAAAATTGGATTTTCTTTTTCTTTTTTCTTCTCTTTTTTTAAAGATAGACAGAGGGAGAGAGTCCTGATGGTTTTATGAGGGGAACAGAACAGCAAAAATTGTAATGGATTGTCCAGCACAAAATGTCCGTGGGATGAATGAGGCCCTTAAAACATCATGGCTGGGGCTGACATACTGCCAGGCTTTTGAGCAGTTTGGGGACTTTGCTTTCAATTTGAACTTTAAATCAATCGCCCCCTTGATTTCAAAATTGAATTTCAGAGCATGGGGGACAATGGAAGACATGGGGGACAATGCACCCTTTTGATTTCAGAGAGGCTTTTTTTAAGTAACTTGAGGTTCTTAACACACCTTGAGAGACCAAAGGCTCTGCCTTCCAATGACACATCCAGTAGGGTTTCCTTCTGAAAACTGGGGTGCAATGCTGACAACGAGAAACCATAAATTGAATGTGTTCTACTGTACAACACTCACAAGAAAGAAACCTGGTGATTACACAGAGAATGGGAAAGAAAGCCCCAGAAATTATCATGAAACAAACCAAAAACACTATAGTAAAGTAATGTACAGTACAATACAGTGGGGACAACATCAAAAGATGCAGCACGTTGTTGCAGCAGACCAAATTCTGTTCTCTTTGTCTTCTCAGAGAAGTGTGTGAGCACTGAGTTATGCCAAGTGATGGAGGAGTTACAGTCATTAGGTGGATTGACAAAAGCCTGATTCAGCAATCTGCAGATTTAGAAGGGGCTAATGGAAATACCATGCACTGAGGAAAGGGTGCGACACCTACTCACTCCAGCTGGAGTTTCTCCATTAATCTCCACAGCCTCTGGAACAGGAACTAGGGGTGCTTAGTCCTCTCCAGAACAGGTGCAGAGCCAGCTATCAGGGGATGTTGTCTGCCATATTTCACTGTGAATATTTTAGTTATTTTTGAAGCCAAAAGTGGTGGTTTTTTGCATAACCAACACTGAGGAGGACTCAGAGAACCTGCACCTTTTGTCTGATTTTGGAGCTGGTTAATGATGATGCAACCCAGCTGATGGGAGCCTCAGCACTGCTTCCAGTGCAGCAGCAGCAGCACAACCCCAGGACAGGAGCCCATTCCTTCTGCTCCTCCCTCGTGCCATGCTGTGGGCAATGCCAAGGAAAACCAGCCTTGGCTTCTCTGCCAGAACAAGCACAGCTGAGACATGTGCCAGTCATGCTGCAAAGCCACAGCTGAAACTACTGCAAAAGTGCCAGCTATGACAGTTGTTGCTTTTGTTTTCATGTTATTGCCACTCAATCAGTCAGTGTCCTTCAGCTGCCACAAACTTGAGCTGATTTGACTCTCCTTTAGAGTAATTAGCAAGAATTCAAACTGTATTTTCATGCTAAAATCAAAAGGTCTGTCTGGGTAGCTTTACAGGGCCTTTTTTGGTGTTTTTTGTTTTATTTCTTGGAGATCTACTGACACAGCCCTGTCCTGAGCAGAGCTGGTTTGTAGCAATTCATGAGTTTCAGGCAAATGTTCAGCCTTTCAGTGATGAAGAGCTTTGCTGCTATTGGAGGGAAAGCTGATCTGGAGTGCCGACCCATCTGTTCCTTAATAACATTTAGAGGCAATATTCCATTTCTACCTGGAAGGCAAGCCTGGAGACAGAAAATAATCATTTTTTATGAGATATTTAGATAACTATCAGAGACTCCTGCTTCTTACAATCAGCAGTATCTGCTACTGCTATTCCTCATGCTTTAGTGGTTTGGACTTGTGACAGAAAATTCATCTTTGGGAGGATACATCTGTGAGTGCCACAGCATACAAGATTGATCAACTTCTGTTATTGCTTTGCTGTGTTCAGTTCTTTTTCTGGATGTACATCTAGCCAGGGAGATAGGCGGTCAATTTTCTCCTTTTTCTTTTTTTTTTTTTCAGACCACTGATTACTTCCTGCTCTTAAGGCATTAAAAGATGATGATAATTACAAGGACCTTGGACATGAACTTGTATTGGAGAAAATGGTGGAGGGTCTGCAAGCATCCATTGGAGATCTTCTAGAAATAAAAGTGGGCTGCCAACCCTGCAGTTTTTTTGCATAGTAAATCTGAATTCTCGGGCTCTAAATAAATATGAAGCTCATTCCACTGAATGACAGGGATGGAAAAGTAATCACTGCTAGAAAGGGAACAGATAAAATTCTGTCGCTCTATGGTGCCTTTCACGAGAGGATTTTACTCATGTTAATGAGGCCCTGTAACAAAATGGCAATATTGAATTTCTTATGGAGGATGGATTCTGTATTTCCAGAGATGTGTGGCAGAAAGTCATAGTGCTGAGGGCAAAAGCAGAGCTGGGGTAAGAGTTTGGCAGCCCAGACTTGGGTAACAGTTTGACAGCCCAGTCTTTAAAACCAGCCATTAAATGACCACGATTTAAGGGAAGGAAAAGAGCAGCTCCCTGAGGCTCCAAGGCAGTGCTGTGCATTCCAGCCTCCCCTCTGCTCTGAGGACTGGGCAAATGGAGTGGGGAAAAGATCATGGCTGCTCAGCCTCACTCTAATTAATCTTCTGAAGGGGCTGAGAAATCCTCCCTGTTTTAGGATCTCTTCTCTGCAGCACATCAGGAGCAGGCACTACCATGCAGGACAGTCACCAGAATTAACACTGGGATTTCTACCAGTGACCAGAACTAACATTGGGAATTACCACCAGAGAGTCACCAGAATTAACACTGAGAATTACCACCAGGCACCAGAACTAACACTGGAATTTCTACCCGTGATCAGATCTAACACTGGGAATTACCACCAGAGAGTCACTAGAACTCTCCCTTCTCCTCCTCCTCCTCCTCCTTTCAGAACTAACACTGGAAATTATCACCAGACAGAGGAAAGAAGTGCTTGCCTGGCTGAGGTGAAGCTTTGTGAGGTCCTTCTGGCACAAGCTGTGCCAAAGGGGATGGAGGCTGCAGATCCCAGCACTCCCACAAGCTCCATTCTTTTGCACTCCTCCAAGCTGGGCTGATTTTTTCCAGCAATATCTTTGTTACAAGAAGGTATATTAACAGTTTATTTGAGTTTCCCTTTCCCAAAGCACAGTTAGCTGAGGGACACTGCAAAGTGTAATTGCTCGTGCCAATATCTCTTTTGCCTGCAGATTTCACTCAGGCAGTTCATTCCTCTCTCCCTTCTCCTCCTCCTCCTCCTCCTTTCAGAACAGTGCCAGCATGCCCTTACTGCACTCGACAAACAGTATGAGCCTAATTATGGATTTTTTTTTTTTTTTCAGACCGGATCTTAGCGAGTTTAAGTGAAAAACAAAATATTTAGTTTCTACAAATTAATGAAGACAACAGAGCACACATCCGTTGCACGTCAATTAGCAACATATGGTGAAAGGCTTGCAAAATAATCAAATTATCTAACAATAAAGAGATGAAATAATGTAGCAATTTCTCCCTCTTTGTAGCTAAATATGTTACATGGTGCTTTTTCCACAGATTTTCTAAGCAGATTGTGGAACACCTGCAAGCATGTAAGCACGGCTTTATCAGGACAAGCAGCAGGTAGATTTTCTATATAAACCACTGTAGTTTGATTTGTTTTGGACAGTTAGAACTGTATTTAGGGAAAAAAAAAAAAAACAAAACAGAGATGTCAGACAGCTTCACAGGGTTTGGTAGGGGTTTTTAATTAGGTTTTTGGGTGATTTTTGTTGGTTTTGGTTGGTATGGGTTTTTTTTCTAAAAAAAGGATAAAGGAGACAGTAGAGCTGTTTTCTTATAAACTTAAACCTTTCCACCCCCTTTTTTTTTTTTTTTTTGTGCACCAATCAAACACTGGGGGTTTTGTATACTCAGGAGCAGCAAAGGGAAATGGGAAGGGGCTGGGATGTACTTCCCTGTTGCAGCCCCTCTGCTCTTTGCAAGCAAACTCTGCTTCCCAGAAGACGTGCAGGTCTTTCAAATTCTCACTTCTGAACCCAGCTCATGAGCCCAAAAGAGGCAAACTTTTTCACTAACACTTCTGAAAATCTGGCCATTTATTTAAACGTGAAATATAAATTAGGACTTGTATTGAGACCTGGCTTTAAAGCCTTGCGTAGCTTTGTTACATGAAACCTTTATGAGGCTCACACTACGAGCTATCTGCAGAAAAATCTCCCTATTACTACAGATAGCTGTGCTCCTTGGAGATAATATATGTACATCCTCAGATTCTGATTTTCTGAGGTTATAAATCCACCACTCCGAAGCACAGCAGCAAATCCAGTACTTGAAAAAACACTTTACTGTTGATGATGATGAAAAATTGTATTCACTGTCTTCAGCAGCAGAGCTGCTGCTTGATCCAGTTAGCCCAGACACCCAAATTGTAAAGTGAGTTTATTTGCCTGCAGAAAAACCTGCAGGATGAGGCCAAGGGACTGAGCAGAAGGACAGATGGGGATTACTGAGCCACGGATATCATGAGGAAGAGAAGAAAACTGGAGTAGAAAAGAAGGATGGGCGTGCAAATGGCCATCCTTAGCTGCATGTCTGTGACAGCTCATGGCATGGGGATAAATAAGGGGGAGGTGTCACCAGGTAGTTCACAAAACCACAAAGCATGGATATGATAATGGAAGTTTTATATCTAAAAGTTTCAAGGTCTTAAAAGGAAATTAAAAGGTAGTAGGGAGGGGCATCACTGCCATAAGTGAAGTTAAAAGTGTCTATTCCCCCCAACCCCAGAACTGCACATCTCACCAAACCTCTCCTCTCAAGCCACATCCACAGCTGTCAGATCAGGCCCCTCCTCTGTCCTTGAACTGAATGCTACTTGGCAGGGGCAAGACAGGAGTTTAGAGGAACCCAGGTTTTCCCCAAAAGTATGCCAGAGGGAAGGAAAGCAGAAGAGGAAGCGTAGTGCAGGAAAACAATAGAAAAACTCAGCATCCTGGAAAAGTATCAGATTATAAAAATTATAAAGTGATAAACCAACTCTTCTTGTTTGGGGTCAGTCATAAGAAACTGTGGGATGAAGCTGAGGTAACCTGGAGTGGAAAATATTAATAACTTCTGTTACGACTTCTATAAAATGGACATTATCTATTAAATGGGCATTATCTCCTCTTTTTTCATATTCATGGACAGATTCCAAGGTGAGGCAGAGCAAGTACTGGGAGAAAAAAAGATCCAGCCACTAAAGTACAACATGGTTCAGACCTTAAATTCCAGAGGAGGCAATGTGGAAGCGGAGGAATGGCCCAGAAAGGAGAGGTGGAGGAGAAGAAGGGGTGATGCCACAAAGCCTCTGACCTGGGCTCCAGGGGCAGCCACCACCAGGCAGTTCCACATGGGCAGGAAAGTTCAGCACCTGGGAGCAGAGGGGACTTCAGGATCAATGGCAGCATAACCAGGGCCTCTGTCCATCACAGAACTGCTCCTGAGTGGAGAGAAAGCCAGCCAGCCATCCTTACTGCCCAAGGTCAAGTCCAGACAGCGAATATAATGCTGTCCTTGACTACACTGAAAAAGGAAAAATTACTTTAGTGCCTTGCCTCAGAGTTCAAGCATTTCCAATCAGTAATCAGAGTGCAAAATCATGCCTGCTTTGTGTTGTGAGGCGTGAGCCTAAGTGGACTTTTTCGGTCTGGGCATTGAAAAATAAGCTGAAAACAAGTCATTTCTATAGGCCACCAATTACTTATTTAATTATAACTTTCACTCTCCCCATACAGTGATAAAAGGATCTGTAACTCATACCAATAGCATAAAGCAAATCTTCTGGATCCTTTTAGCTCATACAAGAGATTAAACATTCCTCTTTAAGCATAGTGATTTCTCTCTTCCTTCTTGTAGAGTCAGAAATAAAAATTTCGTGTCCTCTTTGTTGTACCATGAAATCTCCCTTTTCTAATGAGTGTATGAACCAGTCATTTCGCTCTTAATAGGCCACTTACTGAATTTGATGGAGGAGATAATTAAATGTGACAGATATTCATATGCATCTATCTTAAAACTAGCACTCAAAGATTATAAAAGCCATAACATTCTCTTAATGAAATATGGCTGAACATGAGAAAAACACATTTCAATGTATCTGAAAACAACTGCAAAACTTAGAGATAAACACTGTTAACACTTGATAAGCCTGCACGGTTTTGATTTGTACCACAGACATAACAGCAGCAAACAAATACCCCTTTTGAAGTAGATGAAAGCTGGAGATAAATTTGTTTGCTTTCCAAAAGGGAGAGAATGAGTATGAAAGTCCACAAGAATATACACAGTGTAACTACTGAAGCAAGAAAGAGGCTTTTTATAACTTGTAAAGAAAATACCAAGGAAAATTCATTTAAATAAACCTTTTCAAAACTTTGGGACTGAATTTCAGCAGCCATTAGTCAGGCCTTGTGTTCCTGGGTGGTGTTAAAAGCCTGGACTATGGTAAAATACATTGGGAAACCAACTGGATCGATAACTCCAAGGATTTTCTCCATTCAATCTCAGCCCTGCTCTATTCACCCAGCTGGGTTCTTGGCACTTTCATTTAGTCCATTTAACTAAGGGACAAGAAGATGTTATGGAAGCTGGAGAGCTAATTGCAACAGCATTCAGAAACCAGGGAAATGGGATTATTCTTAGGGTTTGTGGGATGACAGATGCAGCCAGGTGCACTGCCAGGAAACCGCTGGTGTGCAGCTGGGACCCAAACCAGGGCAGTGGGAAGGAGCACCAGGGCAGGGCAGAGCTCCCACTTCTCACTTGGCAAAGCTCCATTTGTGGAATAGCTGCTCTGGAAAAGTTTAGGCAGTTAAGCCTTTGTCACAGGGGAAAGATACCAGAGGAGAAAAGAGTAATTTCAGAAAAGAGAAGCGTGGTGAAAGGGATGAGAAGAGGAAGGCTCCTGTGGGGGAGATGGGGCAGCAGGCAGGGACACTTGGTCACCCATGAGAACATGGCCTTCAAGCTGTGGAGATCCATATGTGTTGAACAGTTGGACAGGGTGATGCTGTGAGATCATCTGAGACCCCAATCTGAGGCTGATGATGGGTTTTCACTTTAAATTTTGTACCCTTTGAGGGGTACATGCTTGCCTTCATGTGGGGAAGGAGCTGGTTTAAGTATTGCTAAGATTGTTGTGTTGTCCAGTTGCATTTCATGTTGCTGTGGTTTGACTGTCTGAATTTGGAAACCATGCCAGGATCCAAATCATGTGACAGGGAATAACCTCCTTTTCATGTTTAGGCACAATTCTCTTTCAGACACCTGCAGAACCACTACCCACTCCTTAAATTTATTTACAAGGGGGATCCCTTGTTTACACAGTATTTAGACCTGAAATTATCAGGGGGGAATAAAAAAGTCACATAATTTTGGGGCTATAACACCCATTTCTAGCACAGATAAACCCTCCTGTTCCTCCTCAGCCTCTCAGGATGTTGCTCCCTTTAGCAGCCTTTCTTGGGTTAAATGATTTGATGAGCAGCTTCCAGTGGAGAAAAGTGCTTATCCCACAGGTTTGTATCAAGAGCCAGACCTGAGGTTCCAAGTCAGTGCTGGAGCTGTGTCATGCAAGTGGTTGGGCCATGCCCTCTCAGATGATTGGTGCCATTAGAACCCAAAACCTGGCCTCGTAAACAGAAAGAGGCATTTTGGAGCCTGCAATGCCTGGTGGTTGCAGGCTTTGTTCCAGGAGCAGAGTTCAGAGTTGAGTGAGATGCCTGAATTCCCTCTGGGGTGAAGGGGGAGGATTAAGTGCCTCAGAATGAGATTCAAAGCAGGCAGTGAGTAAGGCAGGAAACACTTAAACCTGCCTTAGGAAATACTAAAGAGAGGGGTGTCTTTGAAATCCTCCATAGATCCACGGTTTAGCACTGACCCACATCCATGATAGGAGATGCTGTGAAAAATGGGATTCAGAGCCCATAACCCCATTCCAGAATTAATTTGTCAACTTTGAGTAAAAGACTTCTGCTTGCTGTTAATGCCAAGGTTAGAAGGCAAATGGGGCAGGAAGTGGAGGCTGTAACCACAGTCTGTGTCTGAGTTCCTTCATGGCTTCGAGAGGCAAAACCACATCCTCTCCTTTCCAGAAGGGCACACATAAATCTCAGGAACCACTTTCCCTTTCTCTTCTTGGAGTGACAGAGCAGCAAATAACAGTGGGGCTGGGGATGGGGAAGGGACACCAGGTGAGGGCTGGCAGACAAAATAACCCTTGCAGTCCCTTCCCCACAGACCTGCAAAGCGAGGAGCCTCAGCCGCCTGCAAGGACACAGAGCTTTGTGCTTCACTCACCTCTGTCATGTAAGAGGAATACAGCAGGTGTAAAGGTAAGAGGAAACCGTGCTTTGATCATGAACAAAATTTATTTCAGGCCACATGAGAGGAGAGAGGCCATGGGGCAAGAGGGAGAAGGTGGTGGAGAGGAGCCAGCCATGGCAGCTGCAGGCAAATGTGCTCTCGTTACCGAGCTCTCATCTCGCGCTGGGAAAGCCTTTGGATGAAGCACTTAAAAGAGCAGCCTCCAGCTATTAGCTGAAGATTTTATTAATTTCCATGTATGTGCCCTTGCAGAAGGTTGAATTTCTTTCCATCTCCTTCAGCCCTGGTGTCCTCCAGCCCTCTCCCTACATTCTGTGTTGGCAGCACTTCCCAACGTGTGTCTCTAGGGAATACAATCCACACACTTCTCCTCCTTGTGTCTGCATCATTAACAGGAAAATTCAGCAGGACCCATGGCAGGCGTGATTTTTTAGTCTCCGTCCTCCTCTCGTGTCTGCTTTTATTCAGACAAACCAGCACCACTTCAAGGCTCCCCACTCTCCCAGCATCCAGAGCACCTTATCCCGCCTGCTCCGGAGACACTGGGATAAATCAGATCCGCTGCGTTTCCTCGCCTTACTTAATCTATTGCTTTTGGGGATTTGTTTTCAAACAAAATATCAGGATAGCTTGGCATGGGTTATTTTTAGCAAAGCTTAGTTGCATTTTCTGTTTCCCACTCAACAAAATGGTTTTTTCCACCCTGATTAGCTCTGAACCTCACGCAGAGGCTGTGCCAGTGATGGGGAACCTTTTGGGTTTGCTGTGACAATGACATACATTTTTCTAAGCATGGTAATTCTTTCTCCTTGGTAGCAACCCAAATTACCCTGCATACCAAACCTGACTGAGCAAGCAATGGTTTGCTGTCCTGGGTTAAATAAAAGCACCTCCTGTTTCTTTCATGATATTTTGTTTTTTGCTTTTCTCCAGTCACACTGGACTTGTCCAGGTTTGAGCAGTAAATTACCAGACCTGCAGTTTGTTTTGCCATTTCCCTCAGAAGTCTGGGATGCAAATTATCTAGTCCCCCCCTCCCATGGATCCATTAAGCTTTTTCCTTTAAAGGAATCTTAAAAATGTAAACAAACAGTAATGGGCAAAAATAAGGCTTTTTGATAATGTTGAGTGAAGGGATTTTTTTTCCTTTCAGCATACTGATACGAGGAGGTTAATGTGTCACTATAAAAGAAATGTGGCACTCTGCTGTTCTCTCATGGAATACATTTCTTAAATTCTCTCTGTGAATTTACATCTTTTTTTCCTAAGATGTAGTTTGGCACTTAGTAGGAAATGAATCTTAAATATTTTGAAAGTGCAATTTAACATCTCAGCAAAACCCTGAATTGTGAATTGTGCTTTATAGAAGTGTTAAAGGCTAGCTGAAGCTGACTTTAAAAAGAATAGAGAATTACATTTTTAGGTGGTGCTTTAGCTGCCAAAGGTTCTCCTATAATTTTAGATACCTTATTTATCAAATTGTAAACTTGGGATGTACCTTTTATATTTTTAGGGTGATTTTTATTTTGAATGACTTTTTGTTCTTAGCGTAAATATCATATATGCATATATACATGTAAAAAGTTATATGCAACCAAAATTTGCTTTTTAACTAAACAATAACCAAAAAAATCCAGAAAAAAATCATGATACTCTAGAAAGAGAGAAGAATATGGTTTATAATTGTTCATCTATGTGTTTTATAATTTCTGGAGACATATCTAAACCATTCAGATCAAAAGATTNACCCCGCAAAGATCCATTAGCGGGTGTCCCCAAACCCATGTGCACAAGAAAAGAGGTCCCCTGCAAAACCATTTATCCCTCTTTTATATCTTTTTACGGCGAAATGGCACCAGTTTGTCCTGCGATGGATTTTAAAGAACCACTTTTAAGCGGGAAAAGTGCAGCAGTGGTGAGCAGCTCCCAGAGGAGTGGGTGCCCTGGGGCACACTGGCCTTGGAAGATTTACCTGGACTGTCCCACACTTGGCACCTGCTTGGTGGTTGGTGTTTGCCATTCAATGTGATCCGAAAAATATTAAAGATTACAGAGGCTCCAACTTCAGAAGGTTGGCAATTACTTTGTTTATTCCTGGTTATTTCTCCCCTTTTGTACTGTTNCACTTAGTAGGAAATGAATCTTAAATATTTTGAAAGTGCAATTTAACATCTCAGCAAAACCCTGAATTGTGAATTGTGCTTTATAGAAGTGTTAAAGGCTAGCTGAAGCTGACTTTAAAAAGAATAGAGAATTACATTTTTAGGTGGTGCCTTAGCTGCCAAAGATTCTCCTATAATTTTAGAGACCTTATTTATCAAATTGTAAACTTGGGATGTACCTTTTATATTTTTAGGGTGATTTTTATTTTGAATGACTTTTTGTTCTTAGCGTAAATATCATATATGCATATATACATGTAAAAAGTTATATGCAACCAAAATTTGCTTTTTAACTAAACAATAACCAAAAAAATCCAGAAAAAAATCATGATACTCTAGAAAGAGAGAAGAATATGGTTTATAATTGTTCATCTATGTGTTTTATAATTTCTGGAGACATATCTAAACCATTCAGATCAAAAGATTTGGGACAGAACTGGTGTTGAACTCATCTTTCTATTCTGCTCCCATCCAATTTGTTAGGAATAATCTGCCCTTCTGCTTATATCAATTTTATATCAGCTTAAATAGGTGCTCACACCCACCAATTCTGCTCTACATGGATTTAAGTCAGAAATCAGTGTTGCTCTGAGTGTACAGCTGGCAAGCCCAAAATATTCACGGGGAAAAAAAAAAAAAAAAAGCAGTTTTGCCCCGCAAAGATCCATTAGCAGGTGTCCTCAAGCCCATGTGCACAAGAAAAGAAGTCCCCTGCAAAACCATTCATCTCTCTTTTATATCTTTTTACAGCGAAATGGCACCAGTTTGTCCTGCGATGGATTTTAAAGAACCACTTTTAAGCGGGAAAAGTGCAGCAGTGGTGAGCAGCTCCCAGAGGAGTGGGTGCCCTGGGGCACACTGGCCTTGGAAGATTTACCTGGACTGTCCCACACTTGGCACCTGCTTGGTGGTTGGTGTTTGCCATTCAATGTGATCCTTGTGCTATTAAAGATTACACAGGCTCCAACTTCAGAAGGTTGACAATGACTCTGTTTATTGCTGATTATTTCTCCCCTTTTGTACTGTTCTACAGAGAACAACTCAATTGGTGACAGAAAGACAAACCTCTTCAGTCACATTGGTCAAGTCAGAGGGACATCAAGAAGAAGTCCCTCCTAGGGAAAGGAATGCAAACAAAGGTTATAGTTAGAAAAACGTGTCTCTTGTTGACAGAAAACTCTCTGGGAAAAGAGTTTCAGAAAACCAAAACATCTCAGGCACTAACCAGGGATACGATTATGTTTCCTCCTAAGTGCTGATCCAGAATCCATTCTCAGAAATCTTTCCTCCAGCCTCAGCCAGCAGCGTTTCTGTTCTTTGAGATGCACCTCTTTCAGACTCTGTGTTTGATGATGTGTTCAGCACGCAGTGGAAGGGGTTATATTTTATTAACCTCCCCTCTGGACTAATGAATCGTTTTACTTTGCAATTCATTAACACCCTAATGGTCATTCAGGTCTTGTTTGAGCACAACGGGGAGGGGGGAAAAAGCCTGAAAACACACAAGAATGCTCGTTTTGTAAGATTGAAATCAATGTGTGTGTGTGTGTAACTCCTGGTAACACTGCTGGTCCACCCCAATGTGCAATTCCCCTTAAATCCAGCTGCAATATGTTACACAGACTAATAATGCACATTATAGGAGAAAGTGCTGTTTTCAGTATCATCTTGTGGCCAGTGCTGAATAGGATCATCTGACCAGCCTACACTGCAGCATCTTTTATTCGGTATGATAACCTCCTCTTGTTTTTCTTCTCCTGTTAGAGAAACAAATAAACCTTAAATGCTCCTTTGACTGAGGCTCAACTTATTTTTCATTTT
>VWYO01017608.1:0-17828 GCA_013400275.1 Rhadina sibilatrix
TTTGTGAACAATATCTAAAAGTAGCATGCAAACCCTGAGTGCTCAAGGACACCATACTTTTACAGGTGATGTATTTACTTAGAGTAGTTACTTTTATGGATTTTTTTGTTGTTGTTGTTATGATTTAAGAGAAGGTCCTTCCACAGTGGGTCTGTATGTTAAAGGAACCACAATATTCCTGCAGATCTTGGGCAGTTGTTTGTGTTGGCACCACTGGGGTTGTGCAGCCTTGCGTGGGTACAAGCTGCAAACTGGGTGACCATTACTCCTGCTGTTATTAATGAGTTTGGGGGGCTGAAATGAGATTTGTGATAAACTAAGTTTTCTGGTTTTGGATAATATTTTTTCATCATCTCTCAAGCAATTCATCCAGCTGTCCGGGCGCCGCAAACGCCGGCTTCCAAATCGAGTGACTTCAGATTTTAATTTAGTGGAAGCGTTAAGGAAAGCAGATGATTCCCTGTGATAAGTTAAAGCAGATATCTCCTAGGTGAAAAGTTAAAGCCATTTATTAGAGGAGATATTGCCGTGATATTCTTCAAACTGACGCCCGACACGAGGCCAGAATCTAAACGATCAGCTTCGGGCTCGCGATAAAGAGATAATTTTGAAATGGATGGTCACATTTTACAGTGGGGCCACAGAGGCAAGGAATGTAGAACACAGTAATTACAAGTTTGGGCTTGATAAAACACTCTCCATCCTGTTCAAGTCAGCAGAGGTTAGCGTGCTTGGATCTCCACTTTTTAATTGGTTTTGGACTTGGGTTTGCGGAAGCAGAGGTGCTTGTTCAGAGGGAAGAGTTCCTTGGGAGCTCTGTGCTGAGGGGTGAAGCTGGGAGGGATTTGGGGTTTTGGGGGGATTTTTTTTTGTGGGTTGTTTCTATGCAGAGCTTCCCAAAACCCCAGGGCAAAGCAGGTGTCCCCAGAGAGCTGTGATTTCTGTGGCTGACTCTAAAATATCATTGGTGTTTTCGTATTTAGTTCCTGGGTTTCTTCAGCATTCCTTCTTTCAAGGAAAGATTAGGCAGGATCAAGAGAAGAATATGAGATAAGTTTTAAAATAGAAATAGATGTGTTGGAGACCATATTTAATGACTTTACTGCCTTTTGACAAACGTTTGTAGTCTTGAAAAAAGCAGAGTTATTTATTTAAAGGCATGGGAAGTCCCTCTTCTCTCTGAACCCCATCGTTTAACAATAAATGATGCTTTTGCTGATAAATTGCTGTCTTTATGCAGACTAGGAAATGAAATAAGACATGATGGCTGAAGGCAGACAAATGCTCAGCTGTCTAATGTTCCCTTGTATTGTCATCTATTTAAAATTAAATAAATAAGAAGACAGTGCCATGTTCTCCAGTTGGCATTTTTAAGCAAGTTTGAGTTGCTGCTTTGATATTCAGTTTTCTTTCTTCCCCCTCTCCTTCCCCCTTTGATCTTTCCCTTTTTTCCTTTCTCTTTAGATCAGAAAGGGCAGTGGCTGAGTGGGTTCTTTGACCATGGCTCGTTCATGGAGATCATGCAGCCCTGGGCGCAGACAGTCGTGGTGGGGAGAGCAAGGTAAGTTTTAGACAACTGTAGAAATCAAGTTTGGGTTATTATGCTTTGCGTTTCTCTAGAGCACAACATTCCTGAGATTATTTCTTTCTCTCTCTCTGTGTATATATATCTATTTAATAGAAGGAGTTGGAAAGAAAGGGTTAAGATGACCTTTAAGATCCCTTCCAACCCATTCCATGGCTCTATAATTCTTTAATTTAAAGGCTTCCAGGCTAAGCAGTGTGCCAGGGGTGGAAATCAATGATTTGGCAAAGCCAGAAGCTCTCTGTCCATGCTCAGCTTCACTTGCAGTTCCTTTCCTCTGACAAATTCCAAGTGGCTTTGGACTCTCACACAGCAGGGATATATAACACAAATGAAACAGACTCCTTTCAAAACCAGTGGCACTTTGAAAAAAAAAAAACAAAAAACAAATATGAATGTATTCTTCTGGGATTGTTACTGTAAGTGCTGCCAAAACTCATCTCTCGTATGTATGTTTGGAATATGTGTGCTGTTGGCTGTAAATTGTCTTTTATTATTCTATGGCAACTTGTCCAGGGACACACTATAAAACAAGATGTAGCATCTTCATGTGCTAGCCTGATAAAATTTATATGAAGTATTATGGAAAACAGAAGTTGTTTGGAGCTGTTTTCAAGTTCAATAAATAACTGTAATACTTGGATAAAGATGTTCTTTATTAGGTCACATGGGCCCTAACACAGAAGTTATAAGTTACCGATTTAAGACGGCTTCTGCAATTACGGGGTTCCAGCAGCCTCTTCATCACAGGCAGTGGGAATATTTCCAGCCCCTCAGTGCACATGGGCCCTGTCTCTTCCCTGCCTGTTCGTGTGTCATCAGCTTGGGGTGTCTGGGGAGGGAGAGGGGGCTCTGCTGGGGCTGTCCTGGCAGCGTGATCTCGATGGCTTTTGCGTGTGGGTCAACCTGGCAGGCAGAGCTGGGCATCCTCCCTGGTGCCTGCAGCCTGCCCACCCTGCAGGAGCACATCTGGGGGAAACGCAGCAAGTTTCCTCCCAACCCCTTCTGGGATGCTCTGATTTTTCGTGGTCAGGACCATCAGGACCAAAATCTTGGTGATGGCGGGTGAAGGGTGGTGGGTACATGGGGTTTACTGTTCAAAATCCGGGTTTGGTTTTATTCTGTGTGATTTTTAGAGGGGAACGTGCTCATTTCTGGACTAGGTTTTGCTTTGAGAGCCGTGACCTCTCTTGGAGCTCTGCAGCCTCGCCCCTCAGCTCTGCAAAAGGCCACAGCAGCGCTGCTGTCGTTTGTCTCTGCTGGGTGCTTGGCTGTGCAGGAGCAGGGGTGGCAATCCTG
Organism: Rhadina sibilatrix; assembly: GCA_013400275.1. Lineage (NCBI taxonomy): Eukaryota > Metazoa > Chordata > Aves > Passeriformes > Phylloscopidae > Rhadina > Rhadina sibilatrix. The sequence goes on from VWYO01017608.1 coordinate 2,885, forward strand.
TGTGTCTCACCTGTTTGCAGGCTGGGAGGAATACCTGTAGGAGTGGTTGCCGTGGAAACGAGGACGGTGGAGCTCAGCATTCCCGCTGATCCCGCAAACCTGGACTCGGAGGCCAAGGTGGGTGGGCCGTGTGCTGCTGCCCTGTTTGTCCTCTCTCTGCCAGTGTCCCTGTGCAAAGAGCCCTTGTGCAGATGGGATTTCTTTCCTTCCCCCGTATGCAGCTGCTCCTGGAGAGCTGGGAGTGCCTGGCAGCTGCTGGAGCAGTGCCTGTGCTGTTGTGTGACCAGGAGACACATCCCCAGCACTCCTGCTTCCCTCAGGACTCAGGGGAGGGGCAGGGATCTGGGCCCAGGAGATGTGACAAGCAAAAAATCCCTTCCCTGCTCTCTTGCTGTGACTGGGTTGTTCCGTGGCCTTCCTGCTCTGACATTTTGCTGTTCCCCTGCCTGATTTCACAGCCCTGGCCCTGCCTCATCTCTCCAGGGCTTTCTCCTCTCCATGTCCTTTTCTTTCCCTTCTCCTTCCCCTCCTCACAGCATCACAGAGTCCATACTCTCTTTTCTTGGCTGAATTAATGGGAATGCTGCTGTTGATGTTGGTGACAAAAGGATTGTCCCAATTTTCCCGTGGCCAAGCAGATCCCACACGTTTCACTTGCCCTGGTCCTCATTGTTTATCCCACATCACAGCTCCTGATGATTTTTCTATGCTTTAACTCTGACATCAATGTGCTCCAAGGCCTGACAGTGGATTTTTCCTCCTGCCAGATAATCCAGCAGGCTGGGCAGGTCTGGTTCCCTGACTCTGCCTTCAAAACAGCCGAGGCAATCAAGGACTTCAACAGGGAAGGGCTGCCCCTGATGGTCTTTGCAAACTGGAGAGGCTTCTCTGGGGGAATGAAAGGTAAGCAGCACTTTGGAGCTGTCCTGGGGGTGGTTTTGGCTCTGTCTTGGCTGCTCAGGGCACCACAGAGTGCTGCTTGAAGTGTTGTGAAGTGCCAAGGCTGTGAGATCGATACTGTGAAATTTGAAGGGAAAGATGAGCTCAGGGCCTTTTACCTGAGTGGGAGAAGTTCCAGGGGCACTGAGCTGCTGGAAGTTCTCAGGGTGGCAGAGGCTGCTGGGCCCTGCTGGCTCCTCAGCTGGGCACAAAGCAAAGCCTTTGAGTTTGCAGATGCTGAGGTGGGAGGTGGCAAAAGAGGGCAAAATTCTCCCCTCTGGAAAACACCCATTGCCTTTGAGGGTGGATTCTGCTCTGTGTGCTGCTGCTGCCCCTACATGAGTTGCTTTCCCAGCCACACAACTCACTGGGAACTTGTTGGTGTAATTTAGCTTGTTTATTTACCTTGTTTAGTCCTTAAATATCCTTTCCCCTTAAAATGTCAGAGCTGGCCTTGCTGGCTTCCTCAGAAACTGACTTTTAGCTTTGGAATTGGCTGGAAGAGGCAGCCAGGAGGATGTTAATATTTATATTGCATATCCAGAGTTATTCCAGCCAGCTGGCAGGAGGAGGAGGAGGGAAGGGCAGAGCCATTGCAGTCTGCACCTTGCTCCTTGCATTTTCCAGCCTCCTGCTTGCTGCTGGTGTCTCCTGACACTCTCGGAGTCCCTTGGGGAGTTGTTTGCAGTTTTGGTTTCAGTGCTGGCTGGGGATTATGCAGGGAGGGAAAATAAACAATTATGCCACCCCTCAGTGCACACAAACACACTGCCAGGAGCCGACTGCACTGTGGGTAAAATGACTCCAAAATTGTGTGTAATGAGTAGGAAAAGATTAGAGACAGCTCTTGCTATGCTGAAAATTGACATTAGTGAAGGGGGAGGGAAAAAAAAAAAAAAAAAAAAGGGGGGAAAAAATTAAACCCCCTCTTTCCTAGTCAGCCTGGGAGGTCTAATTCCTGCTGTAAAATAAATAAATAACGCCCTAAAGAAAGGCAGCCCGTGGTGGTGGTGCTGGTTTCCCCAAAGAGCTCTCCCCGTGGCCAGAAGGCTCCTGAGCATAATGTGAAATTAAATTATGAAGAACTGGCTGGAATATTCCTTTGGAGGAGCCATTTGGCAGGGGTTTATTTGGGCGAACCGGCGGTGACCCACGACGGGGAGACAGCCGAGCGTGAAATTCCCTGGAAATTAGCACCAGGGTCCTGGGCTCGGCAGGGAGGGTTTGAGCACATGCAAATCCCCCTGGCAGGGGCTCCTGCTTCCCTTCTCCTGGTTGGGACAGATTATAGAGAACAATAAAAAAAAAACAAACAACGAAATAAAATAATTCAGTGGAGGGAAGAGGCCGGATTGGGGCTGGGGGCGGATGCTGGGTTGTGTGGGATGGGTTTGATGGGGTTGTCTGGTCAAATTTGTGTTGTCTTCAGGTCCCATCTGATGTTCCAGCCAGGCTGGAGGGATCTGTTCCAGCTCCAGAGGGGCAGGGAGGGCTCTGAGTGCCAGGATTTACACACACACAGGGAGATGGGGACACCTCCAGCAGGCTGTGTGTCCCTGTGGGGTGGCACTGGTGGCACCAGGGAAGGGGACAGAGCTCTGTGCCCTCCCTCCTGCAGAGCCAGCTCTCTGCTCCTCCTGCAGCATCTCTGCCTCGCAAGGGGCTGCTCGTGGAGCCCCAGGCTGGTTTGGGTTGGGAGGGACCTGAGGATCTCCTCAGTCCAACCCCTTGCCATGGGCAGGGACGCCTCTCACTAGGCCAGGTTGCTGAGATTAGGCTGAGGTTTAACTTAAGACAGGGATTTTGGCCTGGAGCACCATTGGGGACGCTTTGGTGGTGGCAGTCAGGGAGGAGGAGGATGCTCCTGAGCAGATTTGACTGCCAGAGAGAGCTCCAAGGGGTGTCTCCAGCCCCAGCAGCAGCAGCAGCAGCTCCACTGGCCTTGCTGAGGCGTTGTGTGTGCAAAGGAGGCCAGCACTTGCTTTTATTTAGTAACAAATATTGGGGTTTCATCAGTTATTTCATCAGGATCCCAAGGCTGCTGGGACATTGCAGGGCCCCAGAGGGACCAGAACCATGGAGGGGGGAGGCTCATCCTCCTGGAGGGCTGATCCCAAAAGATCCGTGGGCACAGAGGTGCTTCCCTGACCACCTGGGAGATCAAACCCTTTCCTGATGACACCTGGGAAACCTTGAGGGGGGGTTTGGAGCTGTGAGAAAGCACCAAGTTCCCCCAATTTCTCTGCTGCTCCCCCTCCCTCTGCCCTGTTCAAACAATTAGTGCTGCTCCTCTCTGTGCTTCACCTGAGTAAAATATATACCCGTGGCAGGAGTGAAAAATGTATTGCTAATTACACAATTATTTTATTATGTAGCACTAGTAAAAAATGTCTAGTAAAAGAATTAATTCAGTTAAAATAATTTGAATCAAGCAATTATTTTCTTAACACTGGAATTAGCTGAAAGTACTTCAAGTGGTTTATTACTAGCACTACATAATAAAATAATTGTGTAATTAGTAATAAATTTGTCACCCCTTTTGAGTCTTTTCCTTTGCTCAGGACAAAGGGAAAGGTTGGAGTTTTGTTTGGTTCTCACTGTCCTCCTCACTGTCTCTGCTAGGATTTATGTTTATTCCCAATTAGAGGGAATAAATTGTTCTTCCTTTTGTCAGCATTTGATACCTCTTAAATAACATTAAATTCCTGTTCTTGGGTGGCAGTGACCTTGGAAATGAAATGGAGAGATCCTGTCAGTGCCTGTGGTACTGATATATATTTGTTTATATACATATATATTTAAAATACAAGAGTGTGTGTTTTCACAAAAAGTTAATTGCTTAATTATGTTCATGCTAATGCTTGACACTAAAATGAGGGTTTAATGACAAAGGGACCTTGGCTGGAGTCTCTTTCTTCCCCAGAAATGAGGCTTTTCTCCAGGGATAGAAGGATTTTAGATGAATAAAAGTGTCTCAGTGTTTTCAGCCTGTTCCTGTTTGCAGCAGGTGTGAGGTACATAAGTGCAGCTCCTTAAGTTTCTCTGCACTGGTATTTTAATGGCCAGGAAAAAAAATGAGGCAAACTGGGAGGGTCCAGGCAAAAAAAACCCCAGTGGTGGAGGGGGTTGGAAGGCAAAAAACCCCAGTGATGGAGGGGGTTGGAAGGTAAAATACCCCAGTGATGGAGGGGGTTGGAAGGTAAAAAACCCCCAGTGGTGGAGGGGGTTGGAAGGAAAAAAAAAAAAAAAAAAAAACCAAACCCAGTGATGGAGGGGATTGGAAGGCAAAAAAAACCCCAGTTGTGGAGGGGGTTGGAAGGCAAAAAAACCCAGTGATGGAGGGGGTTGGAAGGTAAAATACCCCAGTGATGGAGGGGGTTGGAAGGCAAAAAAAAACAAAAAAACCCCAGTGATGGTGGGGGTTGGAAGGCAAAAAAACCCCCAGTGGTGGAGGGGGTTGGAAGGAGGGATGGATACCTGTGTTGTCTGAGGACAAACCCCACTGAGAATCCTGCTGCTGTTTGTAGTGAGCCTGAAGGGGTTGCAGACGTTCTGGAGGGTGGTACAGGGGGAGGTGACATGAAATTAATGGGGAGGGAGGGGAAGTTTGGCTGAGCTCTGAGGGGAATCTCATCTGTTTGGCTGTGGAAATGCCCCTGAAGAAGCAGGAGATTTATTGTTTGGGCTTTCTAAATGGGAGCTTTCAAAAGCACTGTGGAAGGAGACGGTCCTGCCTGAACAAAGAGGTGGGCTAGATGAGCCTAATAACTATTTTTCATTTCTTGTATTTTGATTTAATACTTGTAGATATAATTATATGTAACAAAATATATATATATATTCAAGAGTGCCCGTTTCCATTACAAACTGTATCCATTAGAAACTATATCATCTCATAGAAATTCTTCTGCCTTCCCTTTTTCTCTTCTATTTAAATCACCTTTGGGGCTGATATTTTCAATGTACTGTCTTTACACAGTGGAGTTGTTCTTATTAATTTTGAGCAAAATGCCTTAAACAAATTTTAATGGAGGAAGAGCGGAGTGATGTTCCCCATCCCTCCCCACACACATTTTTATGAAGATCTGGAAAAGCTCTGCTGCCCTTAGGTGCATTTTATTCACATTACATGAGTTGTGGGAGAGGTCCAGGGTAGTAAGTCTGAAATTGGGCAGTACAGACGTACCCAGCCTGATTTCCCAAACTGTGGGAATGATTGTGGGCTGGGAAGTCAGGGATGGGTCGTCCCCAGAGCACCTGGTGGAGAGCAGCTGGTGTGAACTGAGGAGCTGCAGCCCTGGCAGAGATGTGGTTTCATGGAAAGCCTCCAGCCTGGATTTCCAGAGAGGAGGTCCCATGGCTGGACTGATGTGGCAGCATCCTGCAGGCTGGAGAGGCACTTTTCCCAGGGGTGTGGAGTGATAGGGAAAATGGCCCTAGCCTGGAGGAGGGTAGATTTAGATGGGATATCAGGAAGAAATCCCTCCCTATGAGGGTGCTGGCACAGGTTCCCAGAGAAGCTGTGGCTGCCCCAGCCCTGGAGTGTCCAGGGTTGGGGCACGGGTGAGCTGTGACTTCAGNATGGCCCTAGCCTGGAGGAGGGTAGATTTAGATGGGATATCAGGAAGAAATCCCTCCCTATGAGGGTGCTGGCACAGGTTCCCAGAGAAGCTGTGGCTGCCCCAGCCCTGGAGTGTCCAGGGTTGGGGCACGGGTGAGCTGTGACTTCAGGCTGTGTGTCCTTGTCCCAGCTCTGTCTGACCAGCTGTGTGTCCTTGTCCCAGCCCTGTCTGACCAGCTGTGTGTCCTTGTCCCAGCCCTGCCTGACCAGCTGTGTGTCCTTGTCCCAGCCCTGCCTGACCAGCTGTGTGTCCTTGTCCCAGCCCTGCCTGACCAGCTGTGTGTCCTTGTCCCAGCCCTGCCTGACCAGCTGTGTGTCCTTGTCCCAGCCCTGCCTGACCAGCTGTGTGTCCTTGTCCCAGCCCTGCCTGACCAGCTGTGTGTCCTTGTCCCAGCCCTGCCTGACCAGCTGTGTGTCCTTGTCCCAGCCCTGCCTGACCAGCTGTGTGTCCTTGTCCCAGCCCTGCCTGACCAGCTGTGTGTCCTTGTCCCAGCCCTGCCTGACCAGCTGTGTGTCCTTGTCCCAGCCCTGCCTGACCAGCTGTGTGTCCTTGTCCCAGCCCTGCCTGACCAGCTGTGTGTCCTTGTCCCAGCCCTGCCTGACCAGCTGTGTGTCCTTCCCCAGACATGTATGACCAGATTCTCAAGTTTGGTGCCTACATCGTGGACGGGCTGCGGGAGTACCGGCAGCCCGTGCTCATCTACATCCCGCCGCAGGGCGAGCTGCGCGGCGGCTCCTGGGTGGTCATCGACCCCACCATCAACCCGCGGCACATGGAGATGTACGCCGACAGGGACAGCAGGTACACACACAGCCTGCACTCACCCCCTGCGGCTGCCTGGGCTGCTCCCTCTGGCCTGGGACTGTCGCAATAGGGCACCAAAGGAAGAGTGATCAGAAGGTGACAATGACTCCAATCAGTCTTTATTGCCCGGGAGCTTCTTCCCTTTATACCATTTTACAAAGAACCCACCCAAGGGGTGGAAGAAAGACAAACTCCTTTGACTACATTGGTCAAGTCAGAGGGACATCAAGAGAAGTCCCTCATTTGGGAAAGGAATGCAAAAACACAGGATACTGTTAGAAAAACGTGTCCCTTGTTGACAGAACAGTGTCTGGGAAAGAATTTTAGAGAAATCAAAACATCACAGGCACGAACCATGACCACACTGGGCCAGTTTGTTTCCATGGGGCTGGACGCTCCTGGGGTGTAGCCTCAGCTGCGTTTTCAGCCTGGATAAACCGGAGCTGAAGGTTCTCCCTTTGTTTTGTCTCCCTCCCCATTCTCTTCTCCACCTAACGCCGAACCATTCTCGAACCTTTCCAGCTAACGTTGAACCACTTCTGTGTCTGCTGAGCCGGCAGGTCAGGTGCCAGAAGTGCCTTTTCTTTTTCCTTTTGCAGAGGAGGGATCCTGGAGCCGGAGGGGACGGTGGAGATCCGGTTCCGCAGGAAGGACCTGGTGAAGACCATGCGCAGGGTGGACCCGGTGTACATCCGCCTGGCCGAGCGCCTGGGTACGTGGGACAGCCTTGGGGGCACTGCCACCTGGGCCAGCCCCCCGAGGGCCACTGAGGCATTGCAGCAGGGTCATTTCCCTTTTTGTTTTACTGCTGTCTGACTTGGGAAGGAAGCCAGATGAGGCACAGCACGTGTGTACGTGTGAGGTGATACCCGTGCACGCTCAGCATAGCCAGGGTGTGTAACACAGGGGTTCTTTGAGCTGATTGCTCTTTTCTCTCATATTTTATTGACTGGATCTGACAACAGAGCCTCACTGCAGATGCCTGGGTCTGATTTCCAGCTCAGCTCACTAAAGGTTTGCATGCCAAACCTTCAGCGGGCGTTGTTTCACGTAAGGAAGGGTTTGATCAAAGACATTTTGGGCTGCTGGACTGTCACTGAGCGTCTGGGGTAGTTTGCAGTAATGATGTCTGTGTGCTCTTCAGTTTCAAGGGAATGAGGAATGTTGTCCATGTCTCTGAACAGGGGGCTGTGCAGAGCTCAGTTGGGTTGGGTTATTACCACTCCGAGTGATCCCAGCGCCTGCTGTACACTCAACATCCCAAAATACAGAGTGTTCAGCAAAATACACTTAATATCAGATATGTTCTCTCTCAGGGGAATAGGCTCTTTAAATAGTTCTTTACTGGCTCTTACTATAAGAGTATAATCTTACAGAGCCTCCTTTTGCCTCCAAAATTGACTACATTTCAGTGGAGGGAGAAGCGTGCCATGTGGGTATGGCTTGAATTTATAAAGCCTTTTGGGATCCTTCAGGAGGAAAAGTGTTCTGCAAATGACTGATAAATCCTGGCTATTGCTGCAGTTACATTTTATTATTTGTCTTTTTTTTTTTTTTTTTAAATTTATGACAGGGCAACAATTTATATACAAAACAACCCTCCTGATACACCTCAGGAAGAGAATAATAATGGGTGAAGGGTGAGGGGATGCCCTAGGATAGTGGAAGGTGTCCCTGCCCATGGCAGGGAGTGGAATGAAATGATCTTTAAAGGCCTTTTCAACTCAAGCCATTCTATTATTCTACGACTTAAATCCCAGTTTTAAAGTCTGCAGTTGCAGCAAGGAGGTGTATTTTCAGACAATCTGACTTTTGGCCTCTGTCAGACTTGATAGTGTTTAGGAGCAAAGGGGCATAGACCACCCCAAATCTTGAGGACCCAGCTCAGAGTCCCAGAAAAAGCTCTCTGGAGGTGTTCAGTGGAGCTCCTCAGGCAGGCAGGACCCCCAGCTCCCCCTCCCTTGGGTGTCTGTCAGACAGGAAGAGCAGGAATCTCCAGGGAAGGAGAAATCAGATGTGTGCTTAGGAAAGGGAATGTGCTGAGCACTCAGCTGGGCCCTGCAGATGAATGGCCCTGCAGGGCAGCCCTGCTGCTGCTGGGAGTGTTTACCTTCACCTCCCCTCACAGCCCTGGCTGTGCCAGCAGCAAACCAAGCCCTGCTGCAGGCAGAGCCCGTGGCTGGGGGATGGATCCATCCCCGGGAGCACAGCCACCGGGAATGCTGGGGACAAAGTGACAATCCTGGAGGGAGTGGGAGCAGAGCATCACTGCCCTCACCCCTGTGGGTGCAGGACACCTGCAGGCCACCCTGGAATCCTGTGGGACACTGGGAAAAAAAAACAAAACCCACAAGGTGAAAGATGGGATAGAGTTTTGTGCCAGCAGCCTCCAAGACCCAGCGCCGTGTGAGGAGGCAGGAGCCAGGTAGGGGGGTTTTTCCCCCCTCTTCCTCTACAGGGTAATTACTCCCAGCAAACTCCATACACTTTAATTAAAATGACTGCAACACCAGAGCAAGTCACTTACAACTGTACATAGGGAGAGCTCTAAAAGCTTCAGTCACTGATAAGCATCTCCCTGAGATGGATCGTAATTGCTCCCAGCATCAGGTGATCATTGCTGTTGTTTTGGCACTGATTCCGTACCAGAGCAGGAAAACCAAGATTGCAGGACACACACTGAATTGCGTAATTTTTTTTTTCTTTCTTTCTTTCTGGTTTTCTTTCTGGCCAATTTAAAATTTGTCAAAGTCGGTCTTCTTCTGGATCACTGCCCTTTGATATTTCGCGCACTCCATTTGCCACAAACAAGCCGCAGGGCCGCAGTTCATGCTGACTCCAGCAGAAGCAGAGAAAGCTCCATTTATCTTACACTGCCTGCTGAATTCTTACTCATTAGCTGGGGGTTCACTGCCTCTCTTTAACCCCTGAGTGGCTGTCATCCCTCCCCGGAGCTCTGGGGAGCGGCACCAGGGAGATGCTCTCCCACGAGCCCACGCCGGGGCTGGACTTGGCAGTTGGGGAGTGGGAGAGCAGGGGAGGCTGGCAGATATTGAATCATTTGACATAAATCTGTTCATTAGCAATTCTCCAGCACGATTGCTGAAATGTTGATTAGCCCCGTGGTTTATTAAAGTGTCACTCAAGAGTTGGGCTGTTCCAGCAGAGAGGGCAGGGGGAGAGAGGGTGGCCCTGATCCTGCCCCCAGAGCACATTCCCACGTGGAATAGGTGTGCAGGGACAGCAGGCAGCACCCAGGAATGTGGGAATGGTGCAGCCTGCCAGCCTTGGGCCAGAGTTGAAAATACAGAGGTTCAGTTTTATTTATTGATTACGATTTGACTGAAGCACGTAGGAGCAGAGTGGAGACAAGCCTGATCCTGCAGACTCTGTGCCTTGTGTCAGAGGGTGCAGGGAAATGGGTGCAGAAATGGGGTGGGATGGGAGTGAAGGGAATGGCAGAATGGCTCCAGGTACAGCAAGGCTGGCTATTGCATTTCCATGGTCCTTGTAGGAAAAAGGCAGCAAACACTCATCACCTGATGTGTGCTGTGAGAGTGGCAATGTCCTCCTCGCTGATCCTCTGAGGTGTTCCTGTCTGCTGGAATGCACCTCTCATTTTATTTCTTTCCTTTATTTCATTTCCTAGGGCACTCAGTCTGTGCTGCTGGGGCTTGGTTCACATCTTACTTGGCTAAAGAGCATCCCAAATTGTCTTTGAATTTCCAAGTAACGAGTGAACACTCAAATAATTCATCTCTCAGCTCCACTTCAGCACAGCAGTTCCTCTCTGAAAAGAAACACTTTGGGGTGCAGGACCAGAACTGACCCCCACTGCCAGTTCTTCAGGAAAACCTGGGAGAAACACTGCTCTTTTGATCCCATCTTTCAGGGGATGGATAAACAGGGATCCCATCTCTCTGTGTTGGATAAACCCAGGTTGTAACTTTGTTTTGTGGGTGACGCTGGTTTCAGTAGCTGCTTCCATGTGCAGGTGCTGCTGCATTTAAATTGGTGTTAATTCTCAACCACAAGGCTCCAAGAGCAAGTCCTGCTTTATTTCAGCTCCTCCCTGGCACTTGGCACCTGGGACATCCTCCCAGGAGGGCTGGGGGTAGGAAAGTTTTGGAATGATGTCCCTGCCACACTTCACCTGCTCGGAAATGAGACCTCAGGAGCACAAAGAGTGGGAAGGGCCAGGGTGGGAATCACAGGGATTCTGTACAAGGATATTTGCAGCCTGTGCCACGAGCATGTGTGACCTTCACTGGCTGTTCATGCTGCACCTTTCTGACATAAATCCTGCTGAATATTTAGTGAAGCAATTACAGCCCGTCTCATTTAAAGAAACAAGAGACAATCCAAAAATGCCTGTCTCTCCAGGGACGTGAGTGCCTCCCTGTGACCTTCCCTCTCCCCTCTGGAGCAGCTCCCTCCAGCTGGGCTGGGGGGAGTTTCCTGGGCAGCCTGGACACCTCTGGTGTTTCTGCTGCCTTTGCTGAATTTCATGGAATCCCAGGATGGATGGGATTAGAAGGAACCCTAAAGCTCATCAGGGACACCTTCCATTATGCCAGGGTGCTCCAAGCCCCCCAAGCCTGGCCTTGGACACTTCCAGGGATCCAGGGGCAGCCACAGCATCTCTGGAACCTGTGCCAGGGCCTCCCCACCTTCCCAGGAGAGAAAAAAATTATGTCTGGCAACTGTTTTTGCTCAAGGCAGAAGGAGAGAAGGTGAGATTCATGTGGGAGGCTGTTGTTACAGGTGTGCAAATGAGGACCCCAAAGCTGCTGCTTTCCCAGGGCATCTTTTCAACTTGGTTAAGGCAGTTTTGGTACTGATTAAAAAAGAGAAAAGAGTGTAGAACCAAGAGGTGTTGGGGTTTTCCCCACCCTGGAGGTGTTGGGAACAGAATTCAGAGGTTTCCCAGCCCAGCAGTCTCTGGAGCCACGGTGGAGGCTGCAGAGGAAGCTGCTCCAAGAGCAAGGTGACATTTTAAGGCACTTTGGAGCTGCCTTGGAGAGTGCCCTGTGCTCCCTGCCAGGTGAGGAAGGTCACACATGCTCCTGGTGCTGCCCCACCTCCGTGCCAGGCGCTCTCCTCATGGAATGGGGCTGTCTCAGGGCGCTGCTCCTTTTGTTTCCCTATTGATCAAGCAGCCAATCCATACCTAGAGGTCTATAATGTTCCTATGATTTAAACTTTAACAGTTTCATTAACTGTCAAGTACCTCTAGAGCAAAGGAATCCCATATTTTAACTCCTCTCTCCTTGCCAGGGTAAGATTTGTGAAAGGAGACTTTTTCTTTTCTTTTTTTTNGCCTCAAGATCTGACTAGGAAAGAAAGAAAACCATTCCAAGATATTTAATTGTACAGGGGGCTTACGGGATTGATCGAGAGCTTAGCTTTTTACAATAGTCCAGTGAATAAGAAATGCTCCTGACAAACGATCGATGATGGGATAATCACTCTTTATCCCCCCTCCTCATTGTTACCTTCTTTCTTCCAGGAGAACAGGGTTCAGAAGTCAAAAATCTTTATAGAACGCTGCTTTTAAATTAAGCAGAAAATAGACATTGACATATTTGTTAATCTCACCTAAATCATTACTGGGCCTGGCTGGGTGGACTCGGTGGCAGGGGCCGGCATTCACCGGCGGGGCTGCCTTGAGTGCTCGTGTTGCCATTGAAACCAGGGAGCCTGGGAGTTCAGCCTGGATAAATATAGATAATTTTTTATTCTGAAGGTTATAAGGGGAGCTTCTCTTAATTAAAACCTTCTTACTCGCATCTGAAGGGTTAGGTGACATTCGTATTGGTAGGCACAGAAAAAAAAAAACCAAAACATTTCTTCCCCGGGAAGGATCTTTGTCTGGAGGGCCTGTGCCTTGGGAAAATGTGGATGTTGGGGGGGTGTGAGCAGGCTCTGGAGTGCTCAGGCCACTGGGGAGCTCTTCCCTTTGGACCAGCAGCCCTGGATTATTGTGTCTGCAGGAATGAGCCATGGAAAGAGCAGCAGCATCCTGCAGGTGTAGCATCCACGATGCTGCCTCAGCTTCCAGCTGTGCTTTAGAGGCTTCCTGAGAACAGATTAATATCTGATCTTCCTGCTCAGGAGCCTGTGCTGGAATTTCCTTGCATGGATTTGTCTGATCACCCTCTGTGAGCCCGTTGGGGCCCAGTGACAGTGAATTCCAGCCTTGGATTCTGCGCTGGGTGAAGTTGGTCCCTCTTGGGGTTTCTGTAAAGCTTCTGCCTGGTGGTTTAAGCTGGGTTTGTTGGCTTGGGGTGGCTCTGCCTTGCTGCTGTGATTGCAGAGCCCCTGGGGTGGCTCCCCTAAAGGAGAACTGGCAGTGGTGAAGGTGCTGTGCCATGGTCTGTGTTTCCTGCTAAATGAACAGCGTGTTGGGACATTATTCTCTTTTAGGAGTAAGTCCCGTAAATGTCACTTAATTGATGGCTTAGATCGTTGGCATTTAAATGGAGCAGAGTTTCCATGGTGAAAACACCCTCAGAGCTCTTGCCTGAGTCTCTGTCGCACAAAATCTGGCCTGGACCACAGAGATTTGCTGGGCACTGCTGGGAGCTGGGGTTTGTCCTTTGGCTTTTCTGAGCTCTGGGCTGCCTGGAGCTGCCCCACCTGAGCTTCCCGCAGGTCCGAGCTGTGCTGAGCTGTGTGTGATTTCAGGCACCCCCGAGCTGAGCCCTGCTGACAGGAAGGAGCTGGAGGCCAAGCTGAAGGAGCGGGAGGAGTTCCTGATCCCCATGTACCAGCAGGTGGCCATGCAGTTCGCTGACCTGCACGACACCCCCGGCAGGATGCAGGAGAAAGGAGCAATAACCGTGAGTGTCCTGGAGCTTCCCTGGGGATGGGCACGGGGCCAGACCCTTCTGTGAGCCTGTGCAGCTCCCAGGGACCTTGTGACAGGGTGGGAATCCCTCGTGGTGATGCCTTGGGAAGGCTGAGCTGGAGCAGAGACTGGACAGAGCTGGAAAATAAAGCAGGTGTTTATTGAAAGGCCTCTAGGATCCACCTTGGGCAGGACAAGAGCCTGGCCAGGGCTACACTCGAGGTGGACTCAGAATGGTCACAAAAATGAGTGATGGATCATGAGATCTTACATTTTTATAAGTTTTATGAGGTCCATTTGCATATTGGGGTTTAATTGTCCAATTCCAGCTGCAGGCTGTGAGGTCCCATCCTTCTTGTTCCTCCCTCCAGCCATCCTTGTTTGTGCTGTGGGGCTGAAAGTTGTCCTTGGTGTGCAGCAGGAGCAGGATTTGTTTGGTGTCCCTGCTCTGTGCAGAGCTGAGTGACCCTGAGTGTGAGCTCGGAGCTGCACCCCTGGGCAGCACAGAACCTGAAAAACACCAAAGCTCAAACTGAAGGCACCAGTGGGAGCCTCCATCTCCCTCCTGTGCCAGGGACAGAAGGAGTCCCAGCCTGGGTTTCCCTTTGGGCACGAGGTGTCCCTGGTGCCAGTGCTGCCCTGACTCTGTTTAAGATTAACAACAGCACAGACTTCGAGTCAGGAGGCTGAAATGCCTCCAATCAATCTTTATTACCCAGGAATCTCTTCCTTTTATACCATTTTACAAAGAACCCACCCAAGGGGTGGAAGAAAGACAAAGCTTCATCAATACATTGGTCAAGTCAGAGGGACGTCCAGAGAAGGTCCCTCCTGGCGAAAGGAACACAAAACACAGGCTACAGTTAGAAAAACACGTCCCTTGTCGACAGAACAGTGCCTGGGAAAGAGTTTCAGACAAAATCCAAACATCCAAACCTTCCCCTCCCCGCCTGTGCCTGCTGCAGGACGTGCTGGAGTGGAAAACCTCCCGCACCTTCTTCTACTGGCGGCTGCGGCGGCTGCTGCTGGAGGAGGCGGTCAAGAGGAAGATCCACGAGGCCAACCCCGAGCTGACCGACGGGCAGATCCAGGCCATGCTGCGCCGCTGGTTCGTCGAGGTGGAGGGCACGGTGAAGGTCAGTGCAGGGGCAGGGGGCTGTGGGCACTGCCCCCCTGGCCTGCTGGGCACGGTGAAGGTCAGTGCAGGGGCAGGGGGCTGTGGGCACTGCCCCCCTGGCCTGCTGGGCACGGTGAAGGTCAGTGCAGGGGCAGGGGGCTGTGGGCACTGCCCCCCTGGCCTGCTGGGCACGGTGAAGGTCAGTGCAGGGGCAGGGGGCTGTGGGCACTGCCCCCCTGGCCTGCTGGGCACGGTGAAGGTCAGTGCAGGGGCAGGGGGCTGTGGGCACTGCCCCCCTGGCCTGCTGGGCACGGTGAAGGTCAGTGCAGGGGCAGGGGGCTGTGGGCACTGCCCCCCTGGCCTGCTGGGCACGGTGAAGGTCAGTGCAGGGGCAGGGGGCTGTGGGCACTGCCCCCCTGGCCTGCTGGGCACGGTGAAGGTCAGTGCAGGGGCAGGGGGCTGTGGGCACTGCCCCCCTGGCCTGCTGGGCACGGTGAAGGTCAGTGCAGGGGCAGGGGGCTGTGGGCACTGCCCCCCTGGCCTGCTGGGCACGGTGAAGGTCAGTGCAGGGGCAGGGGGCTGTGGGCACTGCCCCCCTGGCCTGCTGGGCAC
>VWYO01017608.1:26244-41911 GCA_013400275.1 Rhadina sibilatrix
AATAATATCATATCATATTATATCATATCTTATATTATATCATATCATATCATATCATATCATATCATATCATATCATATCATATCATATCTTATCTTATCTTATCTTATCTTATAAACATGGGGGGGGAACTTGTGTGAGCCCAATCCCAGGCAGGCCAGAAATATGGAAATATTCCAGCGTGGCTGGATATTGGATCTCCAGAGAATGAGGGTTTCTGTAAGTTTGCCCTTTCCAGACAGGCTCTTCTAGGAAGAAAACAAGATTGAATATTTTAATAGGATGTAGGGGGCCGTGAGGAGGATTCAATCACACGGCCAACGTGGGGCTGTAATTTAGTGTTCATACATTTTCTTGGACAGTACTTGAAAAACAATGAAAATGACCCAGCAACAAGATTCCAATTAATATCCCATGTGCAGCCATTCTGATAACGGGAGCAAATTTCCCTTTAAATAAAAAAAAAAATTAAAAAAAAAAAAAGGAAAGTGGGCTGGTGTTATTTAATTTTAGAACGTGGGGGAAAGGAGGGAGTCTTATAAAGCAGGTATTTCTGGGCATGGAGGGAGGGAAAAGCAGGGGAAGAGCTGGATTTTCTCCAACTGCAGTTCCTAAAGCCTCTTGGCTGCACACGTGGAGGGGCATGTTGGGTTCACAGGTGGGATTTTCCCTTCCAAGCACAGCAATATTTGGGTTTGGGCCCTGTCCCTGCTTGTAGACACCTCCATGGGAGGGTTCCCTGTCAGCTTCCAAAGGAGGAATTCCATGTTCAGCAGGGATGGCAGAAAAACTTCCCCAGGAAGGGAAGGGATGAAGTGCCAGCAGTGCAGGATGGACAGGCAAGGTTTTGTCCTGCCTGCAGGAAACAGCCTCAAACCCTCCTCAAAATTCACCCTAAAGGCATTTGGGAAAATCCAGAGGGGCCTTGCTCCTCTCTCCAGGCTCTCTGGGCCCTTCTCCTTTCCCAATTAATTTGTTTTTTCCATCCCCAGGAATGTGGGGGAGCTCAAAACCAACATTTTTGGGAACCCCACGGCAATGACTGAAAGGGAGCAAAGCTGCTGTGTCTGCCTCATGAGCAGCTGAACCCCAAAAGTGCTGCTCTGCTGCCTGCCTTGGCCTTTCCCACTGGGGGAGAACCCAGGAGGAGAATTCCTCAGGTTTTTGTCTTTATTTTTGTGGGTTTGATGCTCCCCTGTGGGTGCAGGAGTTCAGGGATCGATGCTGAATTTCTTCCAATCCCACAGGTTTTAAATAAAGAGCCACTTTTCAAACAAGCAGGGCCTGGGGAGATTCCAAGGAAGAATTTGTCTTTGCTGGCAGAGCAATGTTTGCTGCCCCTGGCAGGCTGTGACACGGAAACTCCAGGTTTTGGGGTCAGGGGGATTCCCTCCTCCCAGGAATGGCACTGGCCAAAGGAAAGGGATGCAGCAAAATCCCAGAGGGTTTGTCTGGATCAGGACACAGCAGGCACAGACACCCTGGTAGAGTGACAAGGGGAGAGAAATCCCCAAAACAGGGCAAATATTTCACCCTGAAAATATAAAATAACCCAATCCTTTTTTCCTCCCCACCTCCCCCCTTCTCCTCATCAGCCAGGCTCCCTTTCCTTGGCAGCCTCTCCCCCCAGCAGGATTTAACCATGCAGAGAGTAAAACTCATCAATCCTCCAGGTTTAACCTTGTCTGTGTTTCAATTCACCAGGGTAAGTGCAGATTTTAATACTTTCAGCCCCCTTAAGGCTATGCATAATGAACTTGGGTTTTGGTTAAAAAAATATAAAATTTCTCTCCTCCACCCACAGATATTAAACATCAGACTTGAGCCAGTGGCTTGAGACAGCCAGTGCTACCTGGAGCTGGGGGAAAGGTGACTTTAGCACCAGGAGCTCTGCAGGCAGCCTGTGCTGAGGAATAACCTGGGCAGGTAATTAACACAGCTCCCACCCCAGGTACAGCCAGAGCAGGTCGATACAGGGGTCTTCCCTGAATTAAAATTTAACTCACCCTTTATTGCAACCCACAAAAGCAAGTAATGAGCACTAACATTTTTATTTCTTTTAAACTGTCATTTAGGCTGTAGAGGGGATAATTACCTTTTTCCACTGTAGTAAGGTTTTATCACCCTTAGTGAGGCATTTTCTAATTTAATATTTTTACTGTATTATCATAAAACCTGTTTCTGGAAAAAAAAAAATTAAAAATGATCAGGAACCACACAGCCATTTGCCATAAAACATGTGTGTCTAAGTACCCTGGCTTAATCATTGATGCATCCCTTCCAGAGGCAGGGGCTGGCACGTGGCACCTCCCCACCTGGACACTGCTGCTTCCAGGTCAACAATTATCATTTTTAAAAATTAAATAAAAGCAGCTTCAGCCAGTCCAGGTGCTGAGAGTGGTTCTTCCCCCTCCAAATCCCAGGTGTTGCTGCTACAGACATTTCACAGGCACAAGGGAGAGAGGGGAGTGCCCTGGATGAGTATTAACAGCTGCAGCCCATTTCAGCATCAAAATAGAAAATACAAAAACTCTCAGCAGATCCCCAGGAACCTCCTCTGCCCCCCTGCAGCTGCACCAAACACTCCAAGGGGAAACCAAAGATGTGCCAGGGCTGGGCTGGGCTGTGTAATTACACTCATGTTATTTCCCTTTTTTTTTTTTTTTTTAACTATAGTTCTGTAAACCACTAGCAGAACAATATTAAGGGGGAAAATTCAGTTTCTAGAGGGTGGGGGCTTTTTTTATTAAAATAGCAATAGTGCTCCAGTCACTGCTGTGCTCTTCAGTAAAAATACCCTCCAACCAATTTCTTTGCCTTTTCCCAAGTACCTTTTACTTCTTCTCCTCTTCTACCCAGAAAAAAAAGAGAGAAGATAATTTAGAACATGCCACAAGCAGTACTGAAATGAGCACACCCCCATGCTCCACTGGGAAACTATGAATTTTTAATTCACAAAAACTGGCAAAGAAGATGGAACATAAACACCCGTGGAAAACACAGAGCTCCTGATGGAAACTGAAGCTGCCTGATGGTTCCCTTGGAAAAGTTTCTGCCTGTGCCAGACTGGCTCAGCTGGGCAGAGCAGGGTGCTGGTCACACCAAGCTCAGCCCATGGATGGATCATGCTGGACTTGATGATCCATCTGGATCTCCTCCAGCTTGGAATGTTCTGTGAAATGTTTTGTCCACTGGTGTGAAATTCAGATTAAAGTGCCCAGCAAGCAGAGGAGGCACCAGGATGACAAAACAAAGCTGAAGCCTTACATTTCTCATTAAAAATTAATGCCTCTTAAATTAAATCTCTCTTAAATAAAAATGAGTATTTCTCTTTAAAAAAAAAAAAAATGAAATGAAAGGGGGAGGAATTCCAGGTGAGCTCAGTGTGCTCAGTGCCCAGTGGATTCTACCCCACCCCAAATCCCAGCTATTGCTGCTCCACACCAGGCAGGCAAAACAGGCTGAAACCATTTATTCCTGACCCAGCCCCAACTCCCAGCCAAACCCTAAAGCCAAGGGGGGTGTGCTGTGCATTCCCACACCTCCCAGCACACATTCCCTGCTCCAGCACTCCCAGCTGGGGTCACTGGGATGGGGTTCAGGGCCCGTGGGGCTGCTGCAGCCCCAGGAGGTGGCACTCGTCCCCCTCTTCCCGAAATTGCAGCCAGAAATCCCTGGCCAGAGCCCCCCGTGGCCCACCCAGCTCCTGGAGGGGCTCACAAGGGGCTCCTGCAGCTCCCTCCCTCCCAGGCAGGTGGGGATGGGGTCCCTGGTGCCCCTGCAGATGCTTTCAATCACAGGAGGTGACGTGTGACCTCTGGCCTGTCCCCTGAGGGCAGGCACAGGGGTTGTAAATATTTCAGAAAGCTGGTTCTGCCCCTAAACAAAGGCCCAGTGCACATCTGGAGGGGCTGGATGTGGGGATGGGCTGGGCAGAGAGAGGGGCACAGCAGAGAGATGGAGCTCAAGGCACTGTCCCCAGACATCACCTGGGCTCCATCTCTCTGCTGTCCCTGCCACCAACTCCAACCCTCCCCTGCAGCAGCACTCAGCCCTGAGCCCAGCCCTGAGCTCAGGGCACAGACAGGGAGCACAGCTGGAGCTGATCACCCTGATTTTGGTCCCAGTCCCCTTCTCACAAGAGCTTTTGTAGCACAAAGCACAGAAGATGCAGAGAACCAGCAAAACCTCCAGGCTGCTCCAGTGGCTCATGTTCCAGCAGCTCTGATTTCCCCAGGAAATCCATCAAATGCTGCTTTCCCAGGCTGCTTTGGTTTGGGTGTTTGAGCAGGGCAGGCCCTGGGATGCTGCTGGGAAGTGCCCTGTGCAGAGGGAAACCATTCTTTGTGCTCCTCATATTCCGAGGACGATTTCCCTCTTTCACAGCTTGCCTGTTTTATAACAGATTTGATGCAGGAGAAGACAAATTGTCTCACAAAGAAAAAACGACAAATCATCTCGCAGCCCTTAACAGGTTATTTTTTTTTGGGGTTTTTTTTTCCCTTTAAGAGGGAAATTTCCATACCAGAGGCTCCTGTCTTCTTGCCAGGGATGTCAAACATCAGCTGTGGGGACACAGTGATTCCAGCCCATCCAGCTGGGTCACACTGCAGGCTGGCAGTGAAGCACCAGCCCTTCCAACAGCCCTGCAGGAGGGGCCACCCTGCACTTCCAGGGCCTCACCAAGCCACAGGCTGGGAGGGGGTTCAATAAAACAAAAATCAGGCACAAAGAGAAGAAATTTCAAGGCCAGGTTGGACAGGGCTTGGGAGCAACCCGGGGCAGTGGAAGGTGGATGGGCTTTAAGTTCTCTCCCAACCAAACCAGGCTGGGATCCTGGGATTCTGCAGTACCAAAGCTGTGGTGCCTCAGGATCAATCCAAGCAGGTTTAGTTTCCCAGGATGGCAGGGTTTTTCCTCTGGTTCCACACTGCCCTCCATGCTCCTGCTCCTCCCTTTGTTCCCTAAGGCAGAGCCAAAGCAGAACATCCACTCTTCCAGGCTGTGCCTGAACAAACTGGGAGGCCTTTTCCTCACACCAGCAGGGCCAGTGGGGTTTGTGGCACGCAGCACAGGAGCTGCTGGCCCAGTTCTTCCAGCAGGAAGGGCTTTGCCTCCTCCCAGGGATTCTGTGCTGGTGAACACCCTGGATTGACAATCGCTGAGCCCAAATTCCTCCATTAATCTGCTCTTGTGGTGTTTTAATACCCCAAGTACAAAGTCAGCCAAGTTAAAGGCTGGTATCTCACCAACCCTTTTTTTAATTTTTTTTTTTTTATTAAACTCTTATGTCATATAAGTAAATTAATCTTTTAATACCAGGATTTCCTGCTACGTACCCCCCTCTGCTTGCAGCAAGACACTCTGTGACAAAGCAACTGCACTAAAGGGAGAATGCTGATTGGGGAAATGCACTGGATCCAAGGGAAAGGCTCTAATCCAAACCTCACTGGCAGCTGGGTAATCTGGGTGTTAATTCAGGCTCCCAGCAGGCAGGACTCTGCTCCTGCAGGAGCAGCACTGCGCTGGAGGCTGCTGAGCCACGCAGGATCCTGGAGTCAGGGGCTTCATTCCCTGCCCCTGGACGTGGCATTTAAGGAAGTGATTCCCACCTCACGTTGTGGTGACACTGCATGGCAGTGACAGTGACAGAGTCCCATCAGAGCCATCTTCCTCCCTCTGATCTGGCTCCTAAAGGATGCAAATTCCTCCTCCCTAACCAGGATCCATTTGCCGAGGCACAAAGCAACCTACAGAAAATGGGATCCATTCCCCCTCCTTCCCCCAGCTGTAAATCCCCATCTGGAATTCCAGCCTGTCCCTGGTGTCCTGCCTGCCTTTCCTGCAGAAGAGGCTCCTGGAGGCCCCTGGGTGCCAGCTTTAATGATGATGTATGGGTGCCCTTCCCCTCGGGGGGGTGTGGGGAGGGGTCACACGCCTGACACCGCCAGCCTGTGTATCAACAGCAAATTATAAACCATGTCAATCCCAGCTAATGCAAAGCTGTAATCCTCTTTAACAAGAGATCAAATCAGTGCCATGAGTTATGTTCATTCTGTAATCTGATAAGAAATGGAGTGAGCCTCTAATAAAAGAGTAATGAGAGCCCTTAATGATGCTGTTAAAAGGTAGCGCCAGTTAAAATATTGCTGTTGTTCCAGCTGATTAGATCACTGTTGCATATTTGCACAATCTTGTTTCACCTGTCAGAATAACCTGAGTTGTCTTGGGAGATAAAGGTGTTTGGACCAAACATCTGTGCCCTTAGAGGATGTCTCTTCCTGCAAGTGACTGTCCTCCAGAGGTGAAACCAGGATGTTCAGGATGTGCAGGAATCTGACAGCAGCCCTGGCTGCACAGTGTCTGTGCTCAGTCTCTGCTCCCCTCACACAGGGACAGTGCACAGAGCTGAGGGTTTGTGTGTCACAGCTGACAGACACAGAGGATAAACCCCAAATGCACTCACAGCTCCCCCAGGAACACAGACTTCACCTGGGCTGGGAACTGGATCCACCCCAGGACTGGGACCTCCTCACCTGCCCAGGGCCTGCAGGTCTCCAGGGGTAATCCTGAGCCTCAGCCTGCCCATGAATAAATCCATCTGCCTGGCACAGGAGCTCTCTGCAGGGGCACACCTGTCTGACCTCCTAAAAGAGGGGGGGAAGATGCCCCTTTCAGGGCAATGACTGCACAGAAGGTCTGGGTTCAACCTCAGCTCCAGCCCAGGGCTGTGTGACACCCTCAGAACTCCCTGAGGCTCTTGCCTCAAGGATCTCTGGACCCAAAAGCCTGTGGAGATAAGGGCTACCACCTCTCTGTGCCCCACTCCCAAAGCAAAGATTGGCCTGCTCCCAGCCCTGCTGCCATGTCCTGGTGATGGGAAAAACCAATTTCAAGGGAAGTCCAAGGAGGGGAAACCAGATGATGCCACCCCCAAACCCAGGAGAAACCACAACCAACCTTGTCCTGCCCAAGACAGCTCCTCTCTCCTCTGGACAGCCCCCAGACCAGACTCCCAGCTTTGCCTTTGGGTTCCTTGTCCCAGGGCAGAGCATTTACACAGCAATGACCTTGGACTGATGAGAAAAACCTTGGCCCAAGAGGACAATAAATGTGTTAAAGTCTATAAACACAGACCCCAAGGTAACCATAAAAAGCACTTCCCAGTGTATGTTTTAAAATACTACCAGAGAGGGGTTAAAAAGGAGGAGGGCTGGAGGCCACCAGTGCCCCACACATTACAACATAAAATATGTGAGCACGAGGT
Source organism: Rhadina sibilatrix (assembly GCA_013400275.1). Taxonomy (NCBI): domain Eukaryota; kingdom Metazoa; phylum Chordata; class Aves; order Passeriformes; family Phylloscopidae; genus Rhadina; species Rhadina sibilatrix. The sequence goes on from VWYO01017608.1 coordinate 33,512, forward strand.
TAAAGAGCCCTGCCCATGCTTGGGGTGCCTGCAAAATGGGCAAGGGGAAGATTAATTGCCTCCAGCAATGCTGTCATCCCAACCAGCAGCCAGAGTGAGGCAGAGAGTGGCAGGGATGTTGACAAAGGCAGTTACTTGACTTCAGTGTTTCTCTTCTCGAATTCAGGCTGTAAAATCTGCAGCTACCCCCTTCTCCTGGCAGTGTTCAGGCTCCTTCTCCTCACAGGGATTTCTTTTCTTTCTGTCTGCATGGCCAAGGAAGAACCAGAACCACAGCACCACTCAGTCCCTGCACTCTGCATCACCCCCAGGCCCACCCACACCTGCAGACACATATTTATTTATCTACTGGCATTTTCCTGGAGTCCTCCTGCCCATGTGGCCACTGGTAGAACTCAGAGGGAAAGCTCTGCCAGCTGTTTCTACATCCATTTTCATACACAGCTCACTGGCACTGGGAAATCTCTCCCACTACAGCACAGTGGCCTGTTGATCAGAGGTGTATAAATTTTGGGGTCATGCCTTTTTAAGTGCCTGACCAGGAAAAAAAAAAAAATAAAAGTGACTCAGAGCAGAGTCACATCTCTGTGAAGTGCATGTGTGCATTCTCAATCCAGTTAATTCACACTTGCAAACAGCAAAATCACCTGCTTCTGCCACAAAGGGAAAGCTGTTACCATTGCTGCTTCCCTCTCCTGCACAGGCCTGGCCTCTCTGATTAATTCCCCTGCAGATGTTGAATTCCCCTTGCCTTGTGTGGCCCAGCTGTGGGCTGGACAGAGGGCTCGTGCCAAGGGCAGGGGCATTTTCAACAGAGAGGTGAGTGACCCCCAGAGAGTGGCTCTGATTTTCCAGCAAATGTCTGGGAGCAGCAGATCTCCCCATCTGGGGAGAGCTGAACCAGAACACCTCCAGAAAGCCTGACTTTCAGACACCCACTGCAGTGTTTTGGATGTGTTCTGTGCAGGGATGCAAACACAAATGGTGGGAACTGGGGAGGAAGACAAAAAGCACCACCCAGCTTTGCACAGGAGTGCCCACTCAAATGTGCAAGGGCTGCTGCAAAGAAGCAGCAAGAACCTGTTCCCACCTGGAACCCCACAAGAAATCATGGTCCTAAACTACAGCAGAGGGAGATTGATGCTAAACATTAGGACTAGATGGCTGGAGGAACAGCTTGGAGCCTACCACATTTCTTTTTGTGGTGAGAGGCTCCAAACAATACTGAAAAATCAGAGCAGCTGGGCTTTGCTCTCATTTGGGAGATAAAAAAAAAAAAAAAAAAAGAGAGAGAGAAAGAAAAACCAGAGTAAAGCAACTCAGAGGAGGATGCACTGATGAAACAGCACAGGGCCCATGGACACAGAACTTCTCATCCATAAGTCCCTGCAATCCCCCAAAAGGCAGCAGCAAAAGAGCAGCAGGTATTTGGTTTCCATTTCACAAACAGACAAATGACATCTCTCCCTCACAAAGCACAAACATGTTCCACAACCCAGGGGAAAGATGTTTCTCAAGCTTTTCCCATCCATTCACTGGAAAAAAAAAATTATTGCAGCTCATTCCCACAAACAGCTCAGCTTTTGGAGATTTGGGTTGAAAGTGTGCTGCTGAAGAAATATGGGTGGGTGTGTGGGGGAGCTGTCTGCTAACTGTGCACAAAACTTCACTGGTGTTTCCTTTACTAATTGCCACATTAAAACATTATAGTCCTCCAATAAAATCCCTTACTCCTTAAATAGAGATAAACACAAGCAACATAAAAGTCTTGAGTGAATCTTGAGAGAACTATTCCAGTTATTAACTGGGCTAAGAAAGTGCACATTAACCAGAATACAGAAGCTGCCATCTCTGTTAGAAGAGAAGCTCTTTTTACTCCCCTCTCAGAACTGAAGACACCAGGTTAGCTCAGCTGTGTATTTCCAAACTAATCCCATAAACCAGGGACATTTCAACATGGGAGGAGCTTCCAAAGCAGGAATCAAAACCTAGGTGCTGAGATTTATGACAACTCCTTGTTTGGTGTCACAGTAATTACAGAGGGAAGGCTCAGCCTGGCTGCCAGGACAGATGTGACCAAGACACCCAGGCTATGACGCCAGTGACAAATGGGGAACTGATAAGAAGGAATGGAGAGGGTGACAGGCTGAAGAACAGGTCAATACCACGCTGTCATGGAGCCATTTGAGAAACATAATTAATCTCTTACTCACCTGGCATCATCATTCATTGTGCAGTGGTCAATAGGTGCCATGAAGCTCACCAGCTTGCTGTGGACGTGGTACCTGGGGAGAGCAGCACATCAGGAGCTGCTCATGGGCAGGAAATGCTGCTGGCCTGAGCAGGAGCAGCTCCCAGAGGAAAGGCAGGGCTTTCCTGGGGGCTCACCCCCAAGGAGTCACCAGCTGGAGCTGGCAATTCCCCCCTCCCCTCTCAGAACAGGAATGATCCAATGAACTGAGGAACAGCAGATCCTTTCTCATCCCAGCGAGGGAGAGGCCAGCAGCACCCATGGACTGTGAGCCCCAGACAGACAAACCCTGAGGGATCAGACAGACAAACAGCCCCTCCATCCCAGCCCTCCCGTCCTCACCACCTGCTGAAACCTGTGCCCACTGCATCAGCAGCTCCAGCACCCACCTGCTCCCCCTCCTGCCCTGCAGGGCCCTACAGGACAGCAAAATCCCACTCTGGAGCCATTTCCAGAGCTGGAAAATCTTACCCTGAGGAAATGGAGCATGTGAAAACAAGGGAAGAAGGAGACAGGAAAAGGCCTGTGCAGAGATGGGATGGGGCACATTCCCAGCACCAAAACATTGCTGCAAGCTGTCCTGCACCTCCAGAGAGAGGATCCCCTTCCCATCTGCCACCCTGGGTAGGAGCCCACAGGGATTTCATGATTTATATTCAAGGACCTGAGATAAAATTGAACAGGGTACTGAGAACCTCTGAATGATGAGGCTCTAAACCCCGTGTCCAAGGGCAGGGGATTCCACAGCCAGGCATTTGTGTGCACTGCCTGCCCACCCCAGCCCCAGCTGCTTCATCCAGGCTGCTGCTATTTTTAGAGCTTTGACAAATAGCAGGCAAAAGGATTCACTAGCATTTGCCCAGAATCACCTTTCCACTCTGTCACCTCTGCACTCCCTTTTGTTTGCCTGTGCAGGAACATTCCCTGGGGGCTGCTGAGCTCACAGAAGGCTCAGAAGGCTCCTCAGGCACAGCCTCACACCAGGGCTCCTCTGCACTCTGCTGCCTTTGGCACTGGCACTGGAAGGAGCTGCCCTGGTGCAAGGATGGAGCCAGGAGCAGCCACAAACCACAGCTCCGAGCCTGGGCTCTGCCCATGGGGACAGGGCTCCTGCAGGGACAGCCTGGCAGGGGCTGGTGGCCACTCAGGGACACTCAGCTGTCTGTCCACATCTGGCTGCTTTTTGAATCAGGACTTTGAAAACCCCAGCCCAGCAAGTGTAAAATATTTCATTTAGTGGAGAGAAGGACACCCCACTTCTGCAGCAGCACAGATCAGAGGTGTGTAAACAGCCCTTTCTTAAGCTTGATTTTTGGATGAACTTATTTCCCCTCTTAATGCCCAAATTTCTCTCCTGTCAAGTGGAAGACTGACAGCTTCTGGAAGCACCTGGAGATCCTCAGCCCCTACAACAAACATTGCATCCAAACAGGCTGTAATATTGAGGCTTTGCTAAAAAGGGAGAGTTAAGGAGACAGACAAAACCTGGTATTAAATACTTGGCTTGCCAGGACCTCAAAGTCATGCAGGCAAATTTAAGCACTGCTGTTCCAATTTTAGAGGAAGAGAAGGAAGAACAGAGGGTCAGGGACCTGCCTGGGGTGACACCAAGTCTCTCAGTGGAAGCCCCAACTTATTTAAAAACACCCACTTGGGCTCTACTGCCCCATTGTGAAAAATGCAGGAGCTTCACTGCATCTTAATCCCAAGCACAGACAATTTCTTTCTTTTATCATTATTTTTCCTGCAGGGTCAGTACAACTTTTAGTTTAAGAAGCAAAAAGAGGCACCTAAGAGGGAACTGACTTGAGGAGGGGTGTGGAGAGCTGCTCTCCCAGGGGTGCTGAAGGCACAGACTGCACACAGGGAGAGATTTCCCCATCATTCCTGGAGCTTTATGAGGCTGCCTCAGTTGTGTGATGTTGTCAGGAGTTTTGACTGAATCCTGAATATATCCAATTATGTGTGATGCTGACAGAGAAGAATATTGATAGTCAATAATTACAGGCTTTTCAGGCCAACAAAGTAGCTCTTCCCTCTTTCAATAAATTATCTTATGACATCTATCTTAAAAATTGCTATGCCAGGCCAGACCCAGACTGACTCCACTGACTTTCTATCAGATGCCATCTAAACTCAGGATTTATAGTTTACTCACAAAGGATGCTTAATGTGGTGGATTTTTCAGGAAGCAGAGCAGCTTTTCAGCATCCTCCCTCCTCCACCACAAATCATGCTGATCTCAGGGAGACTCAGAGAAACACCTCCTGCTCCTCAGGCTCCTTCCCTTCCCACGTGGAAGATTCTTCCACTGAGTTCAACCCAAGTGAGTGATCCAGGAGGGAAATGATTCAGACATGAAGGCAGCTGTGAGGTGAGCTACCAGCAAAGAGAGATCTGACACCAAATTGCAACTGGCACTCAGTGAGAAATAGAGATTTACCTGAGGCATTTCTGCACATCTTCCCCTGGAGGTGCTGCCCACGTCTCAGTCAGGAAATATAAATTGCACAGCAGGGGTTTACTGGCTCTCTCTGGAAATTACAGCCCCAAATGACCCAAGGACGTGCCAGCACCTTTCTCTGGTGTCTCCTCAGACCCTGACTGGGGCAATGTCCCCAGCTTGATCCTCCAAGCTCTTATTCCAGGCTCCAGGAACATCAGCATTCCCCACTGGCTGCCCCAGAGCAAGAAATGCCCTTAAAATCCCAAATCAGCCAACTGGGATAAAACACACCCAGAGTTGTCAGAGTTTGGGTTTTTTTTTTTTTTTTGCAAAATCAAGGCTTGTGTGTGCTTGCAGAAGGTGCCACCCACCTGATTCTCCTTCCTTTGCTGGCTTTTCTGTCCACTTTCTTCTTTATTTTGCTCCGTAACTTCTGGATGGCCAACCACTGCCTGGGGAATGCAGAACAACAGCAACACAACTTCAGAGCCACTGAACACTCCCAGAAAAAGACTCTCTGATCCCCAACTGTACTAAAAGCTCCACTTCTCAACCAGAACTTCCTCAAGTCAAAGAAGTTTCCAGCAGGGAAGAACTTCTCCTGGTTATAAATATTTTTTTTTAACTGAAACGAGCGTCATCTCACCTGATTTATACAACGCAAACTCGACATCAGGGGAAAAAATCTAACAAAATCCAATTACTGCAATCTTAATATAATCTTAATTACTGTAATCTATTTTATTGTAAAGTCAGATAAATGTACAATGCAATCATCACTTCAATGTAATTTTGTCTATATGGTGTTAAATCACAGCGAATAGCTTTCCATAATATTCCAGACGTACACAAAATAAATCTGACACACTGCACTGAGATCTGGGGGGTATTTTATAAGAGGGTAAGTTGTTTCACCACCAACAAAAGTTCCTGATGCCTTTTCTTCCCCTCCCTATAGAGAGCCCCTCCAAAATTGTTTCAGGGAAGAGGCCAACTCCAGCTTGTCCAGCTTTCCTTGGCTTTTCCACTTTTCTGAATTGGAGCCCGTGGCTATTTCAATGTTCACTGCTCATGAAGTGGCATTTGGAAGATTCCTTACTTTCTACCTCTAGAATTAAACAGAGAAATAGGAGCTTTCCTGCATGGAATTATATTTTACTTCTGCATGCAGGGAACATTCCCTGATATTGTTTTAATTGTGCAGAATCTTTCCTTACGGGAGGGATACACAGGAATTGCTTTAACTGATGTCAGAAGGTTTATTCTTCTAAAACAGCACCAAAGCTGAGTTAATAAAGAGACAAAGCCAAATTTCAGCAGTGGGCAGCCAGTTCCTGGGGCACTAAGTGCTGCAGGAACCACTGAGAGACAGAAACACCTGGACCAAACCTTTCCAATGGGGAAATATCTCCAGAGGATCACACACAAACAGCTTAAAAGTCCCACTGGGTGATCCACAACTCAGCAGTCTGTTAGAGAGGATGAGCTTGCTGACTGTTGTCTGGGTTTTTGCTGTTCTCCTCTGTCTCTTTAAGGAGTTTTTCTAAAGTTCTATTTCAGCCTTCTGTGTTTACCTTTTGCAACGGAGTCAGACACCATTTTACATCAACAACTTCCTTGCTATTTTAACAGCATAACCACGTTCACATTCTTCTCATAAAAAAGAAACTGTTGGGTTGCCCAGTAGGGTTGAAGAGGAAGATTTTTCTTCCTCCAATCCAGTGTCACTGCTAAAACTCTACAAATGTTAAAATTTGTAAATAAACTGCCTCTTTTCTGCCTTGGACACCTCAGGGTGTGGGTGTCACTTCTTTGTGTCGTGTGTGCCACCTGCCTGATGTCACCATGCCTTTTTCCACAGGGACTCAGTGTTCTTCCCACTGCAAAGAGCTGGGCTGGGGGGGCACAGGTCACCCTGGTGGGCTGAAGGCAGGGATGCCACAGGCACTCCCACACTCACCTGCCCATGGCCACCTGGTCGTTGGGGTCCAGGGAAGTGGTTTTCCGCTCGATCAGCTCTCGCAGGAGCTGCAGGAGAGACAAAAATTCCCATTTGCAATAAGCACAGCTGTTGTGTGCCCAGCTCCCACAGGTCTAACAGGGACAGGAGGAGGAGCTCAGCCCCACAGGGCTGCCCCCACACCCCTGGGGAAGGGCAGGGGGAACTGAAACAATTCCCAAACAGAAGCTGGGCGGCGATGCTCGCTCGGAGAACAGCACAGCAAAATCCTTTTTATAGCAACAGCAGGAGTGCTCAGGCAGCCTTTTCTATTTCTTTTTGTGTCCTGAGGGCTGGGGTTTGTCCTCTCTGCTTCCTGCAGCCAGAGGATGTTGTGAACAGCCTTTCTGGATCCTTGACTGGTGCTGTGTGTTTATCACCACTCGCTGCAAACCGTGCGTGCTGTGCCTTGGGGATTGGCCGGGATATCAACACAAGGAACAGAAATAAACCCTCCAAAACTGAGGGGAACAAACTGTTTTATGGATACCTGCACTTCACCAACCAGTGAAGTTACTGCCTCAGCTCAGAAACACCTGAAACAGACCCACTGGAACCAGAATCCAGGCAATTTCAGGGAAGAAAGGATGCAGGATGCTTTTCCTCCACCCTGTACTTCCCTCTCCTTCGAGGCATACATCACATTAACCAGGGAAAAAAAGAGTGATTCAAACATAATTAAAAACCTGCCACTACTTTTTTTTTTTTCTACTTGCTTATTTTTGGAGATTATTACTGCAGCAATTACATTTAAAAAATTCCAGGAGCCAGGCCACTGGTTTTACTATCGCTAGAAAACAGCAAGCTACTTCTCTGCCTTGTTTATCTGATTGATTCCCAACATCTTTCTGGCACACAATCTATCAGTTTATCTCTGCCACTTCATCACAGTCACTTCTGGCAGCTAAATACAAGATCCAAATCCAGTGTTACACAGACACACGACACAGTAAACCTGTGTAACACTGCCACTCTGCAAACGGCTGCCCCCAAGGCTGAGCAGAAATGGGATCTTGCTTCCCAGTCAATATCCTGTCAAAAGCAAGGTGGGAGGGAGGCTTGGAGCAGCAGCCACAAGTGGTGCAGAGAGGTGAGAGTGCTCTGCTGCTGCTCCAGCAGTGAGGGGGGTTTGTGCCTGCTCTGATGCTGAGGTGCAGATGTCACACACACACACCCCCCCTGTGCTCCCGGGGAAGCAGCAGCAGGACATTTCCTGCAGGGCTTGGCTCCTCCTGCTGGCCCAGAAATCCAGACTCAAACACCAAGGAGTGTCCCAGGATCTCACAACTGTGTCCACACTGGTGAGAACAATGACAGAGGGCAGGGTTGGATGGGATGTTGGGAAGGAATTGCTGGCTGTGAGGGTGGGCAGGCCCTGGCACAGGGTGCCCAGAGCAGCTGTGGCTGCCCCTGGACCCCTGGAATTGCCCAAGTCTGGGCTGGACAGGGCTTGGAGCACCCTGGGACAGTGGGAGGTGTCCCTGAATGTGAAGGGGTGCAACAAGATGAGCTTTAAGGTTCCTTCCAACCCATCCAAATTCCAAGAGGCATTTTTGGGGCAGGTTCCTAACCCTGAACCAGTTCTGCTGACCTTGGAGCTGACAAGGCCTTCCAGGGCTCCAAATGTTCTTCCAGTGCAGTGGGACTGGGGACACTGGGAGAGCAGAGCGAGGCAAAGGTGAGAGAGAAGTTAAAAAAAAAAAA
>VWYO01017608.1:41941-62573 GCA_013400275.1 Rhadina sibilatrix
AAAAAAAGCAGGAGCAAGAGGGAAATTAGGAAATGGAAATAAAAGCCGTGAAGCATCTTGTTACATCTAAATAGTGAACGTCTCCGAGCTGAGGTTATAAATCATGCTAACAATGGTTACTAAAATAAAAGTGGATGTAGCCAGAGGCTACCACTGAAAAAGTCAGCCCAGGCCTGCCTGGCTGCCTTTGGTCTTTAAGGATTTGATTAGTTTTCTGCTTTCTGGTTCAGAGTCTTGCATCCAGCCCCTGCTCCAGAGCCAGCCAGGGCTCGGGACACAGAGTGAATGATAAATTCATTTACTGAATAAAGCAACACTGTTTTCCCAGCACAAGACTTAAACCACTTCCCAAACGGTAATATTTCATTAAGCCTGGCCATTCTGCTTAAAATTTATTAGTCAAAACAGAAAACTCTCATCAGACCCCATATATTCCATTAGGAGTGATATATGGTGTCTCCCAATGTCTAATTATTAACTAGGAAGTGTGAGTAAATCACCATCAGCGTTAAGCCCTGATGTGTGAAGACAGAGTTAGGCAATTCCAGCATCAAAAGGCTTTGATTTGAAACAGATCCTGTTTTGCTTTCCCTCCTTCACCTCTTCCCTGAACTCAGCTCAGCCTCCCACGGCAGCAAACACAACTGCAGGGAAGCACAGCCCCATGCACCCCACTGCTCACCCCCCAATCCCAGCTGCTCCTGCCAAAAGCTGGGGCCAGGAGGACAAACCATGGCAGCAGAGGGAAGCTGTCAATGCCAGCTGAATTCTCCTTGGCAGGAAGTGCTGATGTCAGCCAGGAGAGCTCCTGCTGCAGAACCCAAAACCTGCCCTGACACCCAAGCCAAGTGAAATGCTTCCTCCAGAGTTCCCCCAAAGGAGCTCCCCTCAGTGCCAGCTGGAGAGATGCACACCAAGTCTACTGGACAGGATCTTGAGGGACTTGGAAATGCCATCAGGGTGCTGCTCAAGGGTAACAGAGACTCATTTCTCATTTGAGAGGTCAATTTTCATTTTAGAGGCTAGGTCTCATTTTCATGCACTATCTATCAGTGTTTCTAATCCTACACTCGCTGACCTTTCTGATTTGCAGACCCCTAAGAATTTCCAGTTGAGACAAAGAGCTAAGGAGAGCTGAAATCAGCCTCCTGACAAAAGGCTCACTTGTCTTAGACCTTACAGAGCAAATCAAATTAAAAAAAAAAAAAAGTCCATCTATAGATCCCCTTCCGAGCTCCCACTCAGCAGCCGTGTAACAACATTTCTGCCAACACCAGAGGAAATTTAAATACGCAGCTCAAATATTATTTTAAACCCCCTTGAAATGCTTTGTAAAAAAAACCTTCATTTTTACATTTAGCAAAACGCAAGCCGAAATCACTGGGCAGTCTCTTTTTAAAACCCATTTTATTCAAATTCAGGCTTGTGTAGGATGCACAGATTTGCCCATTTCCGAGTAACCCATTAAGAGAAGCTCCAGATCAAGCTTTAAAATGTGTTATTAACCATCTACCCAGCCATTTGAAAGATACATGCCTGTGATAAGAGTATTGTATTGCCATTAACCTGTGGGATGGTTCGAGACATCTCTTATTCACACAAAACTCTAAATGCATCTAATTAAAGCCACAAGATCAGCTGTCCATATTAATCACTCACCGGTTTAATTAAGGTAAACCAGCTTGTCACAAAGCCAGCCTTCTCTCTGTTCCTCACCATTATGGACTTTTAATAGTTCTCTGGATTGGAAATTCCTTGTTTATGGCATTCTCAGGTTCCTGGGAGAGGACACCACACTGCTGGGGACATTCACCCCATCAAGTAAAGTTTTACAGAGTCCCACAGGGGGGTTTAAGGACGCTGACCTTGGGGTAAATCCCAGCTGTGGGGGGGATGAGAACCCCCCCTGGAAGGTTTTAGTGTTTCTTTGGAGGTTCCCCCTCCACTCTGGCTCCTCTCTGGTGCCCACAGCCAGCCCTGCTGTGACAAAATGCACAGCATCACCAAAACCAGGGGAGGAGGGAGCAGGAGAGCAGAGGAAAAAAGGGATTATGGATATTCCCAACTCTCCTTAGGCATACCTGCTGCCAGCAGTGATGAACATTTGTTCTGGGAAGAGCTGCTACCAGTGGAACACTTAGCATATGAACACTAACCTAATTCCTGTTGGAAATAAACCAATTTCCACTCTCTCCTTTACCAGAGGAGTATTTCAACCTAACAATAAAATCTCCACTGTAGCATGTCAGAGCAGCAGCTCCCTGGTAGCAGGCTGGAATTTTAAGTCTTAATGCTGCAATACCAGCTGTAATGAATTCTACGTAAATATGACTTCTAAAAATAAAAATCCTTTTTCTTCCCTAAAAATCGTGTGTGAAGGAGAATTTAAAGGAAGAGGAAATGGGCTCCAGCCTCTCACTGCTGCCAGTAATGAGGAGCCTTCTGAAACACTTTATTCCCACCCAAACAAAAATATTTCACTGCATTATCCAGCTCAGCTTTCCATCACCATCCAGTCTGGGTCACCACAATACAAACTGTAACTGCTTATTAAACAAGTGAAGAATAGGAGAAAAGGCAAAATGGGATGAACAGGCAGAAGAGAGTTAAATCCTGAATCATCACAAAATTCCACCAGACCCACCTGCTGAATTCTACTGAATATTAAGACTTGGACAAGAAAATTGTTTTTCCAGAAGAAAAAACAGATTAATTAAAGAGCTTTTTATTATAATCTATAATAAAACAGTACAACTACTTATTCTGTTATCATTAACTTGTGCACATTCATCAAATCTGGTTCATTTTTACTTGCCTAATTTCCCACTGACACACAGAGGAAGCTGCTCTCCAGTGCTGTTCTTTATCTGAACGTTTACCTTTTAAGCAGTAATCAAAACAAATTAATAACTATAAAGTGCCATTTGGAAGAATGAAAACGATCCCAAGGAAAGCCTTGGGATGTAGATTTAAATGGGAAAGGGAGAGGCAGGTGCTGAAATGCAGGCTGCAATCAGCCTTATGCATGGGGGTCAGAGGTTGTGAGCACCCTCAGCTTGGTGCTGATCACTGCTGGAGAAGCAGCTCCCTTCCCAGGTTTTATTCCCATGCCCACATGCAATCACACACACACACAAAGGCACTGCTCAGTTATGACCCAGGGAAAGCAGAGCCATTCAGGCCCTTGGCAGCTCCATTGTGCTGCGCTCTCCCCGCTCTCAATGCAACGCTCAGCTCCAGCTTAGCGCCCTGACAAATAAAGGAAAGCACTTTATGAATCCAATTTAATTGGGGAGGTGACAGAAAACACAGAGCCATTTTCCCTCAGCCTTATCCCTGGACTGGCTTCAGCTCCAATCTCCCAAACCCCGCTGAGCACTGAGCTCCCAGGGCAGCGCAGCAGGCGCGGGCACCCCCAGGAACACCGGGGGTCTGCACGGATCCTCCCTGCCAGGGAGCATCTTGGGGATGGGGGAGAGGGAAGGCCGGAAGGGAGGGAGAGCAGGAGGGAGACAGAGAGATCAAAAAAAGCCCAGCCAGAGAGGAAAATGGATGTGCAGCTGCCCGGCGGCTCAGCAGATGTCTGTGTGTGATGTACGAGGCCGGGAGAAGCTGCCGGAGCCGCTGCCAAGGACTGGGAAGTGATTAAAGCCTGCACCAGGCTAAGCACCATATTTCCAGTCCGTGGGGTTCCCAAAGTGGCACCCATGCCTGGCTGTGCTGCCAGATGTTGCTGGCTGCTCCTGCTCCTGCAGTTGGAGCAGCAGGGAATGCAATCTGGAAGGCTGCCTGCCCGCGGGGGCCGCGCCCAGCCCCTGCCACCCATCCTTCACCTCTGCCCGGGCCCCAAACTGCTCCAATTTGCTGCCACTTCCCTCTTGGGAAATGGCCAAGATACAGTTGTGCCTGGCAGACCCATTTGTTTTACTCAGGTGATTCTCTTCCCTCAATGACCTCTATTAGTTTAAGTTTTAATTTAGATTAACCCCAGCACCCCAATTAACCAGTGAGGGGAGAAGCTAAGCTGGGCCTGCTCATATTTCTGAAATCACGATTTAGCACAGTTACAGTTATTAGAGGGAAAGATGGGGACACTCATCCATTGCTGTTTTCTTTTTTAAAAAAAATTAACATTTCATGGCCAAGAAGCACCTTCTCTGCACAGGTCCTTGATCTCAGCTGTTTCTCCACTCTATGAGTTTGTTATATCAACTTCATTTCTTCTGTGTTCTTAGGGTCCAATTTGCCCCCCAGAAGCTGAGCTTCTGGGTCACTTGGACCCCAAATTCCACCTCAGCATTATCTCAACAGATTTGGTCTTTTCAGCCCCTGCTGCCAACAGGACAGGCCCCCTCCCATCACCATTTGGCACCCTCACACCTGGCAACAGCTCTCTCCTACTCTCCCAGCACTTTACTGGCCTCTCTAATAACTATTCAGATTAAAAAAAAAATCAAAAAAAAATCTATCTTTCCAGTGATATAATATTTGTTTAGTCCTGAAGTTCAAACTCTGCCTGGATCATCAAAGCAGGCAGAGGTTGTCACACACTGGGGAAGGACTTACAGTGACACATCCCTCAATATGTGACAATTCCAGTTTCTCATAAAGCTGGCACTGCCTTTATTCCATAAACTACAAACACAGTGTTTCCCTGCACTGGGTGCAGATTCCTTGCTTCTAAGACTTTTGCAAATAAAAGGAATAACTGGCCTGGATCCAAGCTGGCCCAGTTCCAAGAGAAGTGCTGGAGCAGCCCAGGAGCTCTCCCATTCAGCAGGTAAATGAGATGATTTCAGCTGAGACAAGAGCAACTTTCAGTGCTCCTGAGGATCTCCAGGGATTGTTTTTCCTACAGGGGCTCTGCCCACAGAGAACAGTCACCTGCAGAGAATTCAGAGCCCTTTCCCCTGTGCAGCCACACTCCTCAGGGAGGACAACGGGCACAGCTCCTGCAGCCCTGACACACTCAAGCACCAGCACCAGCAGCAAGCTCACATCCACAGGGAAACTTCCAACTCACACAGCCCCGGGGCAAAAACTGAGAGCAGAATCCCCTGAGGGACTTGCAGAGATTTTGGGTGTTAAAACAGGTAACTGAGTTTTACAGGTAAAGAGAAACATGGAGCACAGAACCAACTGCATTTTCTCTGTAAGGATTAAAACCCAACTGGAGCTGTAATTCCAACACACATCTACCATCACCTACCTGGTGATAAAAGTCATCATCATCAAAGATCTCCTCATCGATGTCCTTCAGGTGCCTGTTGGAATCTGAGGCAGGGAGGACTTCCTGGAAGCATCAAGGAAACACTGAGAGCTCATCTGTGCACATTTCTGTCCCTGACTCCAGAGACATCACGTGCAGCAGCTTGTAAACACACATATGAAGGAATAGGGAAAAACTCCCAACATAACCAGCTTTTAAGGACCAGGAATACATTTAAAGGCAAGGCAGAAACGCTGCCAATGCCAAACTAGATTTATGATGCCTTTACTGGGAAATAAATAGCACTGTGCAAAGTCTTTCTGGCAAAATACTACAGATATTTTTAACGTAATGGCAAAAATACATCTCGCAAGTCCAGTAATTCCACCTGATCTCTCAGAATTGAGTATTTATTCGTTCTTAAATACTGAATTAATAACGGGCTCACTACTAACATATTCTGTAGGTTATATGCAGCATGACTTTAAAAGGGACTTTCTGGGTTCAAGACTCTGAGCTGCAGAGTGAAAACCAAGTTTTGCTGCTGCCACCTCAAAGATCAGATTCAGTGATCAGCACAGGAGGGGCACAACTCCAGCTCAAACCCTGCCTTCCCCCTGTCAGGAACGGGGATGGGAGACACTGCCAACACCACAAAACTGGAACTCAAACGTTTTTACTCAGCCACCCCCTCCTCCATCCATCTCCCCAAACAAGCAAAATCTGTCTTGGCTTGGAAAGGCAGGTATCTACTAGGGAAACTGGGGTTTCCCTTGAAATGGAGAATGTAAACCCCCCGCCAAATTATAATTTTGCAATCAAGGGCTTTCAGGCAAAGCTTTTGGGGATTGGAACAACAGTTCTTAACTAGGAATATTAATAATACAAACGTAGTAGAAAAAAACAAAACCACCCACCCAAAACAAACAAACAGACAAACAACAACTTTGTAGAAAGCCTGACAGAGTCAGAGCTACAACCTGACACCCTGCTGGTCAGGATGTTGGGCACAGCCTAGCTCGCTCCGTGGGGCTTTCCTGGGACGAGTTCCAGAAGCAAACCCCCCGCCCCATCCTTACCGAGCTGTCAGGCCCAGGCTGAGGGGCTGGGGCAGGCTGCTGCTCCTGCTTGCCCAGCACGGTGTAGAGGGAGCGGCGGGTCTGGGTGCGCCGCAGCAATCGCTCCCTGTCCAGCAGGACGTGATCGATCTGCGCCAGCACCGAGCGCTCGAAGGCTCCGAAGCCCTGCACGGCATTAAGCAGTGTCAGATAACACACACACAGCCTTCTCCTCCAGGCACCACTGCTCCTCTATCTTTCCATGTCGCTGGGTAAGCAGCTCCGAGGGGGAGGAAGGGGTCTGGGCTCGTTGCGGGGATTTCTGAGAGGATTTTTTATTTGTTTCTCCCTCGCTCTCCCTTCCCAACCTGAGGCGAGTTGACGCCTGGCTTAATAAAATGCCTTTGCTGTTCTGGTTCAGATTAACTTCTCGATGATTAATACCAACTCAGAGATGTGAGGAGACCCTGGATCTCTGGGTGGAATGATTACCCATTGTATTAAAGCCCACACTTCATGGAGGAGGAGAGCCTCAGAGGGCCCTGCTTCTGGGAGGAACCACAAACAGCTCCTGCAGCAGCAAGAGTGACATTTTCCTGCAGATTATCTGCTGCTGGAGATTGGCTGTGATGGGATGTCTGGTTGAGAGAACACAGAAACTACCATGAGACACCTTCCACTGTCCCAGGGTGCTCCAAGCCCCATCCAACCTGGTCTTCGACACTCCCAGGGATGGGGCAGGCAGAGCTGCTCTGAGCACACCAGGGCCTCCCCACACTCATAGGGAAGAATTTATTCCATGTATCCCACCCAAATTTCTCCTTTTTCAGTTTGAACTTGTTCCCCAGATCCCCGCTCCCTGAGAGCCATGCCAGCACACACAAACCAGGCCTTGCCTTCCCCATTTTGCCAGTTGCCAGCTTGGTCTTGTCGTGCCACTTCTGCAGGGTGCTGTTCCTGTAGGTCCTGAAGTCCTTGTAGCGCTTGGCTATGAACTCAGGGTACTCCTCAAACTTCAGCTTCCGTTTGGGGAGGCTCCTCCTCTTCTCCTGAGCCTTCTCCACTGGTTCCTCATCGCTGCTGCTCGGGATTTCATCCTCACTGGAACAAAACCACTCAGGATAAGCACCCTGTCCCTCCCCAAGGCAATGTGTGAGTCCTCAATGGTCCCTTCACCACCAGCCCACACCACAGTGACATTTCTGTTAAAAGCCCCATGGTTTAGCCTCTGCTCCATTATCAGAAATACTACAAACCAGACTTCCCACGAGGCAGAAGGAAATCCAAATAACAGAGTGCCTGTCCCCCAGACACAGCAGGACTGAGAGCAGCAGGGTGAGGATGGTCAGGAAGGCTGGGGCATTGTCCTGTTTGCTGGAGGCAAGGGGTTCAGAAAGATCTTATCTCTTTTTGCATTTACCTCTCAGTTTTTGCTTGCTTTCCATCGACCAGGTGCCTGGTGCCTGGGTACTGATAAAGCAGCTCATCCTGAAGTTCCACCAGCACTTTCAGCAAGGCCTCCAGGGCTTTACAACCTGCAGAGCAAGAGACACGAGTGACAAGATCTGATCTATGGGGGAAAGTTTAAACCATGACCTGGCGAGTTTAATGAGAAGATTCTGATCAGAAAAACAGAACTGCAGGCCCAGAGAGCCTCAGGAAGAGATAAAGGGAAGAAAACATGGGGTGGAGGGGTGTAAATTGATCAATACATGGTGTAAATGTGACTTTTATTGGGATGAGCAGTTGCACTCCAGCGTGTTCACACGCACAAATCCTGAATTTGAAGTCCTGAATCACAGATGGGATGCTGTGCACCCAAAGGCTTTTGCAGCTGACAGTTTTCCTGTACCCATGCAGAGCCTGTTCCAGTGGCTGTGGCTTCCCAAGGACACACACAGTTAAAGCTGACTGTGGGACAGGTTAACTGCACACTGCCACGGCATCTGCTCCTCAAAAATAGTTCTTTTGTGGCAACCAACAAGCCTCCCTGCAGAACTCTCTGATAGAAAACAAGTGTCTGCCCAGGCCTGCACAAACTGTCCCTTTGCAAATCCATCACAGGGTCAGCTCCCCCAGGTGAAACACTTGTAGGCACAGCCCTACCCAAAAAACCTGAACTGAACCTTCACTGGCTTACAGAGTAGGGAGCAGGAGCTGGGACCTTCCCCAGAGCTTCCCCTGGTGCCTCCTCTGCCACTGGGGCTGCTCTGCTTAACTCCCCAGCCTCCCTCTGTGCACAGCTCAAAAGGAACAGGGAGAGCTTTTCCCCACTCCACTTTTTGCTCTATTTCTGCTTTCCAGCGGGGGACAGGGAGATCATGGGCAGAGTGAACAGCAAATCTTCCTCAGGCAGACAGAGGCAGAAATCAGCCCAGACACTCAGAGGTCTCAATCTCCCGCCTGTTCCCACTGTGATATTGCTCAGTTGTCACCACCTTCAGATAAATTATGGCCTGACCCCAGTAAGAGCAGTGTCAAGGAGAAGATGCTTTAAGATTTTTGTTGCACATCAGCTGTTGGGCTCTCCCTCCCCGAGCCCATGGCTCATTATAGACACACTCTGACAACTCCTCTATATAAACCTATTAACGGATTAGGTTTGCTGCACTTGTAAATCAGACGTGTGTGAGCATCAAAACAATTCCACCAGACAAACAGACAAAAGCCCTTAAAAATGCATTTGTTGTAGGTGTCTGCAGCTAAAGCATCACTTGCAGGAGCCAAGTGCCCCCACCCTAGCCTGAGTGCACAGCTTACACCAGCAAAAAATCCTTCCCACTGCCTGCAACACAGCCAAATGTCCCCAGAGCTTCCCAAACTGTTTATTTTCTCCCCGCTGCCTCTCCTCCAGCAGCAGTGCTAATGCACCCCAGGCAGCTTTGATCCTGGCAATTACAACTGGAGTAGCACTCCAGCCCTTCTGGGCTATAGCAGGGCCACAGCGAGCAGGCAAGGAAATAAAGACAGGCTCAGGCTGCCCCAGGCTATGAGATACAGACCCCGGCAGAAGTGGGGATGGGGAGCAATTTGATTTGGAGTGAAGGGGCTGGAGAGGGCAGGGAAGACAATGACCGTGTGTCTAACCAGGTGGGAGGGCTAATTATTCCAGGCAGTGGCTTCATCACGAGCCTCTTACAGCTGGGTAATTTCCCTGTTCTCAGTTCTTGTGTATTTAATAGCATCACTGGATGGCCTTCTCACTTCTGCTGTTGGCTGCTTAAGTGTGCTGTAAACTCAACTTCAGAAGCCAAGTGTCACCCTCCTCTGCTCTCCTCCCACCCAGGCCTGCCCTATGCACCTCACAATTAATTTCAGGAGGGGCTGTTTCCTTCCCAGTTTCCTCCTCTTCCCTCTGAAGCCCTCATCTGCCTCTACACTGCCTGCTTTGGGGCAGAGCCTGGCCCCATTTGTGAATGAAGGCAGCACAAACCAGAACAGCTCCATGGATGCAAACTGGGCCATTCTGGAAGGAGGCTGGACACTGGCTGACCCTCCTAGCCCCAGCAGGATTTTTGTAACGCTGCTCCTTGTCCAAAACAAAAACACAACAAACGTGGCTGGAGCATAACTCCCAGCTCAGATGGGACACACAGTGTCAGTGGTGAGACACTGCCTTGGAAGAGCCACTTTGAAGAATCCACAGAAAACCCCTTCATTTTGTGTCCAGGAGGGAAAAAGTTGTTCCAGATCCAGCAGGCAGCAGATCAATCCCCTCAGAACACTGGGAGCCAGCACCAGTAAATCAAAGTGTGCCTTTCTCTCAATACTCCTCAAACGTCCTCGTTTTATCCAGCCCTCCAGCCAGGCTGGAAGTAGCCCTGGAGTATTTAGCTGCACTCAGGGATAGCACTGCCATGGATCAAAGTGTCAGCACACCCAGCAGAGATGAAACCTGTCCTGCTGCTCTCAAACCACACCAAATCAATCCTGTCAGTGCCAGCAGTTGTGGACAAACTGGCGTGGGGGGACCTGGCTGCAGGGCCTGACCCCAGAGCTGCCATGGAATCCAGGCACTGCCCATGGGGATGGGCTGCTGTGCTCATCCAGCCCAGCATTCCCACAGCCTCCCACACACACAGGAAAAGCCCTGCACTCCTCTCCACGACCTCTAAAGACATTGCTCTCATTTCACCCTCCCAGGCAGCTGCGTGCAGCAGCAGGAGCAGCCACAGGGACACTGAACCCATGGAAAAACCCTTCCTGGGATATACCAGCAGGAACCACCACCTCCCCAGCACACACACTCCACTCCAGAGCCAGCACTGGATATTAAGGATTTTTTCCCCCCTCAATTGAATCTGAGACTCAGTGGCATCACTGGAGTATCACGGGCATGCAATGCTTCCCATTCCCCCTGCACCTCCAGAGGCTGGGGAAGTGCTCACACAGAGAAGCTGGCATTGGGATGAGAGGATGCAGAGCAAAACCCGAGCTGCACAATACTGGGAGCATTCCCCTGCCTCCATGGAGAGCCCCCACGTCCCCACCACACAAACCAGGAGGAGGAGAGCAGCCCAACCTCTTACCTGAGCTGCTGCACACAGCGAGGAGCATCTCCACCCAGTGCACAGGTTTATCCCGGCACTGGGATGGAGAGGGGGAATCCTCCCTCCCTTCCAAGGGCTGCAGGACAGGAGTTAAACTCCAGGTCAAAATGGCCCTGGATGTGCTGGCCTCGGAACAATGCTCCCCATTCACACCCAGCAGCCAGCCACTTGCACTCCTCATCCCCAGCAATTAATCCCCCACCAAACACGTTTGATTAAATCTTTTCAAGCAAATCCTTTGCTTTGCTTTTGTTAGTTCACTTGTTGTCAACATCTATTAAAATATGCCTTTAATTCTCCCACAATCTTAAAAAACACCGATTCCACTGTCTTCAACTTTAATCAACTGTATGGCCGGCATTTTTCATTTCATAATAATGTGCTGTTTGGAATTCAAGAGGCAGGCTCGACATCAATCATTCGGCAAGAATTTTTCCACTGCAATAAATATGCAAATGAGGAAAGCCAGTCAGTCGTATTTCAGGCCCGACTTGCTAGTGTTTTAAAAAAGACACAAATTTATTAATTGCCGTTGGCCAGCGGAATCCTATTACTTTGGGCATTGATTACAAAGCTGTGTGAGTGATTATTGTGCAACTCGCAGGCTATCCAGGCATGAGGAAAAATTATTAAAGCAAGGCAGAGATTATCAACTCGGAATAACAATAAGCCTTAACATTTTTAGGCCTCTAACTTCTTCAACAAAGAATGACGCCGCAGCTCCGGTGTATCATAATTCTGAAGCCTGTCAGTATTACTTTTGGAGCTTGCTCTCTATTCCCAGCAGCAGGACCACGTTCCCAGCCAGGAAAGGGCGGGGGAAATTCCTCCAGGTGTCACAGCTCAGACACGGGGCTGTGGACAGGAGCTGGGATGCAATCCCCAGGGTGGAAGGAAGCTCAGGAGGAACAAGGTGGGGCAGGGAGGGTCCCAGCAGCTCCAGCCCGGCACTCCTGACTGTCCTGGGGTCCCAAATCAACAGGGCACGGAAATAAAAGGAATTATTGTGTTTGATGAGCCTCAGACAGGAGCTCCAAGGGCCAGCCCAGACTCAATGATAGGCTAAAGGTGGTTTTTTACAGGTGGTGTGGTTACATTCCCATTTCTCACAGACTCCAGCACAAAGCACTGGGAAACCTCTCCAAATTTAGGAAGGGATGGGAGCAACACTCCTTTCATGCTTCCCAAAACAGGGAGTTTGGGGAATTTTACCAAAGGACAGTAGGAAAAGGGCCGACTTTGCTGCTGACAGCAAAGGTCTGCTCCACACCCAAGCCCAGTTTGCTGGTTCCATTGGAATGCAAATGATGCAGGAGCCTTTGCAGAGGGGAAAATTGTATTCCCTGGGCACAAAGGAGCCAGGGCTGCAGCCCCCTTCCACAGCAGTGCTTCAGCTGACTCCCAGAGAGTCCCAGAACAGCCTCAATTTAGCCCTTTCACTCCAATATTACTGCATCTGACAGGGAGGACAACAGGATCAGACACAGATGAGTTTGCTAAAAGTAAAGAAAATAACTGGATTCAACAACAGAATAAAGGCTAGGTATTCAGGGGTTTATTAGAGGGGACTGGGGGAAGGGGGAGGCTGAGGAGGAAAGAAAGAGAAACACTTCCATGAAGTTCATGCTCTGCTGGTTCGCCTCAACCATCATCTTTTGATATCAGCCCAAACCAGGAAAGGGGCTGGGGCTGGCAAAAATGAGATTTATAAAAACTGATGCTTTCCATTACTGGAAATGCAAAGAAGCTGACAGCACACATTCCTGCCTCTGTCAGCCTGGAGTCCCCAAGTACATGGGCAAGGAAGAGAAAGGAAGAGGAAATTTGAAATTTCACAGTTATATAATGATATTAAGGCCAGAAGGATACATTAGCCCATCCAGACTGGCCTCCCCACATAATACCAGGCCATTAATTATATTTATCATGACAAGCCCTGAGTTTCCATCTCAAGGTACCCAACTGCCAATTAATCCCAGTTAGCTGACATTTGCACACGCTTGTCTGGACACTTTTAAAGCCTTTGTTTCACTGCATCTTGTTTGTGCAGTACACAGACCAACATGCACAAATATTTAGCTAAATTCAGTTTAATTAGCTATTAATCTTGAGAAACTCAGGTGTAGGCAAAGCTGTCTGAGTGTGGTGTAATCCCACGGGCTGGAGTTCAGGTCACCCAACCAGGGACTGTCCCAGCATTTCCTGCACTAAAATTTAAGGCAGATTTCAATTAAACCTCAGACATCACCACTGAACAGCACACCTGGCTATGGAGATCACCTACAAAATCATTTTATCCCACCCATACATGACAAGGAGACAATTCTGCTCAAGAATACTGAACACCACAAGCTAAAAGCCTTGGCACTCCGTGAGGGAGGGCAAGAGTTTTTGGTTTTTTTTTTCTCTGAAAACAGCCCCAAACTGCATGTTAAATAAACATCCTGCATTTCTCCACACAGCATTCCTGAACAAACCACAGACAGTGAAGCCAAACCACAAAACACCTTCCTGGGACCTCTCACAGGTCCAAATTCTGCAACAATGCCCAAAACATCACGGACTTCATGAGCCAACTCAGCATCCACACAGCAACAGCAGAGCTCCAGAACAGCCCTGGGCCTTGTCTGAAGCCTCTCACTCCATGGCTCTTCCCTCTCACTCACTGGGACAGACAGAATGGCCCAGGAGCTGCTCATCCTCACCGAGCCCACTCCTCACCAAAAGCTCTGCATGGCATATCCCACCAAATTTATAAAAAAACCAGATCTGATCCGTTCATTTCTTTCAGCTGAGAGAAGAGACTTCATTAATGCCATCAGGCTTTGGCTCAGTCCCAAAGAGTCAAACAGATTCTCCACGAGATCAGAGAGGAGAGGTGAAATTTGGGGACACCTGCATCCACATCCA
This sequence comes from Rhadina sibilatrix, assembly GCA_013400275.1. Taxonomy (NCBI): domain Eukaryota; kingdom Metazoa; phylum Chordata; class Aves; order Passeriformes; family Phylloscopidae; genus Rhadina; species Rhadina sibilatrix. The sequence goes on from VWYO01017608.1 coordinate 55,669, forward strand.
TTTAAATCACATCCAGCCCTGCAGGAACTGACAGGGCTGGTGCTTTTTGTATTCATAAAGTGTCCAGACTAATACAATTCAATTAAAATGAACTACCAGTTTTAAGTGGGCTAGATCTGATCACAATAATTTACACTCAGCCTTGAAACCCAGTTCTGCTGTCACACATTTGTGCAGGCTCCCAGTAAAATCTTCAAAGCAAGAATATATTTAAGTCCATGATCTTGCCTAGCACCAATTAATCCTGTAACTGCTCTATGCCTCTGGAAACTGTGTAATCTGCCTGTGCCTCAGTTCCTCCCCCTCCCTGTGACACTCACCCCGCTCTGTATTAATGCATTAACATCTCCAGATGGAGGTGTGGATACACTGGAGCTCTAAAAGCCATCCAGGAATAGAGGTGATAACAAAATTACCAGGGAGTTCTCAGCTGCTGAGTCCTGCAGGCTTCCCTGAAAAATTCCAAGCCTGTGTCAGTAAATCCCACTCCATCGGGGAGCTGTTCCCTACCCAGGTGTGTCCAGGTGAGGGGGAGAGGGGAAGGCCTTGCCAGGCACATCCTCTCTCTCAGGAAGTGGAACAGCTTCTCTGGCACCTCCAGCAAACTGGGTTTTAGCCAGAATTAGTCCCTGCTCCATCAAGTGTCTTCAACATGACTTACCTGATTTCGTGGAGGATGAAAATATTATTTTAAAGACTGGGATTAAGAGAGCCCAATAAAAATCCTCATTTTAAAAAAGACACCGAGCTCACACACTAACCAGAGACTGAACAGAATCTTTCCCTCTCTCTCAAATGTCAAAATATTACAGAACCAACCCAGAAGAAAATGAAGATACTCAGTGTGAAGCACTCAGTGAGAGATATCTAAAGGTGCTGTTTAGTCCCAAGCCACAGAATTTGTCATGGCACCAGGAACCCAACCTGCTGTGCCAGGGCCCAGCTCAGGGAATTATTCCAGATGGGAGCACAGCTCTTTCCCTGCACACTCACCACGAATTTCCACCCCAGAAACAGCCATTTCTGGGTCACTCAAAGTTTTAGGAACAAAAATCCAACATCTTCATTTCCCAGAAGGCAACAAAGCCCTGTGTTTTGGGGTGGTTTTTAATCTCATTCACTTTATCCAGGTTTATTTTATTACTCATCAAAAACCTTGGTGAAACTTCACCACAGCTCTCCAAATAAGTTAATGAATAAGTTAATATTTGTAAATAAGTTAATATTTGCTGTCCCCACTTTTGTTCCTCCTCTGAGCAAATCCATCCCCACACACCTTGCATATCTCCTTTCACCAAACCCACCATTTCCTCCATTTCCTGAAATTATCTGCAGCTTGTGCTGAGGAACAGAAACCTGGGATTCTGATATTTTCTCTTAATCCCCTGACAGATGGAGTCAAAGCCAAAAAACACCCACAAAAATGCAGTGAGCAGTTTACATTTCAGGGACCTCCTGAACTCTTGCAAAAGCAAAGCACAGCCACTTGTCCCTTTAAAGTCCTGCAATTTCCATCTGTTTCTGGCAAAATACTTCCTCACCTGGGTTTCTGTACATTCTCAACCCATCTCACCAAATATAAAGTGAAAATAACACTATCTGCTTTTAAAAACCTGCAATTCCCAGCTCTTTTTGAAAAGCATAAAGCATTGGTGACTGAAATGTTCCCAGTTTAGTATTTTTTAACTAGAATGAGAAAGAAAAGGCTACAGGCCTGTACAGGGAGGCTCAGGGCCTTGGAGGATGAAGAGATTTAAACTCCTTAAAGCCCTTGTTACCTCCTTGTCCCTCAATTATTTGTGGGGTTCTTTGTCACTCTATCAAGATTTAACACAACAAGCCCCAAACCCTGGAACTGTTTAATTCCTGACACTGGATGTGGCTCCACCACTGTTTATTCCACCTCTGCTTTGGCTCTTCCCTGCCCTTGTGAGGTGATTTTTGGAGACAATTTCAGGAGAATCCCCCTCCAAGCTTCCAGCACAGTGAAATATGAGTGGCAGGCCTGCAATCTGTGCACAGGCACAGCACAGAAACTTGCACCTTGCACTCCTTTTCTATGTAAATAATGCAGGGATCCTGCGGGAACATGCCAGGGATTGGAATTTTTAATTAATGGCTCTCTTTAATGTGCAAATCAGGAGCAGATTGCAAATTCTGACTCGCATTGATTATGAAAAACATTAATTGAACGTGCAAGACCCCAAACAGAGGCAACATCTCAAGCCCTGGACAAGACTGGAGGATGCAGTGCAAGGGAATACAAATCTGCCTTGAAGGAGCAGCACCTTGGAATTGTGAGCTGGGAGGGTTTGTGTGTGCAGGGCATTAAACACTGGACATTTGTGCTGCTTTTCAGAGCTCAGCCACCCTGATCTCAGCACTAAAAACCATCCAGACTTTCTCAGTGGGTGCAAAATGGGAATAAACATGAGCTTCACCACACCACAGTTTGGTCTCCCGTTTGTATGTAAAAAGGGTGACAGAAAAAAAAAAATCTGGAATATAATTAAAGATTTTAAAAACAATAACAACAACAACAACAAAAAAAGGGAAATAAAAAGGTCACCGGCACAAAGAAAGCAATGCTGTCTCTTTAAACAGAAATTCATCCTATATAAATTATGGCCATAAACTTTTCCTGCAGTGCAGCCTAATTAATTCTTGTTCTATACACAAAGGGAAATGCTGGGTGACAAATGGGTGTGAAGCCTGAAAGCTGCCAGGTCTGCAAAACATTTTCTACTTCAATTTATAAGCAATTTTGCAGTAAATCATCTACCAGAACCTCAGATCTCAGGAATCTGAGGTTGTCCAAAGCACGTTGTAACATTAAAAAAAAAAAATCATATAAAAGATTACAAAAATAATAAAGTAAACACTTCAGGTTTTGTAACCCCTGGTCTCAAAATCTGGAAAATGAGCATGACCTTGCCATTTTCACCCAGGTTTGGCTTTAAAACTGCAAATGGATGGAGAATTGCTGTCTGCTCTTTAACACAGTGACACTCCAGCCCTTAGGGAATTCCAGCACCACAACAGGGTTGTTCTGAGTGGGAGATACCCAAGAGGAAAATACACAAAGGACCATTTTCCAATTCCAAAAATTCAATCTTCCTCTGAGCACAGAGCAGAAATTTCACGAGAAATGGAAAGGTTTGGGAAAAATTACTGGAAACACTCTTGTTCCTTGTTCTGAGAGCACTAGGAGCCTCCTGACTTCAGTATCCCACAGGGCTCACCCAGAGACTGGGATTTTGGCACCAAGTCTTTTGTGCCACTGAAACACCAAATCATTCCCTCCTGTTCAATGGGGACAATAAAAACGTGCCAGATTTATTTTTTGAGTTTGGACTGAAGTGCTGAGGCTTCCCTGAAAGGAGAGCATCATCCAGGCCCAAACAGTGCCCATGCCATGATGATCCCAAACCTTGTCCAAGGCTGCAGCTCATCACCTACAAGTGTGGCAGCAGTAATGTTCCTAAATTCATCATTTCCCATCTGTCAGCCTGAGATCTCCTCTGCTAACACTGCCCAGGCCACTCCAGCTTTATGTTCTGCCTTCACAGATGAACCACACCATGAGGAACATCAGAGTGACCTCCCACAGCTCCCCTGGCCAGGTGATGAGGAGAAGGTGAGGAGGGGATCATTCAGCAGCTCTCAGCAGTGGAGTTTCCCTCAGAGCTCTGAGGGATCAGCCTCTGCAACACTGGGGACATTACACTCCATGCTCTTGGGTGTATTTTGCTTGTGGGAAATACCAAAATGTCAACCATTGTTTCTGTTAAAGGTCTTTAATGATATTGCATCTTAGACCTGTAATGAAACATGGAGCTGGGGCAGTTTGTAATGCATCTCATTAAGGACATTAATAACGTGTGTTCCACTGAAAGGTCAGCACAGCATTGCTGGGAGTTTGCCTTTTTTGTCCTTAATCACTTCATTTAAAGCAGCAGAGCCAAGCTGAAAGCAGGAAGCAGCTCACCTGTAACTGCAGGTAAGCTGACAGCCCTGTCAGAGGATCACAGCCAAAACTTGCTGCAGGGCCAAGGGTTGGGTCATGTCTGGTGACCCATGACTGATCTCTCTCCCTGTGCATCCACCTCAAGGCCAGAAAAAAGGTGCCCAAATACAAAAATTGAACAGACCCACACCACACCAAAGCCCAGTACTCTGCACTTTCCCACTGGAGCCTGCATGCTGTGATTTCATGTTGCAGGATCTACTACAGACCTCATCAGATCAGTGTCATTAGCAGTGATCTCAGGAATACACAGATGGAATTCACCTGCACAGACCCTCCTCTGGGCTGCATGACTCCTGCTTTGGGAAAACCTTTGCATTCACTGGCCCAGCACGAAACTGGAACAAGGTGTCACTGGAGAAAGCATCCCAGCTCTGCACTGAACAGCAACAAGCAATTGTTTATAAGAGTCTGAGCAGAGGAAAAAGATTAAAAGGCTCTTACAGTTCTCCACAGCGTTGTCAAAGTCCTGTCCCCCCTCCTTCCTGAACCTGGGGTAGGTGTCTGGCTGGGGCAGCCTGTTGGCTGTCAGGAGCACCTTCTGCATCTTGATCCTCCCTTCCATCAGCTGATCCCACAGGGCTTCACAACAAAAAGGGAACAAAAGAAACAGTTAGCAAGACAAGGCACTTGTTTCCTCCTGAAGGAGCTGACAGCTCAGGCCCTCTCCTCTGGGCTGCCTTACTCCTGCTCAGGGCAGTCCTGGCATGCACTGCCCAGCACAGCATGGGAGCCACAAGCTGCCCCTGGACAAAGCAAATCCCAACTGCAACCCTGTGACCCACAGATCAAACCAAACCTTTGCCTCACTGCTTCAAAGGACAGCCTGCAAACAGAGGTGTGATAGCTCAGCAGCCTCAGACAGGAGGAAATGGCATTTTGGGGGTTACATTTTGGAAAGAACCAAAATGATCACAGCAGGACCAGTGCAGGGAGTTCCCAAACCCAACGGTGCCGTGAGGATATCCAGCACTGGTTCAGTTAAGCTAATGGATAAATACACTTCACATCATGAGCTGCTACAGCAGCAGTGACACCAGACCTGGCAGAACATCTGCACACACCTGGGGCTGCTGCAGCATGCACAGACAGGGTGCTGACAGCACCTGACCATGCCGAGGGCCTCCCCAGCATGGCTGGCTTGACACTGCCACAAACACACAGCAAACATGCACCAACCTAGCTGGTTCCTCACAGCTTTGCCCTTCTCCACTTCTTCAGACTCCTGTCCTCTGGAGAAGGTCAGCACTCCCCCATCATCTTCGCTGTCTTTGGTCTCTTTTCCATCATCGTGGTTTTCATTCCCAAATTCCTCCTCCTCGTCACTTCCTTCTTCCACGTCAGCATCATCTTCATCCTCATCCTCATCTTCATCCTCACCCTCCCCTTAGTTGCTCCCTGCATCGTCCATCCCTTCTGTAAACTTCTCAAAGTCTGTGATATTCTGGAAGCTGAACTTTGGCCCCTTGGCCTCTTCATCATCCTCCAGGTCATCCTCCTGCTCACTGCCAGCACTGCTGGGCTTCTCCCTGGCCTTAGTGCCAACACTGTCCTCTTCTGAGCCTTCACTGCCACTGTACCAGTCATCCAATGCTTCTTCAGCTAATAAATGACAAAAAAAAAAGTTATTAACTTAGCAGAAAAATTCATCAGCAACTGCTCAGGTTTGGGCTATGTCCAACTTAACTGTAGCTGCTCCCTGCCCTGTAACAGGGCCCTGAGGTCTGCCATGCTCAGTCATGTGCAGACATCATGGTTTGCCAGCAAAAAAGGGGGAAAAAAAATGAGATTTCTTACCAGATCCTTCTTCAGACAGAGCATCTCCCCAGAGCTCTTCCTGCAAAGCTTTCCGAGATGTGGCTTTGCCACTGTACCTCTTATCAGCTTCCAGGAGAGAGGCTGAAGCTCTTTTCCTGATATTACCAACAGGCAAAATGTCATCCGTGGTTTCATCCTCAAATCTGTCAATCACTTTAGCAACTGTAGCTGTGGGGGAAAAAAAAAACAACAAAAAGAGTGAAGAGGTGTCTGAAGCTGAACTGGAGTCCAGCCTGGAAGGGGCAGCTGCAGGAAGGAGCCCTGGGAAGCTCCTCATGCTCTGTACCAAGAGTGCACTGCACAGAGGAACAGCGACTCTGCAGAGTGCAGGAAAGGCACACAAATCACTTCCTGCAAGGGGGAAAGGCTCCTGCATGGAGCAGAACACGAGCTCAGCCCATCCAAGCCCTCCCAAGGATGCAGGAGGGTGTCTGAGCAGCACAGCCCTTGGTGGGGAGGGCTCTGCAAAGCTGCAATGCCTTCACTCGCTTCATGCTTGCACTTCCAAAGAGGAAAACTCCAACTCAGATGCACTTCGGCCTCTGGCTACATATAGAAACCACATGAATACATAAACATTTCAGAAAAGCTCGACAGAGGAAATAATTTCACTGCGGTCACTGCTCTTCTTCATCCCCATCCTCTCCAGGACACAGAGCAGAGCAGAGCAGAGAGCACATCCCACCATCCTCCTCCCTGCTTTCATTCATGTGCAAGGCCGGAAGTGCCAAATTACAGGGCGATCGCTGAGTGCCCTTAATGTGAGTTTGGAAATGCTCACGCCCCGCTTGGAGTGTTTGTTAGAGGCAGAGGGGAGCAAAACAATCTAACGCAGGCCCGAGCCCGGAGGTGGCCCCCGGGCCCTGAGAGAACCGCGATGCGGGACACATCCCGATCCCACAGCTGGCTCTATCTCCGAGATGAACTCAATCCCCGAGCCCCCACACAGCCCCGACCCCCGAGATCACCCCGGGCCGCGGCCACAGCGGGAGCCCGACCCCCTCACGCCGCCGCGGCGCCACGTGCGCCCGCTCCGGCAGCGCCCGGCCCGCTCCCGCCG
>VWYO01017608.1:104017-125931 GCA_013400275.1 Rhadina sibilatrix
CAGCACAGCCCAGCACAGCCCAGCACAGCCCAGCACAGCCCATCCCATCCCATCCCATCCCGCAGCATCCCCGCAGCTGCTGCGGCAGTTGGGGGCAGAACCCTTTGGAGACACCGTCTGTCGGCGCCTCCCGGGACATTGTCTCGCAGCCCGGCGCTCCCCACCCCTTTCTGTGCCCTGGCTCTGATTTAATGACAGCCTGCTCAGCCCCCTGCCCGCCCGGGAGGGCACCGGGGCACGGCACAGCAAAGCCTGGGCACCGATTTCCCGCAGCCTCCCGGGCCAGCCGGCCGCTGAGGGGAACCCGTGTGCCCGCGGAGCCCGGCCCGGCCCTGCCAGCTCCGGCGTGAGCATCCCAGCCGCGTCCCAGCTAATCTCCCATCGCTTCCCCGGCCAGCCCTGATTTCCCTGAAGTTGCTCGGCATTGAATGGAAGCGGCTTTAATGTCAGAGGCAGATGGGCACCTCACAAAGGCCCCTCACCTCTCCAAGCTGGTCTGTCCCCATGCCTGATTAAATCCTAATACAGAAGTTAGAATTGATACAGTGGCTCTGGGGTGATTCAATTAGTGCAGCAGGCATGGAGAAAACAGCACAAAGAGATGTGGTAGTTAGAAAGTCATTTTCTTTTGATCATTATAGCATCTCACACGTGGAAGCAGAAAATTATAGGCTCATGCGTCTTTGCTTAATATCCTCTGGGGCCAGATTTGTCGTAACATTGAAGTTAGCTGTCAGAATTGACAAAATCATGTGGTGTTGATGAATTTACAGTGCTGCTCTTAAAAGCCGAAGCAGGATCCAGGAAATGTCTGCCAGACAAATGTATTCAAGTTCTATAAAATCACCTTTCCCTCCCTCCCCGCCCCCTGCCTTGGCTGCAATCCCTCCCGGCCTTTGTGGTGGCTCCGCCGCCGGGGCAGATGCCGGGCTGGGACGGGAGCCAGCTGACTTTGTCCCCATGTGCTGCCTTTCTCCTCGGGGAGCCACAGCCCCTGCAGCCCTGGGACACCTCCCAGTGCACCTGTGCCCTGAGACACCCCCCAGACACCGAGCAAAGGGCAGGAAAGCCCCTCTTGGAAGCTCCCCGCACAGGTTTGGTGCTGGAGAGCGGGAGGAGGGATTCTCCTGCAGGCTCCAGCTGTCCCCACAGGCAGGTACAGCACAAAGGCAGCAGCCACAGCAGCCCCCAGGCCCGGAGGGAGCAGCACAGCCCTGGCCTGGCTGAGGATGCTCAGGACCTGCTGCTCCTGCTGCAGCACAACCCCCTCGTGAAGCAGCCACGGAGGGACCCTCAGCTCTGTGGGAGTGGGTGAGGCCTGTGATCCTGTGGCTGATGTCAGTCTGGGGAGGACTGTTTGTCCTGCCTGTCCTGCTGCTGGCAGGGGAGAAGCCCCTCCACGTCCATGGAATTCTGCTCAGGGAGGCTGAACCCTCTGGCACAGGGCACATCTGCCACTGCCCATCCTCAGCCCACCTCCCACAGCACCCACAGCTCCTCAGATGGGGTCTGCAAGTCAACATCCAGCAGCCCCCTGAGCCCAAACACTGTTGGAACATCTCCCACTGTCCCACAAGGTGTGGATCATCCCCTTCCAGAGGCAAGGCCTGCCCAGCCCAGACAGCCTCAAGTTACCAGTGCTGTACATCACCCACACCACACAGCACCCCCAGGCACAGGAATATTCTCCTTCCAGGATGTATTTTCCTGCCCTAGAGAGGTGGAAGGGCTCAAAGGTTCCCTTGCCCTGGGATCCTGGATGCCAGGGGAGCTCCCAGTGCTCCCTGCCAGGGCTGTGCCCATTGCTTTGCCCCAGCTAGAGCAGCTCCAATATTTCCCCCCGTATTTAACACAAACCCCACCTCAGCTGCTCTCTCTGCACATCCATGCACTGAGTGTCCTGCTGACAAATTCAGTGGACAGGTTTTTCTCTCTCTCTTTTTCAGAATGCAGAAACCTTTTGGCCCTGGAAAGACGGGAATGCTGTTTTCCCATCTCACCAGCCAGGAAGGAAAAGCCAAAGCATGCCAAAGTGCAGGGCCCAGCCATTCTCAGCCAGGGTGACAGTGATGGAGCCAGTGGTGCTGCATCTTGGCACAGCTGGACCTGCCTTCCCTGGGGAAAAGCATTCCTGCTCTTTCACTCTGGTGGCAGAGAGGGCTCACCACGTGTGCTCTGGCACTGGGAAAGGCACGTGGATGTCCTGCTGGCCTCCCCCTTTCATCTCTTTGTGTCCATCCTTCCTCTGCAGAGGGATATTCTCAGCCAAGTTCCACATGCTTGATCTGAATAATTTTTTTTAAATATTTCTAATCAAGAGGTGAACTTGTGGGGGATTTTTTTTTTTTTTTAAGGTTGCCATCCGTAAGAAAATGCTATTTCTAACCAAGTTCTGTGATTTTTGGGGAGTGAGTTTTACACAGTTTGTTCATCTTGAGGAATCTCTTTACCTTCTATTCTTCCATCTCTGTCTGGTCTTCAAGATATGCTAATCAGTGTGTAAGTATATCCTTTCAAATAATTATCATACATTATACTCTACTCATCTCTGTATAATTTCCTCATATGCATAATCGTATTTGACTTCCTTATGAATGTAAAAACCATCTTACCTTGGGCAAGTTAATCTTCATTGATTGAATATCAAATTCATTTGAATGTGTTAGCAAAGCCTGCCCCCCTCCCTCCTCAAGAGGAGAAGATGGAAGAGGAATGCACATTTCCTATCCTGCTGCCGAAGAATTTGTGTTTATTTGGTCTTAATTTCTCATTTTGCTCCCTAAGACCCTTTTTGCTGCCCCACTTCTCTCTCTGTTTCTTTAAATAAAAGTTACAAAGGAGAAAAGCCAAATAACATCGGCTCTTGCCTTATTTTCAGATGAAAAATGCCTCTTTCTCTGTGCTTCTGAGAAGAATAATTAAGGAACCGCAGAACCCTGATAATAACTAACTTCAAAAGGGTGAAAAGCAAAGCCCAAAGTCCTCCAAATGAAACACAATCCCCTCAGGAAATGCCAGTGTGGGAAATGAGGCTTTCTTCTAAAAACTGTTTGTGGGCTTTGATAGAAACAAACCTCAGGAACCCTCTGACATCCCACGGGCACCACCTGGGGATGGAGGAAGCCAAGGAAGCCGGGACTGACCCTGACTCTGCTCCTCCTCCTGACCACACCTCCAGCCCCTGGGAACCTCCCTGCACACCCTTGGTGGGGCTGCACGGAGGCTCCAGGAGAAAACCAGAGCTCTTCTGCCCAGCAGATGGATGAGGGAGATCCCAGCCACAGAGGAAACCCTTGCTTTCAGCAGGGGAGGATTTTCACCCAAAGCTGGGGCTTCCTGCAGGTGAGCTGCTGTTGCAGGGGGAATTGCCCTGATGTCACCTGCCAGACATCATTCCAGCATCTCAGCTGAGCACTGAGTCCTTAAAGCACCTCTCACGCAGGACACAGCTGGTCAATGACTTGAGTTTGCAAATCCTGATGGAACCTTGGGGCAGGAATTGCAGAGGGAGCTGCTGGAAGTGCCCCATTCCAGGCCAGGGATGTGCCCACACTACAGGGAGAAGCTCCAACCTGTGCTGGAGCTCAAATCCCAGGCTATAAAATACTCCCAGCTGAGTTTAAAATTTTGCAAAGTTTTGTTTTGCCTTAAAAAAAAAAAAAAAGTCCAAACAATTACAAAGCAAAAATTCATGAATGCCAATAACATTCAAATCTCCCCCAGATTAGGCTCCTTGCTGGTCTCAGCTGGAGCAGGCACCAGTAAATCAGCACTGGGGAAATGCCTTGGTGATATTTTCTCATCCAGCATTCAGGAAGTAAATGATATTACGAGTTAAAACCCAGGGTTCTTTGCATGGCAGAGCCCTGCCAGGCTGCAGGCCTGGGGGAGCAGCAGCAGCCTGGCCTGCCTTGGGCTGGGGGTGGTGGGTGTGGAGCTGAATGAGCTGGGACAGAGCAAAGCTTAGCCCAGACACCCTGCATGGGGGGAATAAATCCGAGACCTTGGGAGGTGTTAGGAAGGTGCCAATAGACTCACCCAAAATTAAGCCCTGTTGGTTCAATACCTTCGACTTACAAGGTCAAGCCTCTGCCCTGTAACCACGACAGGACCTCTGCCCCAAGTAAAACCCTACAAAATGCCAGGTTAACCACATCCCCTTGCCTTCGGACTATCCATCCTTCCCATCCCCTTTATCAGCCACGCTCAGCCCGGCCAAACCAGGAGAGGGCTCACGGGATCACCCCCACCCTGAGAGAGCTGTTGGCTGCAGCCCCATCCCTTCAGCTGCTTTCCCCATTTCCAGGCCGGGCTCTGTCCCTCCCAGGCTCCAGGGGAGCTCTCTGCAGCCTCCGTGGTGCAGACATGCGAGCGCTCGGCTGGAGGCCGAGTGGGCTGACGGATGGCCGGAAAGGCGGGCACGGGGCCAGCCCCGCCTGGCCAGCACCTCCAGCCTGGGAAACCTGGACATATGGGAGCCCCTGGCCCTGCCACTGCCAGCCCTGGGCCAGCACGGCCCAGGCTGAGGTTATTTTCAGCTCTCTGGGTACCAGGAGGGATGCGGGCGTTACGTAGTGGGAAAGGGGAAAGCTGTTGTGGGGATTGCTGGAGAAGACATCGGCGCGGCACGCAGGCAAGATTATGTTCTGATTAACCAAGGTAATGTGCTGTACACTGGTAACACTGACATTTTCAGAAGGGGCACGACCTATGCGTGACGGGGCTTTGATTCCTCTGGGTTAGAATGGGCTAATTCCACACAAAACTTGCCTTTTTTTCCCTTTTTCTTTTAACTCTTTTTCTTTTTGATTTCTCTGCCTCAATGAGGTATTTTGCTCCATATTTCTGGCAAACCTTCCTGCCCAACACTCAGACTCCTTCCCAGCCAGGACCAGCCTTTGCAGACAGTGAGGGCCTGACCCAGCAAAACCCAGGATGAACTGGGTGCTCCAAGCCTGCAGCAAACCCCTGAGGCCAACAAGGTGAAGCTTCCCACAGCTCTGTGCTCCCACAGGAGATGCCAGGGGACAGGATATGGCAGGAAAGCTGGACAAGGCTGCTGGCTGAGAGATGGGGACAGCTGCTGATGTGATTTTGGGGCGTTTTGCTCCCTTCACACCAATACTGAAGTTTCTAGAATGACAAGTCCTTGCTAAGCAGGTCACAGCACAGATGGAGCACCCTGAGCGTGTTTGACTCTCTAAGTATCCATGACCTCAAAGCATCATCCTGCTCTCTATCCCAACCCCCCCACGTCCTTGGGAACAGCGATTTTGTGTAAATGCCTGGGATGAGGTGCTCCCCCTGAAATCCCTCCCCAGACTCCCCCTGCCCTGTGTGTGTGGTCAGAGGGGCACAGCCCAGGTGTGGCCGAGGTGCCCTGGGAAGGTCACCAGGGGCGCTGGGGACAAGAGAGTCCCTCTGCCACGTGGCTCATCCATCAGGGCCCGGACAACACCTTCCAATGGGGATTTAATGATGATGAGCAGCAGACCCCTTCCTGCTTTTACGTCACCCCTGGGAGCTGGGGGAGCCCGGCGCTCCTGGCAGTGCACTTTCCCTGACCCCTGAACCCCGGGGCCGGCACTTTTATGGGGATGAAGCCACACAGCTCCCGTAACCTGCCTCGGGGGCCCTGAAAAATTAGACTGAATCAAAGCAGAAAATGAGTTTTCATTTATCTTGCGATGATGCACGAGGTTACATGAAAGACAAATAGCTGCTTCTGACTCTTCCTTTATCATTGTCACTGCAATTAATAGGCTGTGGCCTTCGTTACTGTGTTAGCACTAAAGAGACCGCGGGCCCCGGGGGACGTTAACGAGAGGAGAAAAGCAGCGCGGGCTCCTCGGAGTTGTGTCGTGTTCCGCTCTCTGCCCCGCTTCCCTGGGCCCTGCCGGTGGCTCAGCCGCGGCAGCGCAGCCCTGACGTGGCCAGAACTGAGCTGTCCTGTCCTGTCCCCTCCGGCAGCGGCGTCACCGCTCGCCCTGGCTGCCGTGTGGCAGGGAAGGGATAGGGGACAGGCACGAGGCTGCCCTGGTGGCCTTTGGGAGCCACACCGTGCCCTGGTGGTGGTCCCCAGCATGGGGGTCCCCAGCATGGAGGGGGGTCTGGGAGCTGGATGTTCTCACTGGGATGGGCAGGGATTTATTCTGCTCTCTTGGGGCTGCACTGGGGCCAGTGGGAGCCAGCAGTCCCCCTGCAGGGAGTCACAAAGCCAAGGAAGAGGTTGGGCTTCACCGTGCAGGCTTTGCCTTCAGACTGGGACTCCGACGCCTTTGCAACTCTTCAGCAGAGACAAACTTGGCTGCATAATTAGGAGCTTAATTAAATCTACCTCAAATTTTCCGCGGACTTCCTGGGCTCGTGCTTACATTAATTCAGGGGTTTCCCATTCAAAGCTGACTCTGCCTTGCAACCTGCTTTTGACCCTCATCATTAGTTTTTGGTGCTAAAACACTTCCAGAGGGTTTGGCATAGCCTGTCCTTACGTGATCGTGGCACCCTTCTCTTTAATTGGTGCTTTTGGAGGTTAATTGAAAAGGAATCCGCGATTGGCAAATCAAAAATAAGAGAATTTTGTAGGGATTAAAGTTGTCCTGGAACAATGTTTTTGTGGGCAAATGGAATCGCAGTGACGGTGCTGTGCTCCCAGGTATCTCCACATGCTCAGCTCTGTGATGAGGAATGAGGGGCCAGGCAGGGGCTGGGCCAGCCTGGGAAGATGCTGTGGGTATAAAGGCTCATTTTAATCTAAATGCAGTTAACATGCTCAGAGTCATTTGGGATAAATGGGATACTTAAGGACACATGATGGCTAATCTCTGCTATGACATTTGTGGAGGAGGAGGAGGAATAATTTAGACTGAGGGTATTGTGCTGCTCACCAGTTATCCCCTCTCTGCCATCACAAGTGGAACTAATTGTCAGGAGGACACCGGGCACGCTGGTGGCACCTCCTAGCCCAGGGTCCCCAGGACCCTCACCTGTGCTCTCAGCTCCTCAGCAGAGGCATCACTGACCCCATTCTTCAGACAGGGAACTGAGCAGGGCAATAGAGCTGTGGGATGTCTCTGAATCTGAGCTCAAGCTCCCAGAGAATCTGCAGGGAAAAGAGCCAAAGAGGCAGAAAAGGCAGGAGAGAGCAGCTGGGCATCTCAATTACTGACAGGGACACGCGGCCACGGGGCAGGGACAGCCCCTGCTGCCCCCCTGCCCTCCCAGGCACAGCCAGAGGTGTTTCCTGGGCTTGCACAGGGGGCTCAGCCAAGGATCGCTTTTGTTTCTAAACTTACAGCCATTCTTTACACATCCTTTTCTAGCCAGACCCTGAGCTTTGTACCTTTCATGCTGCCAAGGCTCTATCAAGCACCAGCTTCTTGATGTGCACTTGATCAACATCACAAATTATCAGCAGAAGCAAGAAAGCCAAAAGATTTTTCAGCCGATTTTCCAGGGCCTTTGTTCAGCACAGATTTGGCAGAGCCCCTGCTCCGAGCGCTGCTGCTCCTCAGTGCCAGAGCAGAAGCATCAAGGGACAGATACTCACTGTGCCAATGGTTCAGCACCAGTCTGGGGGACCCACAGGGGCGTGTGAGAGTGCCACCCTGGCTGCTTCCCCAGCACTGACCCCTCTGGCAGCGCTGCTCCCCTCGGCTCCATGGAGCCGGGATTTCGCCCCTAGATGGCTCTAGGATATAAGTTGTTCCAGGCTATGCCGAAGGATGGTTTGCAAATCTCCCTTCCCTGGCTGTATCACAGCAGTACCTGAGGGTCTGGGTGTTCCCCCCAGGTGTCCTTGGCACAGCCTGTGCCCCTCGGGGCCGTGCAGGGTGAGGTGTCCCTTGGCGTGTCACCTACCCTGGGCAGGGTGGCACGTGCTGGACACCACAGAAAAGCCTGGGAGGTGCTGGACAGCACCTGTGTGGGGGAAAGCTGCTCTCCCAAATCCAGGACAAGCCCTGGTTGGGTTCCTGTAGATGATTTCCCTGCTCTGATGTGCTGCTGTGAGCAGTGGGGCAGGATCGGGAATGTGGGATTGAAAACCATCACAGCACTGCATCCCTTTGGAGACAGGAGATGGATATGGAAAAGGGATCCCGGGCAAGGAGAGGAAAAGAGGCAAGTTAGGGAAAGCAGGAAGGCACTAGCTCTTCCCTCCTGTTCTGCTGAAGCTTTCTGCACCTCCCAGTAATTAAAACACAAATGATCTGGCTGGGCTGCCCCTGCCCGCAGAGACCCATCGCCCATTTCCGCCCCAGAGATGAAAAGTTTAACCACCTTTAATGGAGAGGGGGGAAAGCATTGCCATGCACACTCCATCACATATTTATGATGCTTGAGAAAAGATCAATAGCAGCTATATGCAAGGGTCTATAAATTTAATGTAGCATGATCATTTAGTATCAGTTGTTTCTTAGATTAATAACACCGGGACGGGCCGCAGTCCTGAGATATGATAAAGGAATGCTGACTGGGTATGTGCAGCACATGGAGCTGCCTCCATGGCCTTTGAGGGATGCTGCCTCAGGCAGCGAGAGGGGCTCACCTGCCCAGGTGTCTGTGCCACCCTGGGTCCCCTGGCAGAGCTGGCAGCACCACCAGCTCTGACTGTGCTCTCTTTGCCGATACGAGAAGCGAGCGAGAGAGAGGAAGCTGCCATGAGGATGTCCCCAGTGGAGATGTCCCAGTTTGGGGTGAAGCCCTCCAAGCTGAGCACCTCCTGCTCCAGCTGGCTGAAGGCAGAAGGGCTCAGCATCCCCTGCCTGTGCTGAGCTGTCCCTGCCTGCCTGCCCGGGCTGCCCAGGGGCCAAGGACTGGCTCTTTGCAGTGACCACAATATGTTATGGTTCAGTGGAAGGACCTTAAACTTACAGACAAGGACAAGGCAGTAAAAGATGAAGCACCTGAACCCCCCATTTCCAGATTACTAGACCCCAGGTGTGTGCTAGGGAGCAGTTAAATTTCATCATTACCCTTTCTTCTATGGTATTTTTTATAGTCCTTTTTACTACTGGCACTAAAGGTGCCGGACGCATCCCAGGAGCTAAGAGGACATCACTCGTCAACCTGACTGCTCACTGATATAAAAAATGACAAGTCCTGGCTTAATCTTTCTGATAACTGTGTTCTGCATGGCCCATCCATCTCCATGGAGGAGTTTTGGTGAAGCCGGAAGACAAGAACATCACAGCATTTAAGAATGAAAAATTAAGTGCCCTTTTTGAGCACAGCATGGAGCTTATTACGGCAGAAGTGTTCGCCTGCTACTCCTCAGGTTGTGAGCATGTGCCTGCACTTGTCTGGAGCAGAGCTCCTGCTCTCAGCCTTTAATAATTTGGCTGCAAGCAGGAAAACAGAAAGGGAAATCAGAGAGATTGACCGACAGGTTCAAGAGACTGGCAGATTCAGAGCCCTCTGCCTTGAAAGCAGCGAAATCCAGGGACACAGAGACACAACAGCCCTGCCTGTGGATCTCCAAACCATTGTCCCCTCGTGAGAGTCTCACGAGTTTCCTAAAGCTCCTGCTCCTGGATTCAAGGGAAATCAGGAAAATTCAATCGATGCGTAAAACCAGTGGTCATGGAGGAAAGTCTTAAAAAACTGACTCTCAAGAGCTTAAAGAAAATGCAGAAAGCCCCTAATAATATTTTCTAGAGTAATTTTGAAAAAATATTTTACAAATTGGCACTGCTGAACTTTACCTGATGCGCCAGTTAGTTCCTGGGACCTGGGGCAAACAGCTGCCCCCAGTCAGCTCCTGTTCTACTTGAATATTTTAAAAACTAAAGCAAATAGCCACAGACATGACTGTATCAGAAATAAGGCTCTCTTCACTCCTGCTGTGCTTCTCTGTGCAGCCCTGGCAGAGAGCAGGTGGGGGTCCCAGCCCCAGAGGCAGGACAGCAGCTCCCTGGCCAGCTCCCCCCAGCCCTCAATCCCTCCACAGATGTTGCAGCTTCGTGTGAACTGGCAGCATAGCAAATTGTAATTTAATTAACTCTTAGGCATTCCTGTAATCCGGGCTGACAGGGCTCCCCCAGCCCTGTGCTGCAGCAGCCCTGTCTCCATTGTCCCTTTTGGCAGGGCTGGGGGATTGTTGGAGGAGCCAAAGTGGATTGAGTCGTCTGAGAAGGAGGAACTGCAGCTCCTGCTCTGGAGCCCAGGCTGCCACTGGCCTGGATGGCAACTCACCCTGGCTTCAACCAGCCCAGGCTGGCTTTGTTTAAGCCCTGTTGTTCATTTTAAACACTCAACTGAAAACCACTTCAGCAATGGGAAAGGAAGCAGAAGGATGGTCATGGAGAAGGTCTCTCCTGGCACAGGCAGCAGGAGCCAGCTCCAGGGAGAAGGGAAGGGGGTTTCCAAAAGAAGTTGTAGAATCTGTGCCTTCTCTGGGATCAGG
The DNA here is from genome assembly GCA_013400275.1 of Rhadina sibilatrix. Classification (NCBI taxonomy): domain Eukaryota; kingdom Metazoa; phylum Chordata; class Aves; order Passeriformes; family Phylloscopidae; genus Rhadina; species Rhadina sibilatrix. The sequence continues at coordinate 114,423 of VWYO01017608.1, forward strand.
TGAAGAACAAATCAGCCCCAGTCACCAAACCCTGCCGGAGCTGCCCTGAGCCCTGCCCTGTGTGGGGCACCTCTGGCTGGAGAAGGAGCAGTTGGATGCTGCTCCAAAAGGAGGAGCTGGGCTGATGCCAAGAGAGTCCCCGATTTCCTGAGCTCAGGTTCAGGACACTGCCCTGGGCACTGAGCCCTGCCAGGTGAGCACAGTGCCAGGGAGGTGCTGGTGCCACAGGGCAGACTCCTGGCCTGGCTGGACGTGGCTCAGGCTGCCAGAATCCAAGGTGCCCCCAGCCTCTTTCAGGCACCTCATCAGGAATTGTCCTCCTGGCTCACTGGAAATGGCTCTTTGCACCCTTCTCCTCCAGCTCTGAGGTGGCCCTTGGTGGCTCCCACGGGCTGTGATGGGGAGAGGGCAGCCAGTGCTGAAACAACTCCTGAGGGAGAGGGGAGGGGTGGAAATTTTCCATTGAAACCTACTTTTCGTGGAAAATTGGGTTTTCAACAAAATGAAAGCAAGTGCTTTTTCTCTTCCTGCTGTTTTGATTTTTCATCAGAAAATTAAAGAGAAGAACACTGTCACAGTTTCTTTCCTGATTTTTTTTTTCCCTTTTCAGTTTCTTTTAGCCAAAGGCTATAAAAGATATTTCGAGTCCCTCCCTCAGTTTTTCTGGTTTTACATTTTCAGCCTCCTGACGCAAACCTGGGATTCTCTGTGGGGAATTAAAACAGCCTGCAAGCACTCCTTGGTTCCCTGCACCCCTCTGCTCCAGGACACCAACACACTGCTGTGCTCACCCTTAGCAGCCATGCTGCTTTCCAGAGCATTTATGAGGATTTGGGGTTTCCTGAACCTCCCAGTCCTTCCACTGAAGAGATTTGCCCCAACACATGTCCCAGACATTATCTCCATTTCCTCCCCTGCTGTATTTTCCATCAGGAACATCCCGTGGCACCCCTTGCCCAGCACAGAGGTGCTGGGCTGTGATCACAGTGCCACAATAAATAACAACACCATGTCTGGCACCTACAGCCCCCACGGAAAAGCAACTCTGCTCCTTCCTCTGATGGAAAAGGAGTTTTTCTCCTTCTTCCACTGAAGATAGAAAGCAATTAATGCCATCCCAGCACCCTGGCACCCTTACAGGAAAGGGCACAGGCTCAGCCTGGGCAGACGCAACTCACAGAGCTCATCCAGAACTCACCCATGGCAAATTTGATGAAGAAAATCTACCAACCCTTATCAACATCAGAGCATCAGGGCCTGATAATTGCACAACGTACAAGCCTTGTCTGGGTGCTTGAAGCATCCTCAATGAAAATTGCTAAAATAAATTTTGCCAATTAAAACACCTGGTTCCCCCCGTTCTACCTGTCAGGAAAGAAAGTTTCATTTATGAAATGCATTAATCGTTGGATCTCCAAAGCCCCATAAACCTGTGAGTCCTGCCTGGTGTATAATCTTCTAATCTCCTCCTCCTTAATCTGCTCACTATGGAAACCCCTGTCATTAGGAAACAAATGGCTTTGTGGGCTGCCTTATTATTTGCCAGGCAAGATGTAAAAGAGGGCGAAGCTGATCGGGGAGGACAGTATAAATTACTGTGGTGTTTACCTCGGTCATGTAAAGGAGCTAAACAGTGCCTGGGAATAAAGCAGCAATCCTGTTATCAGGGAAGAGTTTTAAAGCCACAGGAAGGGGGCTGTGTTTGCATCGTTATCGTGCCTGCCCCTTCCTGCCAGGGGTTTATCAGGTAAGTGACTCCAGGCAGGGATGTGTGTGCTCGTTTGTTAGCACGTCTGGCTTCTCAGAGAGGTGCAGCCACGGGGAAATGAAAGTGCCCCATGTGCCCACTGCTGGCACTGGCATCCTCCCACAGCCCCCCAGCACTCACAGGGATGGTGACACAGCCTGGTCCCTCGGGTGCAGCCACCCTGAGTTCCACTCAATGCCTGAGTCTGAGCTGGCACAACCAGGGCTTGCACAGAGCCTCTACAACACCTCAGTGGCCAAACCATGCCCTTCACTGGCCAAACTGTGCCCTTTACTGGCCAAACTGTCCCCTTTACTGATCAAATTGTGTCCTTTACTGGTCAAATTGTGTCCTTTACTGCTGTCCCATGCCCAGCACACGACCCACAGCTGCCCCAACACAAATAGCAGTTAAAACCATCAGTGTTTTGCTTCTGTCCTCAGGTCCTTGCTTTTTTCCCATCACTGGGATCAGGTTTTTTCTGATAAATGTGGATTAGAAAGAAATACAAATTGGGCACTGTCCTGCCTCCAGCTCAACTAACAGTGAGGAGAGGAATGGGAGTGTTGACGACAGCAGAGCAACTACAGCAGCTATAAAATCTGACCTCTCCCTGAGGAAACCCCAGAGCTCAGCACTGAGCATGGATTTTTTAACTTGGAGGACGAACCAGGTCTGGATGATAAAAGGTTTTTGAAATCAGGGAGGGATGCAGGATGCAGTGGTGGAGATGCCCTGGGTTTGGGCATGAGTGAGGGAGCTGGCTCGGGATGAGAGGCTGTGGGGGGAGCTGGACACTGCATTTGAGGTGGGAATTGCTGAACAGCTGCTTTTTCTGGAGCCATTCCCAGCGCTGACCTTCGGCTCAGCCAGCGTGGAATCCACTGCTGCTGAAACCTCATCCATCAGCCAGACCCGAGCAGGAGGAGACACAGGTGAGAGGGAACCAGGGGAAAAAAGGAACGTGAAATAAGAAGGGAATTAGAAAAGCAGGGACCCCAATTCTAAATGTGCTGACGGTGCTGTGCTGTAATTAATAAGTACCAAACCTAACAGGGATTCGTACGGCGCAGGGAAGAGCACCTCATTAATCACAGCCCAAGGTGTCAGGATGCCAAACAGGAGGAGAACCTGCCAGGCACCAGCAGGGAGTGGAAGGGTCCTCCAGAGCCAGAGCCCCTTGGATCAGGCAGGTACAGAACACAATTAAAACCCCCTAAAATATCACCAACAAACTAAAAACCACAAACAGTTTAAAGCACAAAGTTCCGGAGGGTTTGTGCTTTCTGCTTTCAGTGCAGCCATTCCCTTCTTCCCTCTGTCCCTCTCCATCCCAGTATTTCAAGTTCTCATTCCTCTGAGGGTGTGTCCCCACTGGCTGAGCTCATTTCACTCCTGCACCCAACCTGGATGTCTTGGACTGCTTTGATTTCTCATGCTGTTTGTCTGCTAACGTGGTGTAATTTAAAGAGCAAAAAAGGCTGGCTCATTTTTTGAGAAGAGAGGAAAAGAAGAACAGAGGCTCACCAGCTATTTAACTAAGCTGTTTCTGTGATAGAAAACTTGAGCAGGCAATCAGCAGTGAACCCAGCATTTCCAAAATGGAAGTGAATGAGAATGGTGTCTGGAAGCCCAAGGCCTCTCTCTCCACGTGCAGACAGTGTTACCCAAACCCAGGAGAATGCTGGATGTGGCCTCAGAGCCCAGCCATCCCTGGGAAGGTCATTCTGCACCCTGAGCAGCCTGGCCAGCACCAACACCTCCCTGCCTGATACAAAGTTAGACACACACAAGGAAATTCCACCCTCTCCCATCTATCCACAGCAGCACTGCAGGAATGCTCCCCTACAAATATAGATTCATAAACCCAAGAGCAACAACAACAACAACATATTAATGCCTCCAGTTGCCTATTCACAGCCAATGGTTATGTTTTCCTCCAAGCAAGCCATTAAACTTGTTAGCTCCTGGTTAGACACTAATTTTCTTTCCCAAAGAAGCGGTGCGTTAGGAATTATGTTAATGAAGTATAAATCAAATCCATCCTTAAGTCAAGAGGCTGATGCCATCTAAACATATTCTGTGTTTCAACAGCAATATAATTTCATAGGTGTAATCCATCAGCAGCCAGGCTGGTCAGCTAATTCATTAAAAACAGATAATTAATGTCCACTAATAAGCTGCTGCCTTGATTTTGTTGATCATGAGAAAGGAAAGGGGAAAAACTCCACGTTCTGAGGCAGATTTTAAGTGGCGTATTTTGAAGGAGGTGACTGTCGAACATGAATTTGCTCTCAATCAGCAGTGCAGGTGGAGTTATTTATCTCTTTACCTGATCGTGCTGGAGAGCTGGGAGGGGAAGAGCAAACAGCAACAGGAGGCTGCTGGGAGCGCGGGCTGTCGATAACCGCGCCGGGAAATGAGGAATTCCCGGGATAACGGTGACACCACTTAGATATGAATGGTGCTTCCAACGTAAAATATGGAGATAACCAAGCAACAAATAGGTCATTTCTTGCAGCACTTCCCCGGCAGAGAGTGTCTGTGCAGCAGAACACCATCTGTTTGCTGTAACCTCGGCGATTTGGGGTATTTATTGGTGCTTGCCATTGTCCCAGGACCTCTCTGGAGAGGATGGTTTGCTCTGAAGTGCTTCTTCCCTTGGAGTGGGAGAGAGATGAGAGAGCTGGTTATCAGTGGGGATGGGGCATCCATCAACTGGATGGTGGTGCTTTGGCCCAGGAAAGAGAATAGAAAAGGCAAAGAGAGAAAAGGGAAAGGGGAAAAGAAAAAAAGCACGTCTATCGCTCATTCGAGCTCTGCATCATCCAAAAAATGTAAGACACAGAAGGTGCCTCGGCTGTACCACACTGAGAAACATCAGCTCCTGCCTGTAACTGTGCCAGGCCCTCAGCCAAGAAATGTGTTGGCATATTCAGACCTGAGAAATCCCAAGGACTGCCAGCAAAACCACGCTGGGGATGGATTTGGCCAACTTTGCAGCCCCCGTTTGCGTGGGAAAAAAGTAAAGACAAGCTCTCCCTTAAAAGCAATAATAATAAAAGGAAAGAAACTGCAAAAGAGACAAAAGTTGTGCTTAAAAGCAGAAGCACAGGGGAATAAGAGGATGGGATAGGCCAAACGGGCAAGGGTGAATTCTAAAAGCATTTCAGCTGTAATTAAACCGAGGGGGAGCGGAGAGGCACTGGGCTAAGTTTTGTTCCCAGACCTGTAGGTCCCCCTGCTTTGGGAAAGCAGCCCTGCCTCCCACCTCCTCCTCATTATTATTATTTGTGCAGGGCTCTGAGCAGAGCAGCTCATAACTCACCGTGTTTATGATAAAGCAGAGCAGTTGTTTTTGGAGACAGGCGCTTTGGAACGGCGCGGCCCCGGAGGCTGCGCCGCCGTGAGTTCTCCCACCATTCCCTGCCAATCCTTCCCTCCCCTTTCTCCAGAGTGCCTGAAGGAAATTTATTGCAGCAGGCGACTGCTATGGGCAAATACTAATAAAATGCTGTTTTGCTGCAATTTGTTTAATTGGCCACAGAAGAGAAGCCTTGCACGTTAGATCCAGCTCCTGACACCTCCTGCCCAGTCCACAGATGTTCTCACCATGAAGTGCTCACATCTCTGTGTTTATGGTGGGGAGCAAACAAACCCCTACCATTAAATCTTTCCTATTGCAGCAGATCTGATTTGATTTAACATGCATTTTTACTGTGGCAGGCTGCTGGCAACCTCCCTGATTTATTCAGCTAAAGGTACTACTTAACATACCCTCCCCTGCTCGCCACCTTCCAGACACTCCTCCCCATCCCAATCCCATAACAGATCCAACAGCAGCAAGGGGGGAGCCAGATACACAGCTCTGAACCACGGGCCAAGGGGCCTCTTGGAGATCTTGTTCTTCATGGCAAATACAGATTTCATGGCATCAGCTCAGCCATGAGGATTGGGACTTGCTTGCCTGCTCCAGGGATGAGCTCTTTGAATTTTGACCCTTGGTTTGCAGGGAGCTGTGGTTGTCACAGAGGTCCCAGGAACCCCAATCTGTATTTCCACAGTGCTCTGGGATCCCTGAGTGAAATTACTGATCAGAGCATTTTAGTAGTTCTCTCTTACTGAGGAGAAAAGGACTCCCCAAACAATGAGCCCCCAGATTTTTGCCGGGATGTCATTTGCACATCTCTGCAAGGGACAGTGCTAACTTGGATGCCAAAGCAGCTCATCTGCTGGTTCCATATCAATTTGTAGAAATCACAGTATGTCTTTACTGGGTTTGAATTCAGACTATCTCATACTCAGAGGTATGATTCCTGTTTCACCCCAGGTTTGCAGAGCAGTGAAAGATTTAAAGCAACAAAGGCAACTGCCCAGCCACCCCCAGCCTTTGTATGCTCATAGGGTTTGTGTTAAGAAAAGGAGCTTAAAACAGCTATTTAGGGGATTCTGGGTGCTACAAATCCTCCCTTTTCCCCCTGTTTTTTATGGCAGGAACCGAGCCCATCCCCAGCCCCAGCTGAGCACACGGTGGCCGAGCCTCCTGCACTGGGCAGTGATCCAGGTGAAAAAGGACTCTCAGGATGAGGTGTCCTAAACAGTGATTTGTACACACTGAGAATATTACAGCTCCCCACGGATTCTCCCTGATACTCATTAAGTTTGCTCTTTGCTGCATATTTCAGAGATTTTAGGGGTGGGAGCTGTGAGGCTCATTTGCACTGACTCACAAGGAGAGCTGTGGAGTGGGGTTTGTGCTGTCACTGCTTGGGCCGTGCTGGAGGAGAGGGAAAGGGAGGGAGAAGAGAGAGAGAGGGGCCATGGTGACAGCCCCCATCTCTTCCTCTGCTGCTTCTTGGTGATCTTAAAGGTCTTTTCCAGCCTTACTGATTCCAGGAGGATTCTGTTCATGAGCACAAAGCCGGGACATGGTTGTGTCCCTGGGATGGTGAGGGTGAAGCAGCCCAGGTTTGAGCAGTGATGGGGTGGAAGCACCTTTTAGATCAGCTTCAGGTGAGAGCAGTTCTAACTGCAGGGGGAGAAGGCACAGGCAGGGACAGGGGGACAGGGTGGCTCCTAGAAAAGCCTGGCTGGTTCTGTGGGCTGGGAATGGATGCTGGGAGCCGGCACTTCTCAACCCACATCGGTGTTTGGCGCCGCATGGAAAAGCTCTCCTTCCACAGGGAGGGGATTATGCAGCCCCAGGGCGCTGGGTGTTTGCCCTCCCCGCGGCTCTGCAGGGAGAACAGGCAGTGCCAGCAGCTCCAGCTGAGGAGATCCCCATTTGGAGATGCTGCGGGAGCGCCGTCAGGCACCGCGGGCAGGGAACAACCTCACCCCAAAGACCGCAGCAATACCGAGCTCGGCGCGAGTCAGCAGCGCACCGAGAGCTGCAGGGGCACCAGCCAGGCCGGCTGGCACCTCGGCGCTTCCCCTCCCGCCCGGGTGGCACCTGGGGCCAGCGGCAGGAGAAAGCTGGCAGAGCGCAAAGCCAAGGCGGGAGCTGCCCGGGGCGAGCGGCGGCCTCGGGCCGATGGCTGCAGCCCCGGAACACGAGCCCTCCTCCCGCAGAGATGATTCCCCTCCCAGCCCAAGCTGTTATCTGAAGGCAGAGAATGCCAACCATTATCCCCGGGCCTATCGGATCAGCTGCTCCGCTCTTTTATCTTCTCTTATTGAGGAGATTAAAACAGTGCCAAGCTCGGGGGAAGCTCCCCGGAAGGCAGAGGTGCTGATTGCCACGGGAGGGGGAGGCTGTGCTAATTCTCACACGATTTTTTTTTTTTTTTTTTTCCCTGTAAAACGTACACAAATGACTCACTTTGTGATGAGCAAACAGGCAGGAGGTGGCCAGCGCCAGGCGGGCAGCACGGAGCCAGCACAGAGCTGGAAGGACAGCTCCTTCTCGGGCAGTTTGCATCCAGACGGGTCCTTCTGGGAATCCGGGAGACAAAGCCTCGGTGCGTGGCTGCTTTTCCTTCCTCTCCTGGGACAGGGAGCAGCGGCACTGAGGCTGCCCCAGGGCCAGGAGGGACCCCCAAGCCGGGGGTCTCTGCTCCTGCTGTTGAGGGACAAACACCCCAGGCTGCTGTGACTCCTCTTGCAAGGGAAAGGTTCCCAAAGCTTTGCTGCCTGGCTGAAGCCCTGCGGACTGCTTTCAGTTTAAAAAGTGGGGCAGCAAACCTCACAGAAAGAAACTTTCAGAATTTTCCTGCCTCCAACGAGGCCACAAGTACTGGGACAGCAGGTTTGACTCAGCTGCTCCTGACTCCTGTCGTCTGCCAGTCTCGGCCCCTGTCCCTCAGGTAGCTCAGAAAATGGGTTGAAGGAGCTTCTCGGGCCCTGAGCAATATTTCACAGCTCTTATTCCAATCTCTGGAGTTCACTCAATTTATACTTATTGTGTCTTGCTCCTCTCTGCACTGCTTGTGGGAGCCCCAGAGATGTTACTCACTCTGAGGAATTGGTGACACTCGGCACTGGAGCAGCTTCAATTATTTGGGTTTGTTTTATGCAAAGAGAGGCTCCTGGAAGTGCAGGCAGCAGGATGGGGCAGTGCAAGGGATCCTGCCTGCAGTCCTGCCTGTGTTGGGAGATTGATATCTGGGGAATGCCTAGAGGGGATCCAACAGACCTGGAGAGGGATTTTGGAGAAGGGCATGGAGTGGAGACAAGGGAGAATGGCTCAAAACTGACAAAAAGGTTTAGGATGGATATCAGGAGTAAATTCTTATCAGTGAGGATGGTGAGGCCCTGGCACAGGGAAGCTGTGGTTGCCCCTGGATCCCTGGCAGTGTCCCAGACCAGGCTGGATGGGGGTTGGTGCACCCTGGGCTAGTGGAAGGTGTCTCTGCCCATGGCAGGAGATGAGTTTTTAACCCAAACCATTCTCTGGTTCTGTGACCTCTTCCCGGGGAGCTGGGACAGCAGAGTGAGCATCCTGCCTCTTGCCAGCCATCATTTCTTGGCACCTGTGCCCTGGGGCAGAACTCCAGCAAAACTCCAGGCTGGGCACGGGGCCACAGCACCAGACAGCCCCAAGCAGCCCCTGGAGGCACCAGCTTTGTGGGGTTTGGGGACAATTCCCAGGCACGGGGTCCCAACACAGCTGCAGTGGGAGCTGGGAGTGGGTTTGGAATAGAATTCAATGCAGCTCCAGGGAGAGGAGCCCTCAGCACAGGGGCTTTGCTTGCTGCAGCTGGGAGGGGGGCGGTGAGATGCCCCGGGTTGGTGGGGAGGGAGGGTCCCAAGCCCCCAGCCCCAGCCAGGCTGGCCAGCCCCAGCTGAGGAAAAGGCCCTGTCTTCCTTCTCCAGCAGCACACGTAAGATCCTCTGCAGAGGTTTCCCGGGGTTACTGGTGTATTAAGTTAAGCTAACCAATTTACAATGCAAATGTTACATAGCTTACAAAGGGTAAATGAGTTGTATGTTGAAGGAGATAGGCTTTACCCAGACAAAAGTGGAACAGACCTGTGGCAAACTGCAATTAATGACCTGAACACATCTTCCAGAATGAAAAATTCATCGAGTCCTCTAAGGATATATAGCCCAAGCAGAAGAAATTATTCACCACCTTCTACATATCCAAAGTGTCACCAAGCCTATTTATCTGGCAAATAAAGTGCTTCCCTTCAGCCTTAATATTTCTGCTGCTGTATGGTCCAGAAGTTCTGAGATTTTTTTGAGAGTAGATTTCACAAAGAAAGTGCAGTTTTAGGGAAGCTGAGAGTGGGTCGGTTGTTGGGAGAAGGAAGATTGAGGTAAAACAAAACTTTTAAAATCAAAGTGAAGGGCAGCAATAGGTTTCTTTCAGGCACATGAGGATGGGAATTTGAGACCCCAACACCCACTGGTCACTGGCTAAAATCCCAACTGTGACATTGAGGGAGGCCATTCCCAGTCTGGCCACGTGCAAAGGGGAGATAAAACCTAACTGTCCCATCAGAGGTGGCACTGGTGGTGTCATTAATGCATGTAAAGCACTTTTGTGGTCCCCAGGTGGGTTGGCAAGTGTTGTTATAAAACTGGGACTAAATCTGAGATATTCTTCTCCTTGCCTGTAATGGGAATGAACACAGCAACTGCTCAGCAGACCCTCTGTGGTTCAAGTGATTCCCTATTTCTTTGTGGTTTACTACCCCAGCACACGGGGACAAACAAAGGGAGAAGCAACTACAGATGCCAAGACTCATTTCAAAGAAAAATACTTTTTTTTACCACAAATATAAAATGTAAGTTTTTGCCCTGGGTAGGCAGCAGCTGGGAAGCTCTTGGGGAAGGAGGCAGAGCTGCTGCACACCAGGGGCTCCAGCACAGGGAGCAGCCCAGGCAGGTGCCTGCTGCCAGGCACACACCCATCCTAATCCTCCCATTGCCCTTTTCTGGTGTGCCTGTCACCCCAAACAACGCTTCCAAGCCAAATCCCCAGCAACCCTTTCCAGGATCCATCCATCCATCTCCTTCAGCCCAGGTATCTCACTAACAGGGGTTAAGCTGTCCCAGCACACCTGAGCACCTTTCCCTGGTGGACAAGACTCTGCTGCCTTGTACAGACTGACGCTGTCTCCCAAGGCTGGCACCCACATCACTGGGGGAGCAGGATTTGGGGGCATTAAGGTGACACAGCCATGCTGGGAAGCAGGATGCTGCCAGATCACTCCAGCTGCTGCCTCCCTCGGTGGATTGGGGTGTGGACACCGGGGAACATCCCCGGCAGGGTGAGCAGCCCTGGCCTGACAGCAGCAGCCTCTGGCCCCGGCAGCGAGCGCTGCCCTTCTGCTGCTGTTTGCTGAACAAAACCCACGCTGGAACTCCGAGCTAAACAGTTAAGCAGCACTCATCATGCCTAATTTACAAAAGAAGGGGCATATTTCAAAATATTTATTCTGCCTTTCCCAGTTGGATTGGCATAAGCATGTGGAAATCTTCGAGGAATCAAACAACTGTTAATCACCTCAAGCTATTCCAGGCTGAGTTTGCTGTGTAAGCTGCCGCCCTCTGTTTACACATAAGAAGCAATGACTCAAAGAATCCTATAGAGACGAGGTTTTTTCCTCCTTTTTAACGATAAAGTCTGGCCAAACGGCTTAAAGGGCCCAGCTATTTAGTATTGGAGCTGCACCTTCTCGCCTCCCTGCCTGCCCTGTAATATCCACATTTGTATTCAGTCGGCGAGCGCCGGGGGTGGGGAGGGGGAGGAGAGGCTCTGCTTTCACAGCCCACCCGCCTCGCCCCGCTGGCCCCGGGGCTGGCTCGGGCTGCAGGGGCACGGCTGCCCCCGATGGTGTGGGGTGGGCAAGGACGGGGCATTGCCAGTGGCCTGAGCAGCACCCCGGCCCACAAACCCCAAACCCACAGCAGAACCACCCTCTAAAAGGCACCAGGAGTGGGAATTCCAGACCCAGAGGAAGAAGCGGCATCTCAGTGGTGTGGACCTGCTGCCCTTTCTTGTTTTTCAGGGTTCTGTCACCCACCTCAGCCCCCTTCTGCTTCTGCTGACCCCAAACCCTCCAGCTCCACCCCAAAAATGAGCCTTGCCCCAGTAACACCAGTCCTACACTCAGCCTGGACAACAAACCCTGCACCCACAAACCCAGCACCCACAAACCCAGCATCCCCAAACCCTGTACCCCCAAATCCTGTATCCTCAAACCCAGCACCCCCAAACCCTGTATCCCCAAATGCAGCACCCACAAACCCTGCACCCACAAACCCAGCATCCCCACACCCTGTATCCCCAACCCCGTACCCTCAATCCCCGCA
>VWYO01017608.1:125973-148278 GCA_013400275.1 Rhadina sibilatrix
CCCCAAACCCTGTATCCCCAAACCCTGTATCCTCAATCCCAGCACCCCCAAATCCTGTATCCCCAAACCCTGTATCCTCAAACCCAGCACCCACAAACACTGTACCCCTAAACCCTGCACCCACAAACCCTGTATCTTCAAACTCAGCACCCCCAAACCCAGCACCCCCACACCCAGCACTGGCCAGCTGAGGGCTGTTGCAGTCACCCCAAGCTCCAGGCTCCTCAGAGGAAAAGCAAAGCCACGAGTGCCCCACTCCCCTTCCCTTTCATCCCCTGCCGAGCATGCGCCGGGCTCTCCCTCACGCCATGGCACTGCAGCTGAATGCTGATGAGAAATTCTTGGTCCAACCCCAGGCACTCATTTTCAAGTAATTAACTTGGCACCACCACAGCACACGGCAGATCCGACTTTCCTGACCAGGAGATAACTGAATTAAAAGGCCAGGTGTGGGATTATTTATGGCCTTGCTTCTTGCTTCTTCCTCACCACCAGTTCTAATTCAGGAATGATAATTTTATCTGGATTTTCTGTCTCCCTACCCAGCCTGGAGGCTGACAGGTTTCTTTGTTGGGAAGCACAGCACAGGGGCAGTGCAGTAGGGAGCAGCTCTGGGATGCTGGAGGATCCCAAGGATGTCCTGTGCCTGAGTTGTCCCCTCTTGCCACTTGAAGGGCAGTTTGGGGGGCAGTTGAGTGGTTTTCACCATTCCTACTCCTTGGACATGTACATGGCACCACCTTTTATCAATTCATCTTACTGCTGAAGCCATGTGGAATGAGTGACATTCCCAGCTCTTCCCAAAGTTGTTGGCAGCTCAGCTGGAGTCAGAGCTCCTCTTTGCTGCCCCAAATCCCCACTGCTGCTCTCCTTCCTCCTCCCAGATCAATCCTGATGTGGAGCTGCAGAGAGCTGTGAGGAGGAGGAAAGGAGGATGGTTTGGGGGAAGGAGGATGGTTTGGGGGGAAGGAGGATGGAGAACCAGGATCTCCTGCTCCCTCCACAAGCCATGCAAAGGCTGCAGCTCCTGGGGCCATGCTGGCAAATTATTCCTGACTGCAACCCCTGGGGGTTTCTGTATGAAGAGCCAGGCCCAAAAGGATGGAACAAAAAGATGTCCCAGACGTGGATCTCCTGCCATGAGCCAGCACTGACCAGCACTGGGCTGGAGCTGGAGGAGCCCATCCCTGCTCCCAGCAGACAGCAGAGCTGTGGAGGGAAGGCTGCTGAGCGCTGACATATGAGGATAATGAGTGTTGACATATGAAGATACAGCCAAACTGAAAGCTACATCCTATTTAGCTTTTAATTTGGATGCTCATAGAGTGGATTCTGAAGCTCTGTTTCATCACAGCTCTTAAAACAGATCTGACTTACAGGAAACAAGCTGATGTGAGGCTGCATTACTGACAAATCTCGAACACAGCGCTTCCCCTGACAGCTGCCCTGTGAGATCCACGCTGGGCAGGAGTGCTCTGCCCCTGGAAAAGGCATCCTGCTTTGGGAAACACACTCGTTTTATCCATGCAAACCTTGTCTAAGCCACACAGGCTGGGCTGAGACCTGGAAAACAGAGGGACACACCAGTGCACCAGCCAGAGCCCATCCCAGCACGGGAACCCCACTGCCAAAACTTCTCTGGGCCAGCACCACTTCGGGAGCTCCCTGAGCATCTCTCTGAGTAGGGAGGGGAGTTTCTGTCTCTGCCTGGGACAGGAGGAGAGCCCTGCTCTCCTCGGGGCACCTCCCTTTCCTGACCTGTTCCAGGGTCTCCTCTCCCACTTTTCCCCCCGGCCAATCCTCCAGGCACTGAACCAAACTGGGGCAGGGCAGCTAAAGGTTTGCTACCTGCAGCTCCTGCAAATCGCATCCCAGATTCCCCCCGGGCAGAAACATCCGCCAGGATAACACAACGACAAGGACAACAATCACACGTTACTATTTTCAGCTCTGCTTTTGCTTTCTTCTTTTTAAAAAGTAATTCGTGACTCGCAGCGCCGAAGAGGCCCCTGTGATCCCCGGGTAATGGCCTGCCCTCTATGTAGAGTGGAATAGAGTTAGAATGAACGCTCCAGAAACCCTGACAGCCCGTTTAACAAGGTGTCTAACATCCCATTTCCTCTGCACTTCCTCTCTCCTTAATCCTTTTATGCGAAACTCACTCAGGAGTAAGCACGTGTGAAATTGAGGACTCTCTAATACACATTGCTCGACACAGGCTCACTGAAATGGAGTGTCTCAGCCTTGTTCCGTCAAACAGTGCCAAGAGGAAGCCGACGTTAATCAAAGAGTCTTTTCCGTGTGTCCAGGGCCTTGTGCACCCGCAGAGCAAATAAACAGCTCTGCTCTGCCACGGCTCTCGCAGCGCCTGCATCTGCGAAGAGCTCGGCGCTCCTCGGGGGTGGGGATGGAGAGCGGCGAAGGGCAGGGCGCGCCCAGCTCCCACCGCTCGGGGTCACCGGGTTTCGGGTCTGAAATCACATCTGTGGGCAGCACAGAGCAGCTCCCCAGCCTGCTGGGCAGCCACAGCTCCGGGAGATCCTCCCAGGGCAGGAGCAGCAGCCTGGGCTGGATGCAGGGACAAAACGCAGCTTGAGGGAATAATAGAGAGGGTAGGATTGAGCTTAGCGCAGCTCAGATCTCCCCAAACTTGAACCAGAGCTGCTGCAAGGATTATTCCTGAGAGTTCTGAGCTCCAAGCAGCCCGGCTGCAAGGTTTGATGGCAGCACTGCTGTGACCATTCTGTGATTCTATGATAAATTCAGCAGCAGCAGCATCGTTCTGCAGCACAAAACCACAATTTTCCTCAGAAACTTGGATTTCTCAGCAGAAAGCCTTTTCTTTACTAGAGCAGAAAGGAAATTGAAAGCCCTCCTGATAAATTCCCAGGAAATACTTCCTGGGAATTTGTGCATTTGTTTTTTTAATCACAAGCCAAATCCACCCGTGAGTTGAGCAATTCACTCCTGAACACGGGGTCCAGTTGATATCAGGGGGATGATACGCTGCAGTTGCAGGCAGACAGACCAGATCCAATGGGTCTATTATCTCCCCCCGTTGCTGTGATCCTGTCCTAATTAGGATCTCACACCGACCAGATACACCAGAAGTCAATGACAACTTCATTTATCCAAGGGCTTCGGTCTAGGAAAGCTGTCTGGTGTTTTTAAGTCACCATCAAGTAGGTATTGATTCGGGGAAGTCAGGAAATGATCCTTCATTTGTGTGCTTTAGCTGGAATTTGGGGTGCCCATTGCCACTCCCGGGGTGGCCCCGGGGTGGGAGGGTTGAGCTGGGTCAGCCCTTTGCAGGGTGAGCAGTGAAACCACCCCGTGGCCCTCCTGCTCTGCCCCACAGGCTGCCCGAGGCTTAAAACTCACGGCAAATCAACAAACATTGGGATCAATAAGGGTTGCAGGGGAGAGATTTGCATCGGTGCTCTCTGCTGGAAGAGGAGCCCGGGAGGCTCGTGATGGATGTGCGGTGCTTGGGGTGGCGTGGAGAGACAGAGAATCCCTCTAATTGCGCGGCGGAACGCAGATTACAGAGCTGCAGATGATGAGCGGTGCTAAGCCCAGCGCCTCCGAATAAATCGGCAGACAATGTGAAGGCCCCAGTGGATGAGATTCCCGTGTTATCAGCACCCCGTGTAAACGATAGCGTCCCTCCGGATCGGCCCGCGCAGCGCGCCCAGATAAGGCGCTTTTAATCTGCGCGCATAATCAGCTGAAGGGAAAACACAAAATGCTAATAACAAATTGGAATTCAGTCTAAAAGGGATGCAACAAACACCGGAACCGTTTTTCCCCTTCTTGCCTTTGAGGGAAATAAAAAAAAAAAAAAGAGCAAACCGTTCCCTACGCCTGCTGCCCACCTCCGGCTGTTCTTCCCCTGATTTTCCCCTCCAAACTGCTCCATCATAACACTTTAGGGGGTGAAATCTTCCCATTAGGAGCTTGGCTCCCATTTCCCCTGCCCCATTCATCCAACTTTATGCTTGAAATGGATCAGTTTCCCCGTGACTGAACCCGGAGTGGATCTCCCCAGCCCTCGCTCGCTGGAACACTATAACAGGTAAGTGCTACCATACATCATCTTAAAAGGTGGCTTATCTGGACAGGAGGTGCAGGAAATATTGTGTGAGGGACTGTCTGCATCCGAGGCACAATCGGATTCCATTTTTCCTTTTGAAATAGAGAACAGCAAATCTGTTGCTAATGCCTGGAAAAATCACGGCGCAGCCCCGGCTCCCTGGGCCGAGGGGGCAGTGCCAGGCAGGGAAGTGCCCAGGTGCAGTCGTTCCTAATTGTCACCATTTACCTGGCTCAGGAACGCACCCACACCAGCACGCCCCAAAGCCTTCTGCTGCAGCACTGCCCGAGGCCAGGGGAGCTCTTTTCCCTATTCAAACCAGCAGGATGTAAACTGGAAAGGCAATTTCTCTTCCTAAGTGTGTGGATCCCCAGGGCTGTGCCTGCAGGGCTGCATTGCTGAGGCCACTCACACCCCTGGGATGCAGGGCTGGGAGGCTCCACACGGATCTGTGCCCAGCAGCACCCAGTGCTGCTGCAGTTCTGGGCTCTGACCTTTGGGATCGGGGCAGGGTTTGGTGCTCACCCCTCACCAGAGGGCCTGGCCCTTCCATCCATTGCTGGAGCCTCAGGAAACATTTCTGGGCAGAACTGAGAGAGACCCCAAATATTTTACTCCATTTCTGCTTATCCCCCCTCACCTAAAGCAAACAACACCTAAAGCAAGAGTCCTTCTGCTGGGTTCCAGCACAGCCACGGCCCCAAACAGCCCCATCACTGCATGAGAGGCAGCTGTGGTCCCTGTGAGCTGAGTTGCTGCCTGCCCTGAGGTTCCAGAATCAACATCCCGCCCCGAACCATGGCTTAGACACAGCTGTGGGTGTTTTCCCCCTTTGCTGTGCCATGGTGACCGTGCTGCACACTGGAATTACACTTTCCACACCCATGGGTACCACAGTGCCCAGCCCAGCTCCCCACCAGCAGCTCCTCCGGGTCATTCACGGCTCCTTGTTCCACATCCCCAGAAAGCCAAGGCTCTGTGGCACTACAGAAAATCCAGCATCAGCTCAGAGCTTTGGGGTTAAGCCACGGGCTGTGCAGCCTGTGTAAGCCCCAGTGACAGTGGATTTATTTCCTCCCCACGCCGCTGCTCAGCCAGGGCAGATTTCCTATTACACACACGCACACACGCGGCCAAATCCTGGATATTGGGCAGGGAGATTATTGAACAAAAGTAAGTGATAAAAGCACGGGCCAAAAAGATGTGTTATAGTGTTTTCCTTTGAGGCAAAGACAAAGAAGACACTTTGCTGTTTGTTGTGCCAGAGAATCATCTCTGATTGTTTGTGTCACGGTGGCAGATAAGTGCAAAGGAGATAGATGTTCTGTCTCCCAGGCACAGTTCTCATCTGTATAGTATAAATTTATGCCTGCTGGTTGCAAAGCTCATGATTCAGAGCCTGTGTGACTGTGATCTGAGCAGAGGAAGGCACTGCCTTCACGCCTGACGTCGATCTGCTTCACTGGCGCTGTCACTCAGCCCCTGGGCAGTGTCCCCTCGTGTTAGTGTCACCTGCTGCCCGCGTGGGATCCCAGCCTGGCCCAGCCAAGCTCACCCCACCAGGCTCTGCTCACTGGGGAGACACCTTTTCCCTTCTTTCCTGCAGTTTGAGATTCCTGAATCTTCCCATTCCCCAAACCCGAAGCCATTTCCCTGCACAAACCAAGCCCGGGGGCTGGAAAGGAGGGAAAAGGCCCTGGAGGTGGCTCTGAAACCCCACATCCTCCTTCCCACAGCTCTTGGCCACTGCTTTTGGTTCCAGAGGAGTGATCTGAGAGCAGCAGCGCTGCCCAGGCTGGATTTCAGGAGTCACAACTAATGGCTGCCTGTTTGGGTTTTGAGTGTCCACTGGGGCACTATCAAGGTAAATAAATAATCAAAATCATGACATTCAAACTGAGCTGAAGGAACATCTTGGCCTCGGCGTTCACTCGCTCATCCAACCCCAGTGAGCAGCACCTTACAGGGTATGCTGGAGGCTGCCAAAACCAGCCCTGCAGGGGTTAATGAGGCAGCAGGGCTCCCTTCCAGGGCAGCACAGAGCTGTAGCTGACACATATTAGCACCCACACAATTAGCAAGGGCCAGATTTGAGCCCAGCCCTTTTCAGCTCCATCTCTGGGCTTTGCTTCATGGTGCAAAGGGAGCCAGACCTTTGCTGCTCCTCAGTGTCCTTCTCTTCCCTCCCACCAGCAGGGTGATGGAGCCTATTCCTGCCTCCTGCTGCTCCTCTGGGACACAGCTGACACCAGCCCTGCCCTCTCCTCCTGGTCAGTGCCTCTCACTTCACAGCCACAGAATCGTTTGGGCTGCAAAAGACCTCGGAGATCATCGAGTCCAACCCACGACCATCACCACCTGGCCAGCCAGAGCAGAGCACTGAGGGTCATTGTCCACTCTGGTCCCACCACAGCTGATGAGGTCCTGCTCAAGGACAGGGGACAGCCAGCCACAAATGGTGTGGCTGGAGCTGAGGCAGAGACAGGCAGGAAACACTGACTGAAGAGGTTTTGAAAACAAATCCTTTCAAAGCAACAGCATCGGCGAGACCTTCATGCACTTTCCCCACCAAGTGAGGCTTTGGGGAGCCCTGCTCCCCACAGAGAGGCTGGATGTGCCCTCAGGTATGATGAAGACAAAAGAATCTCTGGCCCCTGCTCCTGCCTTGTCCTCCAGAGTGGAGAGTTTGTTTATTTGGGTCTGTAAACAGCCCCAATTTCCCCCAACTCCTGATTGCTTAATTTCATGCTCCTCTGACACAAGGCCGGTATCTCAGCCCATCTCCTCACCCCTTCCTGCAGCAATCACTCACACATCCAGCTCCCTCCCCTCCTCACCAGCCTGCAGTGACCAGCTCCAAGGGGATCCTGGAGGAAATGAGCTTTGCTCCCATCACTGGACAATCTGGAAGGCTGAGGGAAATGAGGGCTAAGCCCAGAGGTTTAATTTCCCCTTGAGATGATCAAGGGATTTTATTTCTTTTTTTTTTTTTTTCCTTTTGGTACCTCTGAAGTTGGAGGGAAAATAGCCAGAGCCAAAGACAAATGAGAAAGTTCACTGGAGGCTCCAGATTTCCTCACAAATCACCTTGGCCAGGGAAGGTTTTATTGCAGGAGTTTCTGGGTTAACCCAACACGGGAGCAGAATGCTACCAGCCCGAGAGGCACATTCCCTGCTGCAGTCAATGATTACCTGCCCCCTTGTATTCCTGAAATCAGACCCCAACCAACCCTGCATTCCCAGGGCACCCACATTTCCCAGGAGTTTTACGAGCAGCAAACTTGAAAAGTGAACTCGTGCTCCTCGTTTTGGGTCAGTAAATGTTAGCAGAGCCCTCAGCACAGCACAAGCATTCCCAGAAGAACAGAGATCCAGCAGTGGCTTTGCTACAGGGCTCCCGTTGCCATCTCTGGAATGCCAACACAGAGGAGAAATCCTTCTAATTCTCATTTTCCTCAAGCAATTTGCTGCTGAGCTCACAGAAAAGTGGGCAGCCAGGGCAGAGCTCAACCCGTGCTCCGTTTCAGCCTCTCTTGGGGTAACCTTTTCTCTCACTTTTCATTCCTGTTTGCTGTGTTGCTGTATGGCTGCCTTAGGGATGTGATGAATCCTGGCATTCCAGTCATGCTGGCAGGGAGATCTGGGAGAAACCCAGGAAATTCCTCAAGCCACAATAGAATAAAAGAGGGAACACACAAACCTGCACTTGCCAAGCCCCCACAGAGAAGCAAAATATCAAAACCAATGCTCTTTAGCAGGACCCCAATTACAATTTGTAATTTCACTGGCTGTGTGCTGAATCCGTTTCCCAGCTCAGACAATGGAGACTGGGAGCATTTGGAAGCCCAAATCAGACCTGAGCATCCTGGTGGTGCTGGCAAATCTGTGCTGGGCAAGCCTAACTCTGGTGGGTGGGCATCTGGGAGAGCAGAGGCCAAGGAAATCGCCAGCAAATGCCTCCCCTTGGATGCCAGACACGACTTCTGGGGGAACTTTGCACCCCTCACCCTGGCACTGAGGCCCTTGGAGAGGAGGGCTTGGCTCCTGTGTCGTGCACATTGTCTTAGAAGATTGATTTTCCACCTGTAAAAATGATCTACATTCTCCTTCCTCTCCTGGATGCCTTAGTCAAAAGAGAAAATGGATCTTTTAAAGATACATGTATCCATCACTATTATTTACATCCTAATATGCGGACGCAGCTCTGCTCCAACAAGGGAAATGTAAATCAGGTGGACATCGTTCCCTGAATGCCCTAAAGAGCTCCATTCCCCTCAAATTAGAATAGAAAAAGCTCTTTTAAAATGCACCTTTAATATGTAAAAGCTGCTGTATCCTGACTCTAAATAAACCAAACTTGAGCTACATGCCAAATATCTTAGATAAAGGACAGGTGAGATGGTAGTATCTGGCCAAGGAATCGGTCCTAAACAGCTATTTATATTAATGCAAAGAAGGTACAATGTTCTTCCTCTTGATATATGCTGCAGTGGGATATGGTTTTGTCCCACCAGTGAGAATAAAAACGTACAGTTCATGATAGGCAAAGTCACATGTGTGAGATAAAAAGCTCCAACTATAATATATGTCTTCACCACGTATTCTCTTCAGGATTTTCTTTAGATCTTGGGATGACAACAAGAAAACACTTACTCAAGGTTAGACACTGCTCTCTGGGCTTTTTAATAACCATTCCCTCCATCCTGGGGGATTGCGTCTGTGAAATAAGGCAAACTCCACTCCAGCGGCCGGGCCTGCGGAGGCGCGGCAGAATCCTTCCGCCCGCCTTTGTTTCTGCTTGGCTGTGCATGCCAATGAACCACGGGGCTGACGGGCTGCCCGTCCCAGGGAGCTTTCCCAAGAGCAGGAGCACAGCTCTGGCCGGGCAGGGGCTGCCTGCCCCCGGCCTTCACCGCCGAACCTGGAACACGGCATAAAAACCAGCGGCTGCCCTGCTCGGATCTGTCAGAAGATCACTGCCCGCAACGAGACAAAACCATCTGGTTTGAAAGGGCAGATGCGGCCGGGCTGGGGTGTGCCCAGGCTGATCTCAGCGAGCACGGGGCTGTGCTGCAGGCAGCCGGGGAATGTGCCGTGTGCCAGCCCGGCTGATCTGCCCGAGCCCTGCGCGCCGGGCACCGCGCTCCTGCCCGCGGTGGAGCTCCCGCTGCAGCCGGCACAGACAGCGCCGAGAGCCGGGCGGGAGGGGCGCGGGCCCCGCTTCTCCTCCTCCTTCTCCTCCTCTTCCTCCTCCTTCTCCTCCTCCTCCCATCACTGCTGGGAATGGGATTGGGGAGCTGGCAGGAGCAGGGAGCTCCGCGGATGGGCCTGGGGCAGCCGAGTACGGCGCTGTATCACTTCCACTTATCCCACCCATCCCATCTATCCCATCCATCCCACCTATCCAGGGCTTTGTGCCCTGCAAATCCCAAGGCTGCACACCCAAGGCGTAAAGCCAGGAGCCGGTCCCAGCCAAAAGTCATTGTCACAGCCATGGGACTGGGCCCTCTTTTTCGGTTTTTTTTCCACTGGCCCCTCACATACACAGTCTTCCCTTTTCAAACAGGAGATTCACAGGGACACGGAGAACATTTCACGTTGGAAGCTGAAATGTTCGCACAGGAGGCGGTGCCGCTCCCAAGGCAGCAGACAGAAACAAACCCACCCACGGAGCACACTGCTCCCCCTCCTCCAGGCTTGGCACCAGGAAGAACTTGTTCCTCCCTGCCCCAGCTGGAGGCTGCAATCCCCCCAGAGTCAGGATTTCACTGAAATGCAAACTGATTTTAAAAGGGGAGCTGTTGAACTCCCCTCTCCCTGCACTTGGGGCACCCTCTCAGCATCACCTCATTCCAGACTATCCTGGTGCTCCATGCTGCAAACATTTCCTTCCCCCTTTTGCCTCTCTTGCTGACAACTGACAGAGCCCTCTGTCCAGCTGCTGCTTTACACCACAAGGCACACTGTTATAATATGCTCAGCCTGATATTTCTCCCAGCCCCGAAGCAAAGCTTAATCAGGCAGTGAAAGCAGTGGTGAAGATGAAGGATTCTGGGGCTGGTTTCCCTTCTGGGTTGCTGCTTTTTGACACCTCCCCTGGTCCAGCGATAACACGTTCCCCACTTTGCATTAAGGACATCAGCACAGAGGTTTTGTTGCCATCCCAAGGGAAGGGCAGCACCGGGATGCCTGAAGGGACAAAGGACATTGCAGGAGGCAGCCGGGAGCCCCGGGATGGCCACAAGCTCCGGTGTCACGGCAGCTGGATGGAGACGAGCCAGAACTCACCTCATTTACTACAATCTCTGCTTATTATTATTACCACTAAAGCTGTTTTGTAATTCAACAGCATTAATTGGCTGAGCTCCGCAGCGCTCGGGGAAAGCAGCGAGGGCGATGAGCCGCGCTCGGAAAGCACCAGCCGCCCGGAGGCTGCCGGAATTGCGGGATGCAGCCCCGGGACAGGCCCGCAGCTGGGCAGGCGGGGAGCTGCAGGCTGCTGGGCAGCTCTGCGTGCACTGCAGATCGCTGCAAGAAACCCCAGCTCCGTTCACACCCTTCCGCTGTCCCCGCGTATCCACCACGGCGCTGTCCCGCTAGGACAGCACGTGTCCAGGTATTATCCCGGCCACCCCTCGGCTGCGAACGAGCCAAGACCTTTCGGAAGGCAAGAACAATTTGCTTCCACTATTTACTCCTTGCTTCCTGCCGCTCTTGACCCCGCCAGCGCGCAAACGCTTCCCCGCGCCTCCGCTGCCGAAGAGACGCTCTCATCAAGGAGGAGTAAATCACAATAACAGGGAAATAAACCTTCCCCCGAAATGATCCCCGGTTATTTATTTCTTTATCTGCCTTTTCTCGCCAGCCTACATCAAAGAGCGTGAACGGCGGTGCTGCCGAGCAGCCCGGGCTCCGGGCGAGCATCCCCGCCCCGCTGCGCTCCTTCCCCGCTCCCGGCGCCGGCGGGCCGGGCACGGGGCAGCCGGGCCCTTCCCCTTTAAATCTAACTCAGGTAATGAAAACGCACAAGAAAATAGTGCGGGTGCATCTGGGAGCAGTAGAAAACAGTTAGATCTTCATAGAGCCATAAAGAAGTAAACAGTAGGCTGCTATGAAGATCTATGGGACCCCGCAGTGCCATTGTCTTCAAAAGGAATTAAAAACAAATTGCTGAGGGCCAGCACATAATTTAGAGACTCACGGCAATTTTATGACTTGCTAATGTTCCTAATTACATGCCCGTGAAAGGCTTAATTAATTGGGGGATGTAGCAAAAAGTGGAGCCTGTGTTTGTTATCATGGTTCCACTGCATTGATTTTAGTGCCTATGGAGAATTTAGGGCCTCTTTATTTGCACAAAGAAAATGCAAGTCTCTCGAAAAAATGCACATTAAGATCAACCCCTCGCTGCTATCTAATATACTTTCCTCTACTTAACCAAAGTGCTTGTAATCATATTTTGTAAATGTTGGTGCCGTTAATTGCATTGTGAGAGAAAATAGGTTCCGCTCGACTGGTTGTGGAGAATTTTATAAAGTTCTTTCCCTGCTCCCAGTTCTGAGGACTCGGAGGGAAACTCATCAGAAGTTGTGGCAGTGGGCAGGGAGTGCTGAGGCTCTGCTGCTCCCCACGTGTGGCTGGGCTGCTGGGCACTGGGGCAGACCCTGCACCCACTTATGTGTTCCCAAGTCATCCCCGTGAACCTTTGGGAACCCTGACCCACGGCCTCTTTCCCAAAGGAAAAGGGCACAAATCAAGCTGCACGTTTCTGTGAAGTTGTCTGAATCCAAATTTCGATTGCGTTAAAAGCCACAAACAACAAGTCTTTATCTCTGGTGTTTTGGTTGGAGGTAAAATCTCACCAGCCACCCCTGCTCCCCTGAGGTACCACCAAAAACTGCAGAGACAACCCCAACATCCCACACGGGCAGGCAGGGGGCAGGGGGAAGGTCAGGCAAAGAAAGAAATTTGGAATGGCAGTTTTGGTTGGAATGACTGTCCTTAACAATCAATAACTAAATTTTCAGGGATGCAGCCTGGACAGCCCCTTGCTGCTTCCTCCTCCTCTCACCTGCACTTCCTGGCAGCAACATTGCATTGAGGAAGAGGGGAAAAAAAAAAAAAAAGGCAAGTTTGTGTGTTGCTCTTGAGAAAAGCAGACGTCTCTTGAAATATAGTTGGTGCTTTGACGATAAGACCTTTGACAGAAACATGAATGACATGAATACTTTGATCTCTAGTCTCAGAAGCTTCAACAGCAATTATGAGTCAAGAGGGGTGAATATGGGCAGCAGCTAAAGCAATGCCCTGGAGGGTGCTGATGCAGTAATTAGAGACAAACCCCGAGCATCTCTGCCTGCACCTCGCCTGCAAACCAGGGAGGAGGTGGGCCGGGGGGAAGCTTCATGAAAAAAAACAACTCTTGTTCTTCTGAGAGACATAAAATCGACTAGACTTTATACATTTCAAAGCGGAGATCTTCAAAGACAGGTAAAATGCTAATTCTGCTAATGTAGGTTTTTATGTATATGCTCTGAAAAGGTAAAGCAAATTAATCACCAGCTTTACCCCCTAATATATATCTGTGTTACAAATATATTACAGCATGTCAGATCTGAGGAGATATATCTGAACAGCAGTGGTTAAAAGAGCATTTCCCTTTTCATGCTCTAATACAGTTATTTTGATCTTTCAGTCTTCATATTTTTTGTTCTCATCAAAGGAATGATGGTGCCAGAGATTAGGATGTTATTTATTTCCCTCTCACTGTCCTACCCATGTTAATCACTTGGAGTGTCAACAGCAGCAGCAGCAGCAGCAGTGCCCGTGTGAGGGGCCACACTGTGCTGCCTGCACCTCCTGCCCACCCACACCAGGATCCCTTGGGGTCACCTCCAAAAAACCCCTGAGCTCCAAAACGATGGAAATGCCATGCAGAGGGCAGGGAGGGAGCAGAGGGGTGATGCTGGGGACACACAGCCCCGACAGCAGCAGTGCACACCTCAGCCTCCTGGGTCCCTGAGATGGTTGTGGAACACATCAGGAGAAGGAAAGGCTGATGGAGTGGCAGGGTGGTGTCAGGCACCACCAGAAATCCCTGCTCTAAATCACACACAGCTTGGAGACCAGAGAAAGGGAGAAGACAAACAGGGAAGGAGACAGAGGGACAGGAGATGGTGGCCAAGGAGTGCACATGGCACTGCCCAGGCCAGCCAGTGCCACCCTGGCTCTTCAACCAGCTCCCAGTGGTTTGGGCATGGGAGGACTCGTGTCCCTTGACCTGGCTGAAGGCTGCCTCGTCCCCAGAGGGGTTTGCAGGGGTTGAGGGTGGGTTTGGACCTTGCCCATGGAGTTTGGCCATCCCCAGGCTGGGGAGAGCTGCCTGCTGACCCTGCAGAGGACGGTGACTTCAGCAGCTTCATCCAAACACAGCTTTAAAGGATCACCTGAGATCCCAGAGCTTAAAGACCAAGTGTGGTAGCTGCTGGCTACTCCTGCAGGTAACCAGCAGGGATGAATGGATGAGTTTGTTAAGAGGGGAAGCTGGTGATAAGCAGGTATCTCCATAATTATTTGCAGAGATTAACGGAGCAGGTGCACTTGGGGCATAACTAATCCTTGAGAGACAAGGAGCAGGCAAAGACTGCAGGAGCTGATGTCTTTGAAGCAGGTTAAACCAGTGACATTGCCCACCATCAGCATTGTGTTCCTTGCCTTTAAAATGCTGACACTTACAGGTTTGATGGTAACTAGACTGCATAGGGGCACCTTTGCTTTCACATCAGATCTGCTGACATGAACAAGAGTCGATTCAGATGGGCATCCAAACATTAAAGTCCTTCCCTATTTCCATAAAATGATTGGCAGGATGCCTACTGCTAGCGGCTGGTAGCGCTGCTGATAAATGGCATCTTGATAAAAAACTTTGGGCTGTTTTAAGGAAAAAAAAAAAAANCGTTTTAAAAAAAAAAAAAAAAAAAAAAAAAAAAAAAGCACACTCTTATTCTAATTCACTCAGCTCCTGACAGATGAGGTGTCTCATCTCTAAAAATTAGATCCTGGTGTCTTTGCTGTGTGTAGAGAAGGAAAACAGCTTCCAGGGGCTGGGACAGCAGCTCGGTGTGCCCCCTGCCTCACCCCCTCCCTGGGCAGGCAGCCGACCCCACCGTGGGGCATCTCCCCTTCCCTGGCACTGAAAATGTACAGCTGGGGACTCAGCAGCCAGTGCCCAAGACACAGCAAAGGTTATCCCCAGGAAAAGGAAAAGGGCTTTCCCTTTCCAGGTCTTGAACTGCTGAAGCTTTCCACGGAGTCCTGCGGGTAAAATCTCGCTGGAGCAGCTGAATTCCAGGGTCATTTCTAAGACACAGAGACCCAAAGCACGGAACCAGGTCCTTCCTGCAACTCTGCCCCCACAATATCACAGACCTCATTTTCACATGTAAAAGTCACCTCGTTGTGTTGTGAAGCACCAAACAGGAGCACAGAGAGCTCCAGGAACATCCCCTGCCCACACAAAGGGAACAGCCACAGACAAGGACGGCGGGACCTCAGAGAATCAATCCTTGGTGCTGCCAGAACCAGCCCAGGCAGAACCAGCTGCAGAGCTCACTGAAACCAGCCCCTGGTTTATGGAGCTGCCACCCTCCCCTTCTCCTTCCTGCCTCAGTGCTGCCTCCAGATGTGCTGCCAGCTGTGCCAACACCAGCACCCAGACTGAGCTAACACAGCTGCCCACACGGCAGGGCTGTGCCAGCCTGGCACCCCCTCCAGCCCTTCCCACAGCCCTGCCAGACCCCAGCCCAGCTCTGCACACAGCAAAACCAGTGGTGCCAGCTCACCACCAGAGCTCAGAGACACAGAACCCACCTTGAGACGGGCACTGGGACCCCAACACCACAGCAGAGCCACGGGAGCCTCTGGGCAGCCTGAGGAGAGCAGGAACGAGGTCTCCCTCCATCAGTTCCCTGCTGGAAGCTCCCCAGGCCTCCTGAGCACCCCTCAGCCCCTGGGCTGGTTGTCCCCAAGCCTCAGCACAAGGAGCACAATTCAGAGCAGTGACATCCTTACCTTGGTCCCCGTCATGGTCCGCTGGAAGCCACTTGGAGAGCCGGGGCTTCAAACCTGCCTGGCCATCATCTGATGTGACATCGTGGAGAATTTACTGGGGAAACAAAAAAAAAAACCCCACAAGTGTGAAATGTGACTGTCGATAAAGTAATCCTCAGCAATCAGACAAAATTAATTGTGTGAACATCATTGATCAAACCTACTTAATACATTGGGTTTGTGGAAAGCTGGAATGTAATTTCATTACCAATCTGCTCCATCCTAATGAAATTTCTAATAACACTTTAATTTTGATTTCGGTTAAGGAGAGAATGATGGAAATTTTCTTTTGCTTCTCTTGTAAGGTTTTATTTTATTGGTTTTCTGCAATACTAGGGATACTAATTTTTTTTTTAATTTGACATTTTATTAGCAGGGGGCTTAATATAACAACACAGATAAAAAACAAAATTACAAAACAGACAAACCTTACAGAAATAGAATTGATGTCAAACTTAAGAAGGCTAATTTTAAAGAAATTGATTTATTTTATGAGTGGTGATTTGGTTTTTGGTTTTGGGTTTTTTTTGTGGTTTTGTTGTTTTTTTGTTTTTGTTTTTTTTTAAGTTCTAGCTGATTTTCTGACCTAAAGTGATTTAAATAATCCTGGTTTGCAGTTGCTTTTCTGTGGAGTTCTCCCAGAACAATGCTGGGAGAGGCAGCACCATGCCTGTGTTTGTAATGGGCAGATTAAGGGTGAGCAGAGCCACCTTGGGAGCAAGGCTGCCTCAGTTTGGACACAACCAAGACTTCACCCTTGGGGTCAAGTTTCAAAAGGCACCACTGAGAGCTCCAGAGTGGAGCCAGGGGAGGGGTCAGAGGTTAAGCAGGGCACTGAGGGAGCAGTGAGCAGGTAACCGAGCAGGGATGTTTGGGATTCACGGGGAAAGCCCCGTGGGATGTGCCCCCTGCACCAGGGCCCTGCCTGCCCTACCTGGGACCCCCATCCCCAAGGCATCCTGGCAGAGAAAAGTGCCAGCAGAAATCAAAATCGGTGCACCCAAGGATTCCAGTCCAGGGTGAGCATCCTCCTGCCTCCCCAGCATCCCTGGGTTCCGTGGGAGGGGGTGCTGCCAGGGCAAAGTGGCACCCAAGGGGCACGTCCTGGGGCCACCCTGCCTTGTGCCAGCTGAGGGCTCAGGGCACCCTGTGCTGGCAGCACCCACCCACCCACGTTGGAGCTGGGCAGGACAGGGCACCTGCCTGGGCTCGGGGCTGCTGTCCTCCCCCTGGAGCCTGCAGGGTGCATTCCACCGAGGGCAGGGGAGAAGCCTGGAAAACCCAAGTGCTGCAAATGCACAGCCCTGGCCTGCAGCACCCTGAGAGGGCAGCCCCTGCTCCTGGGCACCTGGGCACTGCTGCTGGCTGGCATGGAAACACCCATCCTGGGCAGCAGCTGGGTGTGCAGGGATGCTCAGGGTGCACTCTGGTGCCTCCCAGGCGTTTGGGGCTCTGCACTGAGGGCTGGGCTGTGATGAGCAGACAAGGGAGCACGGAGCGTGCATGCCTGCTGCAGGAAGGTGATGCTCTTTGACTACTGAACTGGTGCCTGTCTCTGGTATTTCCATTTGCAGCAATCTGATGTGTTTTGGAGATTTATTCATGACTGGTGTAGTGAAAAATTGGAAAAGGCTAGCGGGATAGCCATGGCCTGGAGATCCAGCAGCTGATTGAGGCTACAACTGAATTACTGTCAGAGGCATCATGCAAGGTTTACTCTGGCGAGGGGGAAGTTGAATCTTTATATTAATAAGTGAACATGAACTATCAGAGAGACTGGCATATGTCTGCTGCCGGGCAGGGCTGGGAAGGAGCTGTCAGATCAAGGGGAAACTGGAGCAGACAAATGGAGAAGCTCCAGTGCCCCCTTCACGTGCTCAGAGGTGTCTCAGCAGAATTCACTGGTGCACAAAAGGCTCAGAGCTGCCTAGGACTGAATCCCTGACAGGGAACCTTGGCCACTGCTCCACTCCTAAAGCACGGGTGAAAATCCAGCCCCTTGTTTGAACCAGAGCCACGGTGATGACACAAGGGACATGTGCTGGTAATGCACATCCAGAAATCCCAGTCCGACCAGGAACACCAGCCCCTGAGAACTCAGGGAAACACCTTCAACAGGAACCAAACCCAGGAGCCCCAAACCTATAGCAAATGCTGTAGAAATGATAATTTTCCAAAGAGAAAAGGAGAATGTGCTGATCAGTGCCCTCCTCCTCAGCACCACCCTCCTCCATGGTCTCCACAGCAGCCACTCTCAAAGCTGCCCCACAATTATTGTCACATCAAGCACAAGAAACTCCTTCCCATCTTGCTTTCCACCTACTGAGTGCAAAAGGACAGGAGGAAATGTCCCTTTCCACAAGGTCGGTGCTCCCCAGACATGAACTTTTGAGAAAATAAAGCAAATAAGCAAGAGGGGTTTCAAATTTTGATCTCTCTTTTAACCAGATTTAACCCATCCCAGGCCTCCTCTAAGCCAGGCTGTGCTTAGCTCAGTTGTGAGCTCCTCCAAGGGAAGGAGAGTGGAGGCTGACCATGGTCTGGGGGTGGATCATGCACCAGAGCTCCCCTGAGCTCCTACACCCCTGCTGGAGATGAGAGCCCCCTACATTTCAGGGGTTTAGACTCTTTCTGCTCTCTCCACAGCCCCGTTGCCCTTTGCTAATCACCAATGCCACAGCTGTCCTTGGCAAGGCACAGAGAAGGGACTTTTCTCCTGGCAGAAAGGCAGCAGTGCTGATTTCCTAATAATTTATAGCTCCAACAAAGTTGCAGGGCAGCAACCAAGTATGCAGGAGAGGTTGGGGTGAAAAATTATTTACAAAGTGAATGCCCCGAAGACACTTGTACTGGACAACAATTACAGCACCTTAATTAACTGAAATTTAGTTCACCCGTCGACTGAGGCATGTCCAGTGCTAAAGTTATGCCACTACTGCTGTCTCTGACTGGTTAATGAATATAAATCAGATGGTTTATAGTTAGTGAACATGTAATAGGCTTGCAATGAGTTGAATTCCAATGCAAAATGCCCGGGGATAGGAACATGCCATCCATAAAATATATATAAATAACAGATTTACATTTCTACAAGGAGAAAAACAAAGCTGTGCTCCCATCTCGGTGCTCTCCCATCTTGACAGACCTGAGCTCTGGTTCCCCAGTGAGACATGGGATCAACAGGGAGGAGTTCAAGAGTCTGATCACCCAAGGGGCAGCTCCTGAAAGGCCAAAACTCTCTGGTGTCCTCCTTGTTTCCTTCCCAGGCAGGGAGCCCCATCCTGCAGGTTTGTGCTGTGCCTGCTCAGAGCTGCTTGGGAGCAGTGCCCGAGGGGCAGCAGCACTGAAGGTGACCCCTGAAGGTGCAGAGCACCTGGTGCAGGTACCAGAGCCTGGCCAGAGGCAGCTGAGGCCATTGGAGAGGGCAGTGCTGCCTTGGCTTGGCTCTGAGTCAGTGTTTGGGGACAAGGCTGTGCTTTTGCCCTGGCTCCTTCTGCATGAGCCCTCACTGCCAGCAGGAGAGAAGAGCAGTCAGCTAAAGCTCCAGCTCTAGAGAGAATCCAGGGTAACAAATAAAACATCAGCAACACCCTGCCCCTTGTTCTGCTGTCAGTCCTGAGCACAGGTTGCAAACAAGCAAATTCTCCAAGTTCCCTGAAAAATTAAACCCAGGCTTAACCCAGGCTTGGCATCATCCAAGGTGCTGTTCTAGGTCAGGTCAAGGATGGGGCACTGCTGATCTTGAGCCTCTTACCCCACTCCTGGCAGGTAAAGCTCCTCTGGGTCATTCCCTGCTGGAGTGCCCAGAGGATGCTGAGCCCCAAACCCCAAAAGTCTTGGGGAGTTGCTGGCACCAAGCCTGAGGCAGGAATAGCCATCAAAAAAAAAAACCACCCAGTGTCAAAAAAACCCCAGCCTCAGCTCTTTACATTTCCTTGCTGCAGGAGCAAGAAATTGTGGACTTTATTTATTGCACAAATTAGGTACAAGAAAATTATTTTCTTAATGTGAGACTTGATGAATGTTCTCAACTCTCCACCCTGCTAGGAAGAGGGGATTGCAATGAAAATTATTTACAAAGCATGTGCTACCCTGCAGGGATATTTATTCAGGCAGGGGATGTTTCCGCAGATTTTGTTGACAAAGGCAAATCAAATTACATTTTTGTGAACATTACAACGAGCATCTTGATTTGCTATGGACATCAGCTGGCTCCTGGCTGAGCCTGGGAAGCAGCTCGGGCCCAGCACCCTCCAGGCACCTACAAAGGTGGTCATTTTTGGGAACAGATGGGTAAAGTGCTCTGCAAGCTGTTCATGCTCTTCTAAATATTGACTGGGAGTTTTCCTCCCTTTAAAATGTGTAGCAATTGTTATAAAAACCACGCTCAGATTAAAGATGGTTGATGGCTCCCAGGGCAAGGGGAGCTCTCAGGAGGCCCTGTAAGACCCCCAGATGGGGGGGTCAGAGCCCCCAAACCCCTGGCAGAGCAGCAAGTGGCAGAGCTGGAGCTCAGCTGAGCCCTGCCTGCCCCCAAACCACCCAGCAGGTGTAAGAACACAGACCTG
Source organism: Rhadina sibilatrix (assembly GCA_013400275.1). Classification (NCBI taxonomy): domain Eukaryota; kingdom Metazoa; phylum Chordata; class Aves; order Passeriformes; family Phylloscopidae; genus Rhadina; species Rhadina sibilatrix. The sequence goes on from VWYO01017608.1 coordinate 145,744, forward strand.
CAGGTGTGGATGGACACACAGGGCACGTGGGCAGTAGCAGCATTTAAAATCCATTATTTCAATCCAGTTATTGTCATTGCCTTCAAAGGACTCCTTCCAGGCAGAGGACACAGAGCAGCACCCCTGGCAGAAGCTTCTCTAGCAGGAGCCCTTCACCTGCAGCCCCTCCACTGACAGGGAGGAAAGGCTGCTGCAGCATCAGGGCTGGGATTTTTCCTCAATCCCTGCATTGATATCATGATACAGCTTTTCCATGGGGCTCAGGGTTAACCTGAGATGGGGCACAGCTCTCTGCCCGCACTGCCAGGCTGGGAATGGTGTGGGAAGAGCACAGGAAGACTTAGGGCATGGATTCTCACAGCAGGAAGAAATGGTTCAGAGCTACTGGAAAATCACCTCAGTGCAACAGCACTGATCCCGTCTGATTAAACCTGTGGGTCTTAAACTTGGTCTTCAATCAGGTCTCTGGGAAGTCCCAACAGATTACAGCATCCCTGTGCTCAGCCATCATAATGACTTGTGAGTGATTAGCTTAACCAGCATTTCACCCAATTCAATTTCCATGGCTGGCCTATCCGTAGCAGGGAAGACATTCACATTAATTTTTACATAATTAAATCAGGAATGACCCTGGTGCCAATGAAATAAAACCTCAGTTCTTCTTGGGCTTCAGTGCACTCAGCTCAGCTTTAACCCTCAGAGCACAAAACTTGGCTGGAAGGGACAGATTTGGCTCCAGGTGCCTTCCCCAGGCTGAGTGACCCCACTGCCCACCCTGCTCCCAGTTCCCCATCACAGCACCAGAAAAGCCCCCTGCATGGACAGTCCTGCACCTCACTTCAACTTTCATATTGAATTTTCTGGAAAAAGCCCAAAGAAGCAGCACAACCACCCTTGAGTGATGTCCCAGCTCCATGATTTCCAAGGATCCCCTGGTTCCCCTGCCCTGCCATGAGCCACAGTTTTTCTCTTGGTCCATCATGAGGTGCAGCAAGTCCTGACCACCTGGAGAACCAAGTGGGCAACACGAGGGTGAAGCTCAGGCCTGTCCCCAGGTGCCCTCCCAGGAGAAGATCTTTCCTCCTTGGCAGCCCTTCCCAAACCCCTCAGCCCCACTGCTCCTGGGTCCTGACCACTCCCTGGGATGTCTAACAAGGATAATTACTGAGTGTTTCATTAACCAACCCCCCTTTGGAGGCAGCAGCAGCTCCTCACTTCTACTGTAATTTTAATTGGAGGGCAAACATGATCTTTGTAAAGACAAAGCCTCATTCTTCTCTCCCTTGCAACAGTTTAAATCAATACTAACCCGGGGCTGCTTGGAATTATTTAATGAAAACTGTTTTGACAGAAAATTGGATTCTTGATGAGGCAAAATATTTGTTTCCAACGGAAAAGTTTCATTTTGTTGCGAAGCCCAAACTTTTTCAGTTTTTACTGGAAGGTCAGACCTCAGCTGTCATTGCCCTTGCACATCCCTTGGCCCGGATAAAGGGCAGGTGTGCAGGGAGCCAGGGGATGAGATGCCAGCCTGGGCTCTCAGGGCTGGAGGCAGGAGCCCTGTGACACCACAGGGTTGGACGGTGATGGGAGATCTCTGGAGTTAAGGTTGGTTTTGGAGCGTGTGGTTTGTGAAGGGGCCCTGCTGAGAGCTGCCAGCTGCAGCTCGGAGCAGGCCCCAGGGAGAGAAGAAGAAGAGAGCAAGAGCAAAAGAGTGAAGTGCCTGTTAAAATACATTAAATCTTCTTCTCTACTAAATATTCTAACTTACACCAACCGATCTAGTACAAGATACAAATCCTATAGCATTTACATACAGCCTATAAGAATCATTACATTACCATGCTGTGTTACATTTTAAACCCCAAAAACGACTCTTTGGACCCCTCCTGCCAAGCTGGTGGGGTCTGCTCTGACCCTTGGACTCTTGGTGAGGAGAAGAGCATTGTTTAATCCAAAGGGGATTACCACACTATTGTTTTCCAGTTGTCCAGTAACTGAGGCTTTAGACATCGAAACTCACTTTCAATTCTATTTCACTTACAGGTTTCATATTCTCAAAACCTAAGCAGTCACATTTACAAGGCTTTCCTTTTTCATCTTCCCCAACACCTGTGGAAGTCACAACCTTGACGCTGTGCCCCATCCCACTGTGACAAAGCCCGGGGGGGCTGAGGGCACGTGGCTGTGCCAGCAGCAGGAGTGGGAGCAGGGAGCACAAACCCCACGCCCCAGGGCTCAGCCTGCACCTTCACCTTGGGCTGAAATTAGTGATGGCAAAAAAACACCTTACTCAGGCCTTGGCTAATGATTATCCCATTAAAGAATCAGCTGACATAATATCATTTGGTGGTTTTATAAACCCCCGTGACAACAAGACTGATGGGGCCTAAAGCCCTGACAGCTCAACTGCCCAGAAAAGAGGCAGGTACAGGAATCTGCTGTTTTACTGAACTGTGAATTTCGTGGCACTAAAAACCCACCATAAAATAACCCTTGGAAAGGTGGGTAACCTTTGCCCGTCCCCAGAAAGAC
>VWYO01017614.1:125-23499 GCA_013400275.1 Rhadina sibilatrix
GATATAGTACGATATATGTGATTTTAAGATTGAAATTAGAGCTGCGTGTTCTGTTCAACGCTTCATAAGCTCCACTGTATTTCTTGCTTAACTGCACCATAAACGTTTAAAGGGGGAAAAGACCTTTTGTAGCTGGAAGAGAACGGCATTACCAGACTTTGTTCTACTTAATGGGTGCAGCCTACCTCTGCAATAAGTCTTTATTGTAAGGTTTATTTGCACTGTCTTTAGTAATTGTGGAAAAAACCATGCCCCGTGAGGCCATAACCAACAATCCGACTGCAGCTCCTATCACAGAAGGCTGATTTCCCAATAATCCATACAAATTCTGTGGAATTGTCAGGGAGAGAGTTCACTTCTTCAGGACAATATTTAGTTGATTTTCCATCACAATCTTATGGTACAGCAATACTTTTTTTTTTTTTTTTTCCTTTCTCATTCCACAGCCTTGGTTTGTTGAAAAATTTAGTATTTTGAGCAGAAAGAGCCATGAAATTCATAGAAAGCATGCTCACCAGGACACCAAGAAAACCGTGTAGTAGTAGTCATCCTGATCGTTCTGAACCTCAAAGCCATTGACACTAGAAATCGGGAAATTTTTCAGTACCTGCTCTGCGTGTTTATCTTGTCTCATAAGTATTTTTTAGAACCAACAGAATTATCTTACTTCCTCTGATCAAGCCCTCCAAAGAGTTAAGCATTGCTACTGTAAGTCAGTTTACATTCATACTTCTTTTGGTTTGGGGTTTGATTTTTTAGATCAATAAGGCAGGTCATACATTTGTGGGGAATGCTTAAACTAAGAATGAAAACTTAATAAATATATAATGGGCATTAGATTTACCTTCCTTTTACCATTGCCACATCAGAGATGTCATGTTGAAATGAACACATTGTATACATACAAGAATTTTTACAGTGTAGATAAACACTTTTGAGTGCTTGCAGGTTTTTGTGTAAAGCAGATAATGTACTTATATTTCAAAGAAAGGGGATGCTGTGGAAGATATTTCCTGGAATGAAAGTTCTACTTATCCACTACTTGTAAAGAGGCCAATGCAAAGTAAATTCTACAAGAAGAAGCAGTTACAGAAATGGTTTAGAAAACATAATCAGTGAAGAGCTTTAGAAAACCCTGAGAAGGGGAGAGTTGTCTGAATTCTCCTGTTTTATGACCCCGTGCATGGATGCAGTGGATTTGTATGTAGTAAGTCACTGTGCTCAGCTGAAGTTTTCCATTTTGTGGGGAATGATTGCACAAGACCAGCAGTACAAATCTCACTGGCATTCCTGAAGTACTAACACAACCTACACTGCAGAATTGTGTAATTAGAACTAAACAGTTTCCATAATATAAAAGTGCTACACAGTCTTACACAGTTGTTAATGTATCTAAATGCTCAGCTATCACCTTCCTTCTGAAATCCTAACACTTTACTGTTCAATTTTCACACTTGATTAGTGTGAAACAGAAGATTAGATAGTAGGGGAAATACAAAAAATTTATTTCTCCTCAATTGTGTATATTTTAACAAGTCATTTCCTGTTGCAACAAGTGTTTAAGTACAGCACTAGGAAAAAAAAATGGAGTTATGATTTAACATATTCTCACTGAAACAATTTATTATTTAGGCAACATGTCTGTTGATAAAAATTTAATGTTTCAAGTTATGAGAATGCAGAAGAACTAAAGAGCTTCCAGATGGATATTAATATCTGAAAATTGTATTATGAAATGTAAATTAAAAGTCACCAAACTGTAGCTTGCAATCAGTAATACTGATGATTATATCATTACTGTATTGTTACAATACTGTTGCAATGCTGGCTTCTTGCTTGCCAAAATAACAAAAGGATATTTAACAATATTCTGTTTGCTCATTCTGTTCCAACTAGATCGAAGTAGCAGAGTGCTCATGTTGGTACCAAGTTACCCATAATCCAGCAAATGCCAAACACCTACAAACCACTGCATACGGGAAATAGTTGGAAGAAACTATAAATTCCATTTATTTGTGTCTTCTCTTGGATTGTCCCATTCAGTACTGTAGAAAGAACTACCATGAACTAGAAAAGCTGGACTCAAGTTCTGCCCCAGTGAATTTTAAGTCTAAACCTGCAATGTTTTGAGTTGCTGTTCAGTAGCCTTGAGGTAGGTGGCAAACATGCTAAATTTCTGGGTTCTCACTTTTCTCAACTTTTAAAGCTTTCCAGGGTCCTGCAGCTTTTGATTTTGGGGAAAAAAAAAAATCATCTTGGTTTTACCAACTGTGCATTTCATTACCTAGCTTATCTTAGGTCAATTCTAATGGTGTCTCCCTTCCTTCGTGGCTCCTTGTGACAGCTCTTCTCCAAACGTGCCTCGAAGGGATGCAAAGCAGAAGCTCACTGTGGTGCATCAGCTTTCTGCAGCAATTCCAACCCTAAGCACTTGCCAAAGATCTAGGACAGAGAGATTGGATGCCACTGCTGTGTGGCAGGGCTCTCCTCCTTTTCTCCCAGTTCCCAGGGGTGTTAAAATCATCACAGGACCCCTCGGTGCTGCTCTCCCCCAGCCAGCCCCATGCCCAGCCCCGTCTGTGATCACACATGACCAGGTTATTTATGGGGGGAAGAAACTGCTGATGAGGCTCTTGTGCTTTATTCAGCTGAAGTGAGGAAGGTGTTTTAGCCCAGTGAACAGGTTAATACTTGGATGCCACATCCTACTACAAAGAGCTTTTTTCCCCAGGTTTTGCATTAGAGAAAATGTGAAAAAGCTGCATGACACAGCATTCTGTAGTGTTGCATCTAAAGCCATTTGTAGTTCCAGCTTTTATTTCAACATATTTGGCCCAGGGCCCTAATAATAACAAGAAAATGGCAAAAGATTGCTTGTTTATGTAACTGTAAACCGTGCTGATAGCAGCAGTGGCTATCCTGGCCATACTCTCTCTCTTCTCCCCAGCAACACCAACTGACTATTTTTTCCTGAGAAAGATGGGAAGGAAAGCTCCAGCAAGGCCAAGAAATGTGCTGTGTATTTAAAAATAGGTTTCAAGATACGTTTTAGCTTACGTGATGGAAAAGCAAAAGTCAATCACCTGAAATAGAGCTCTTTAAGGCTTTCACTCTTACTTAAATTAGGGAAAAGATTCCCTACTAGTTTCATTGTAAATTTTGAATTTGCAGTTCGTTCCTTCAGCACGGTGCCACCCTAACTGCATGCAGGCTTACAAATATTTTGACTTAACAGTTTCATATTTCTTAAAAAACCCCCGTGTTTGCAGTATTTAAACTAGTAATAACAACAAATAGTAATTATTTCATACAAGAGTAAGAAATGGCAGTAAAATATTTCAAATACTTTTTGACTCAAACAGATTTCCCTCTCTAAATACTCGTTCAGTGTTTGGATTTTCCATATTCACATTTCATGGAGGCCAAATAAAAGTGACTAAAGTGTTTAACAAAAAAAAGTTTATTACCAAAATACAATATTAAAGTCAATACGTGACAAACTCCTGTAAAGCAAAATAAATTATTCTACCACTGTACAGTATTCCAGAAGGTAGTTAAAGTAGTACTACAGACTTTGCTTCATCCTTCCAAAGAGTTGCCTATCAGGAACACAATCCTAGAGAGAGCTTAAGGCATGCAGCTTAATGTGCTGGATAACTTTATAAAACAAAACTCATCCTATTTAATAAGATACAGTATCAGAATTAACTGCAGTCTTTACATGTCAGTTTTCTAAACTTTTTTTATACTTTGGCTATAAAAGCAGTGCCATAGTGTTACAATACCTTTTCTTAAAAAAATACATGTACCCATGTCCATGAATATCAAATGCAAATGTAAATTTCTATTAAATATATCTTAACAAATGTTACTTTGAGCACCAACTGTACATTTCTTCAAATGATTAAATAAGTGCTTATGAAAGAGGAAAATACAATAACTCTGACTGAATCCCACTCTATTTTTCCAGGTCAAGCATAAATCAGGAAGAAGAAATATGCACCCATTTTTCAGTACAGCCAAGTATGAATGAAGTTTGCTCTTTAGTGGAAATACAGGCATTGCAAACAAAGCTGCAAGTTACAGTTTGTATCACAGAATAAAATCTAATTTAAACAAACAGCACGTGAATAGCTGATCACCTGGCAGTGCTGTGACCAAAGAGACAAAAATAGTTTAAAAGCTTAAAAAGGGGGAAATGTGCAGTGTTAATGACTTTGAAATGTGCTTAAAACCCCTTACAAAACATGCAACCAAGCCAGCCATACACTTTCCAAAGCAGATAACCTGAGAAACAATTTGTTTTCAGAAAAATTAAGTCTATAATTATTTCACATGCAGGACTTCTGACAAGTCCCTGGGAATTGTGAGTGGATAACTAATTGCAAGCAGCATGGAGACAGCTAAAAAAAGTAAAAATAAATCACTGTGCATATGGGAAAGAATTCTTTGTTGGCATTTGTCGGGGCTGGTAATGGTTTTTAGAGGCAAGTAGCTTTCCTTGTTTTACAGGAACACATGGTCAAAAAGAACAAAGCAACAAGATGGCAAAGAACAACTGTGAACAGACACATCCTGCTTAGGAATCCTGTGACACTGATTCCTGGTGCACTGCACAGAATGCTGCAAGTGTGGCTTCCACACACACCAGAGCTTCATTTTGATTCAAGGTTATTGGCTTTTGAAATTTTGGTTCATTGCCATCTCCTTTTTAGCTTATGAATGCAAGTTTTTCCTTTTTTATCTTTCACTAGCTGAGCAACTTTAACATAATTACACAAAAATAACAGTGTGGTAAATATTGTTTCTGTGAATACTGACTGGTTCTTTAGCATTACTAGGGATCTCACTGTCTTTTAATTCTTCCATCAAATGGGATTTCTGAGTGAGAAAATTGAGATATATTCCAGATGATGTAATATTTTCACATAAATTCTATACTGAAGGTAAAATAGCAGTGTCAGTATGACAACATGAATATCCCATTCAAAGTTCATTATCTCCACTGGAATTTAGGATCATGTAAATAAATAATGTGTTTTTCAAATGTAAAATCCATCTGCAGGAATATGAAAAATAACTATTAACAGAAAATAATGTATAATTAACTTCACATACGTATTTAAGATATCTCAAAAATTCAACACAAAAACACTTTGACTTTATATGCTGACCAGTTCTTCAAGTTGAAGAACTTCTGCAGTATATTTCTGCTATCTTAATTTATAAACAAAATAATTCTTATTTAACCCAGAAGAAGTCAAATTGAGGAAATCTGTTGAACACAAATATCAAATATATTTGAAGTCTTAGTGCTTTTGCCCTGGCCTCTACACTTCGTGCTGCTTCATGGAGCTGTGACTTCTGTTACTGTTTTCTTTTCCTGGTTGCCACTTCCAGGCAGTGCTAGCACAATACAGACACTCCATGTGCCAGCCTCTCACTTTTACAGCTGCAGCTGATTTCTGCTGCCAAAAGTGTGTAAATAAAGGAACCAGAAACCACTGTTTTCGTAAGAGTAAGGAACTTTGTAAGTATTGAGCTACTGAAAATCAGGTCACTGCATGCCCGTGTCAGCACTAGGCAAGCTGCTGTGCATCTGCCATTCATTAAAAGCAGGAATAAATAAAGGCCTGAACTAGGAAGTTTAAACCTGGCTGCCAAAGGGCTTCTTTGGAAGTGATACTACACTTAATGAACCTTTCAAAAAATTAAGTAGCCACCTTAATCAATAACCTCAACAAAGTTGCCAAGTAATGAGCCAGTATAATAATATTCCACACTGATACAGATGAGTATCTGCTACTGCCAACTGCTGTAACTGTAAAAACAACAAACAAAAAACCTCCCACACTGTAATTTTAGAAACTGAAGGTTTAAAAAGGGTGAGATTTCTATGTGTTTCTTAGACAACAAAATAATCTCTAATTCCCTTTATCAATCCATACTATAGGCACTAATAAAATTTATTCAGTAAGTGACTGGATACAGTTTTGGCTTAAGACATTGTTTGCCATTTCCTTTTTTAAATATGATTTTCTACAGGAAGATTATCTTTCAGCTCATTATTTCTACAGTTACAGCTCTGACAGACAAGTGGGAAATTTGGCCAGCCAGTGGCATTTCAAAGATTGCCAAAGCACGTAGGAGTTTCTGAAAATTCCAATTTGTGCTCACCTACATCTTTTGGAATCTACGCAGATTTAATCAACATCACTTTGTGGCAATTATTGTTAATATCTTGTTCTCATTAAAAACATTGCTCATCCATACTCATCACAAATGAAAAGTGACATTAAAAGCTTTTCTTTTTAAAAATAATTCGTCTGAATGTGTCAAGAAAACCATTAAGAAACAACAGGTTATTGTTATGAAAACTAATCTGTTACACACTAGGAGTTGAAAAGGCAGGAGATTTGTAGCTAGGATCCAGTCAAACAAATAGTTATTAACAAAATGCTCCTAGGCCCTTCACCTCCTGCTGCTCTAAATCAATGGAAAGGATGGCAGTCTGTTGGAAAATGACTTGGGAGTTTGTAAAGCCTTAAAAATAGACTGGGAAAAATGGAACTCCAGCGTGTGCATACAACACACCCATGCCCTGGCCCACCTCCCCTCTCCCCACCTTCCAGAAGCCAGGGGGGTTTACCAGATCATGTTGTAACAGTTTTATCTGATCTGTTGCCAGATCATCTTTCAAAAAAGAGGGTAAAAACCTTCTTTGCTGAATTCTTGGAAAACAACAAAGAGGGAGGAAGAAAAAAGCTTTTCAAGTGATTCAAAGCTTTCACACCTTTGGGTTTTAAAGTACTGTGCTAATGCACTATTACTGACTAGTACCTGACAGGAAAAGAAAAAACCCAACTATCCTACAATCTTGGCACCATATAAAGAAGTAAGAGGTTAAAATGGATGGTTCTATTCTCCACACCTTATATTTATCTCTCAAATGATTCATCGGTCCCTGGTTAAAACACTGTACTCCTACTGAAACAAGAACTCAGGATGGGAAATCAAGTTTTGCTTGCAATTCTTGTCTTTAACAAGTTTCTCAGGTAAAAATTAGCAAATAAGGAAAATACTCACTCTAAGAAATCCTCTCAACTTACTGCTTCACCTAGTTTGTATTCTGAGCCGGGCTGTGGTCTTTGTTTAGAATGATGTTTATGATTTCACCCTCATGTTCTTTCATATGATCCAGCAGATTTTCTTTGTTGGTAGACTCAAAACCACAAATGCAGCAGCAGAAGAGAAGAACACAGTATTCTGTGCCAAGATGGGGTAGACTGGAGTTCTTTTCTAAACTGCATGAGGTATTCATCAAGGTAGGTTTTTCATTTTCATCAGAACCTGAAATTTCATTTGTAGTCTGGTTAATTGACTCTGTAAAAGACACCAAGTTGTCTGAACTTCCTAGTATAGGTACTGTACTTTCATCTGTGCCTTCTAATAAGGTTTTGTCAGTGAGCTGTCCTTGAAACCTGAAATAATAATAAAAATCAAAACAAATATTAAAATATTCAGCTGTTGCTTTTTGATAGGAACTTTATTTTGGGTCAGGGTTGGGTGTTTTGAAAGGTAACAGGGCTTGCAGTAAATCAGACATACCTACTGCTTTGTGAAATTGCATCATTAATAGCCTTGTTCACTTGTTCATAGTTATAATTTTGGTCACTTGCATGTTTCCACATGTGGGACTTCAGGGATGGAGGATGGCTACATACATATCCACAGAGAGAACATCTGGAGAAAAAATGGAAAAGGAAAAAGAGAAATATTTAAAAGTCAGATTTTATTAGCTTAGTAATGGTTGAATTCTTCCAAAAGGATGAGTAAGCAGAGAGATCCATATGAACCTTCTTCTTGTCCCCCTTTTCAATTTCATAACTCGATAATGTTAGTTTGCAAAGTTTCACCCTGAAATGTAGGACTATTTTTAGGGTCTGAGAACTTTTTAATTTTTTTTTTTAATTTTTTTTTTTTTTTTTTTAATTTCCTAAACACCTGAATTGAAATCTTATCCGTTTGGCTCAATAAAACTGTTTAAACACTGCAGAAATGCAGTATTTCTGCTGAGTGCAGAAACATGGCATCTGGCAGGGAGTTAGTAAGCTCTCTCTGCCATTGCTCTGAACCAAGCAGGGACTGTGTAATTAGCACTAATTATGTCAATTGAACTAAATAAGTCTTTCCTGGTATAGCAGGTATTAGTTTATTAAGCATCACAGAGTTGTTGAAGTTGGGAGAGATCACTGGAGGTCGCACAGTCCAGTCCAGCCCCTCAAGCAGATCAGCAGCTTGCTGAGGGCAGTGTCAGATTCTGAATATCTTCACAGATCAAGGTTCAGACAGGTGATCATTTTCTCCATAGAGCTCTCCATCAGCTCCAGTACCACAAGACTAAATTTTCTGTTTCCTTATGAAACACCATCTTACACAGTAAAGAACAAAACCTTGAAGAACAAATCCTATTTACAGGGAGATGTAGTGTATATTTATGGACAGGAATAACCCAAGACTGATCAAATCCCGTATAACCCTTTTCATGCAGGAATAAACATCACAGGAGGGGTTTTTTATGTGTTTTTTATGATGATAAATTAGTCACCTCAGCATGAAGGAGATGAGTGATATTGCATGACATCACTTCAGAGCAGGATCTGTCTTTTTGTCTTTTGGATAAAAATGCTATTTTGCTCAGCTGCCTGCTACTTTGGAAGGCTTCAGTTCCCCAAATCACATGGAAAAGATCAGAATCAATCAAAGGTGACCTTGTGCTAATAAGTTATAACTAGGAATGCATCTCTGCTCAAGCAGTGTGATCCCAGTGTGTTGCTATGATGAGTCTGTTAAAATTACCACCATGCAAGTCAGTTTTTGTAAATTTTTAACACCTTTTCAGAAATGCAACCTGGAAACACAGGAAGACCTACATAAAACCACATTATACACTACAATTCAGTCAGGGTTTATGACTTTTCTTAATGACAGTAGGGTACAGTCCAAAATGCCCTGCAAATAATCATACACAGGAAACTATTTCTGCTCAGCAGAAGACTGCAGAGAACAGCAAAAATTCCCAAGTTAGGTGAAAGCACAGTACATTACCTTGCTTATGGAGCAAGGTAATTCTGTCCTGCTGGGCAGCAACATGTGTGTCCTTCGCGCTCACTTTTCTCTACTGATTTGGAATGTAGGATCCTATTTGTCTCTCTTCCTTCTAATTTGGAGCCTTACAAAGAGAATGGATGCTTTCAAAGATAGGTGAGTGTATTCTCAAATTGGGAATCTTAAGATCTCTAATAAGGCTTTTACAAAATAGGTCATTAGATAAAAGGCAGACCTTGTAGTTAACTTATAGCTAAAATTAGGCCAAAATAATTTTTTTGTAAAACACAAAGATGAACAAATAATCTTAATTTCATTTAATATGCCCACTAGTCTCACCATACATATGATTTTCTGTGCCACTAACACTGCTTGGTCAGTGGTTTGGGAACACAATCAATGAAACCACAGCCCAGTGTCCATTTTTAGCCCTTTTTAAATACTCTCATTTTTTGAAGCTCATTAATTTACTCAGGTCATTTACTAGTAAAATTTCCTTGGCTGAAACCAGTATCTTTTGAGCCAAATACTGTTGACTATTTTAGCATACAGTTCAAATCAGAGACACAAACTCCAACAGCTTTTAGCATGCTGCACTACAGTTAATGATCCTATACTTACAGTGCATGCAACACTTCCTCAGAGAAACAAAATTATTTGCCACTGAGTTTAGTACTAGAAGCCTTTCAATTCCATAGCATGACCTGCCTTACTGCTGGATTTGTGCTGATTTATTAAACTTCACTGTTCAGGAGTATTCTACATTGATATAGTGAGGAAACAATTATCTTGCAGCTTTGGATAGACTAATTCCTTGGGGATCAGAGACCAAAGTGTGGAGGTTTCCAGTAATCTGTGGTAATACCAAGAGCACTCAGCAATACTGTGGGAAGTATGACAGCTGAGCAAATAGAACTTAATGCTTCTAGGAACATTTTGGTGAAAAATGCAGTGGAAGTACTTTTAAGTTGTAGAAGCAGCTTTTCTTGAGAAGAAACCTCTACATGAGTGTGCTTAATTTGGATTCTTCATATTGCCCTTAAAACCTTCTGCTAAGAAATATTCAGAATATTCCTGATATTCTTTCCTTTTCCTTCCCAACTTCTATTTTTTGTTGAAAATTAGTAGTAGACAATTACACATATTTGTGTCAACTTTCTCATATATCTATAAACCACTCATATCTATGGTCAGACTAAAAGGGACACTCATCACTTAATGACTATTCATAGTAAATCCTAAATAGGTGATGCCATCCTGGATTCCAACTGACATGTACATGCAAAGGCTGTACCTAGACTGGGCTATTAAACAAAGCCAGGAAACATTCCTAGATACTGAATTTACCCATCTATAATGTTAAGTGTTACAAGTGCCATGGCATGGTTTTGGCTCATACAATCTCCTAAACAATTCCAGGCATTCCTAGATAATGAACACGGCCCAGAAACTACTTGCAATAGGCAGTTTGTGTGCAACCACCACATTCCAGAAAGCAAATGCAGAACCCTGTCCCAGAGGGAAGTCAAGGACACATTTAATCAGCCAGCAGAAGCATCACCTGGGAATGCCATGGCAAATCCATCAAAAAAACCCAAAGAACCCCAAACAACTCTCTGGACCAAAGAATGACAATGACTCTAGGAGGGAAGGGAGGAGAATCTGAACCCTGCTTTAAGGTAACAAAACCCCCTCTGGCAGAGCTGTTTGCCACATGAGCCCCGTTACATACTTGTACTGTTCCAAGAGCTGCACTGCCTGATGCTCCTGGGGGTGCTGCCTCATGTGGCACTTCAAGCTATTCATATTTGTGGTGGCGAAGTCACACACGCGACATCTGAAGAGACAACAACAGGTGAACTAATCTGACAAGTCACTGCTGACACTGTTCCAAACCCCAACAGCTACAAGAATTACCTAGAAAGACTTCAGCTGAGGACTACCAATATTTACAGAACTCCAAGTTGTGAGTTAAGCTGCTGTCAGGCACTGAAGATCTTTTGCAGCCCAAAAAGCCTCTGCCTTTCAGGAAGCATCACTAGGCATAGAGATTGTGTTTCTTCCTGAAATCTCTCTAGTGCCTCACTCCTGAAGTGGGTAACCATCACTAAGTGCAAGGGAGGTGAGGATGCAGGTGGCTGGGTGCAGCCCTTGCAAAGGCACAATGCTCCCCTGAGCTGCATGAGAGAATATGTGCTCAATGCACCAGCAATGTTCTCATGACATTGTAAAAGCCAAACCAGTAATAAAACACCAAATTCCAGGGCTTTATTGCTGAAAAAGAAGTCAGTGACAAGATCAACATATTCAGGTTTAAGTGCCCTAAGCGTGTCACATTGTGCCATTCAAATTTTTATTTTTTTTTTTTTTACTTCTGTCACAATATCTTTGTATAAAACCAGTACATAAAGCAGTCTGGATCTAAATTCAGATCCATGGATTTAGATCTCAAAGTATTACACAAATTCCTTGTTATTCATAAACATCAATATACTGCCACACAACCTTCCTGCATCTATCATATTAAAACAAAAACCATCAAGCTCAGCTAAAACTTTTATGTATTTGTTTGAACTTCAGGTGCTCCTTTTTTTTTTTGAAATGATAAAATGTCAATTTATGAAGTCTGGTCTACAGTGTGAAACAGTTGACTTAGCCTGAGAATACTCACTCTATTTTTGAAAGGATTTAATTGTGCAGTATTAAAATCCAGAACATATCAGATATACAAGGACCACTTAAGGCCCTACAGCTTAGTTTCCAGCAAGTTTTGTCAAACAAATAATAAAATATGTTTACAGCTCTCAAAATGGCAGCAATATAGTTCTGTTGCTGTTTGATACTATGGAAGGCTTGAGGAATTCATGTTTCAGAAGGAGAAATACCATAAATACTGGATCATTATGGTTTTCAGACTGTGGCTTAAGTATCCTGCCAGGTTTTCAGATTTGTCTAAGGGGTTTATGAAAAAATAATAAGAGAAGCAAGGCAGATGGGTCGGTTTGTATTTAGTATGCAGCAGTCTGTATCACCAATGGAAAATTTCCAAGGGTTCCTAAATCAAAACAGGCTGCTAACACCAATTTGAAAACTACCACGTACAAGACACTCTACAGTATCTGCTGCTCCAACCTCACTAAGTCATAAATAATGGTAATAGTGAAGGTTCTGAGGAGAAAACAATCTATTTGTATTCCACACTTGCTTTCTGAGTAAACACCTTGTGAATTTTTGCTGGTGTTATGGGATATCATTATAATGCACAAATCAAAATACAACACGTCTTCAGGGTTTGTTTATCCAAAAGAGAAAGTCCCTGGCTTAGCTCAGCATTTCAAGGTGTTGAGTTTCCAGAATTTACACTGAAGATGGAAGTTTACAGTAAAGATCAGCTCAAACAATCTATTGACTCAGATCTATTTTCCAGCCACTAGAGAGGGACAGAGATCCACACTGAATGAGCACAGACTGAATTTGGGGGAATTTATGCAGCGACCAATAGGAAAATGCAGGATTTAATTTTTTGCTTGGGACCTCAGCTCTGTAGTATTACATGTGATATTAGATACCCAAATTCCTATATAAATCCATACGATACCTTTATTAAAACCTTATAAAATAGGATCCTAAGTGAGTATGTTACTATTGTTAGAAACCAGTGAAAAAGATGAGGCACTTGGTGACAAGGGCAGAATTTGTCCACCCTCTGTAGCAGCCAATGAATAAAGCAGTAATATGACAATGGAGAACATTTTGCAATAAAGCAAATCCAAATGAAGTTAGATGGGCAAGGGTTTTGAGAAACATATTATTACTGTTAGCCAAAATCCAGTATTATAATCATCTCCCTCTCCACATGTGAATGCTTCAAACTGAAAACAAGCAGCAGCAAAAGATGCATTCTGGAAAAAATTAGCAAATCTTAATGACACAGTTGGAGTCATCCAGTGTGGCTCCTTCCATAATCTGCAGTAAAATCTGCAGCACCCTTGCCAAGTGCAGGAGCAGTGCAGTGCCCCTGCCTGGTCGGGCACACTCACCTGTATGGCTTATCCGAGTTATGGATGCGGCGGTGATTCCGGACACCCACGTACGTTGTGCTGGTGTAGTCACACACATCACACCTGAACAGCTTCTGCACTGAAGGCTTGCTTCCTGTTGAGACAAACCCCATTCTTTTAGAGAGCTGCACTCAGCCTTGTAAGGAATTCTCAGATTATAATTTCATCACAACTGAGTTATGAAACACGGATTAACATTTTAAAGTAGTCTTGAATGTCCGTAAATATTTAATACTTTTAAAGTATTAAACAGACAATGGACACAGAGGTAATAGAGGTATAGTTTATTTTACCACACTGTTCTGCATTTGCCCTGCCATTTACAGGAATTATAATTTTTGAAAACACATTCTTTTTCTCTATGTGGACACTTCCCTTGTCCCTGCAGTTGGGTAAAATCCTGTGTTACAGCAGGTGGTGATAAAACGTGGGACTGCTAAACCCAGCAGTTTCACTGCTTTGCAGAATGCATCGAAGCAAAGGAAAAGATGGGGGTTGAGAATGGATGAGTTTCAAACTGGCAAACAGAAAAGCAAAAGATCTCCCGAAGCCTCTAAATCCTCTTTATCATCCACATTCACTCACACTTCCTGAAAGATATGAGAGGATTAAAAAAATAGATATTGATCAGATGTCTTAATAATTTGGAACTTCTCCAAATTACTAAAAAGCAATTGTTACAAAAGTAATTTTTTTCATTCCAGAATGAAAAAGACTCTTGAAAAATTAATGGTTGCAGAGACAATGGCTAATGACTCCTGAAACACAGGAAAATGTGTGCCCATGAGTGTACAGTTGGAATATTTTTGAGAAGTAAGTGTGTACACTTTAACAGCCCTGTTCCTGCTCCCTCACTGAATAATGGGATTGATTTGGGTTAAGATACTAACATTTGGGAAGGTGGATGGCATTTTTTATGCAGGTAATTTTCCTATTCCAGCCTATCATGCTGTACCTCATGCACTTTTAGGCTGAATTTTCTCATTATCAAAACAATTAAGAGTCATGATGGTAAAACTCTTTTAAGGAGATATTTCTTTTCCCACAGGCAGGCACTGAATTATGCCAAAAAGAGTTCTAGATACATTATTTTGATGAATACAGTCAGACAGCTAACTTCCAACAGTAAAGGAAAATTACAACTAATTAAAACTTTCACTCCAAAATTTAGCACTTTTGGTTCAAGATGCAAAGTAATTAGGTAAGCCTGATAACCTCAGAGGATTATTGTGAAGAATATATGGTATATCATATAAAACAGCAGTCTGAATGCAAAGACAGTGAAATAAAATTGGAATATTTCTGTGTGTATTGAGGTAACTGAAAGTATATTTCCTCGATTTCAATTTAAAACATGACACAATGCTCACTCTTTAGCATTCTTATAAGAAATAATATGGAAGTAATATATAGCAGGCACTCTTTGCAAGTCAACCTTAAAGCAACATACACTGGAATTTTTCCTACAATATGCTCATAGAATAAAAGTTATGAGTTTTGTTTTTCCTTTAATGTAAATATTATCAAAACAATCCTAATTATTTACTTGAAAACTTCAGAGTTTATACATCTGCATTATTCTTTTATGAAAACATATTCATGTAGGAGACCTCAAGTGGATCAAGGACACTCACAGGGCTGCAGATCCATGGGAGAGCAGGGGCTGTGCTCTGCCTGAAGGGGTTTTCCATCTTAAATTCTGAAGCTTTAGAATAAACTGCTTCCAAATGTATTTTCTGTTATGAATTTGGTATTTCAGTGGGCAGGCAGTTTAAAACCAACAGTATCTAATGAGATTTTTAAAGCATTATGCAAACATATTAGCTACAGCACAGTTCTAAGAGGCTCACACCCAGCAGCACACACTTAGGAGCAATTATTTATACCAATCACTACTTTATATTTATTCCTTCCACAAAATGCACATAAATTATAATACATCACATAATCTCTTGCTGTTACAAAACAGCACTCGCGTCCCTCACCCCCTCCACTGGCTTATTTCTTGTGGTTTTGGGGCCCATTTTGCTTTCTGGATGGAGAATATCAGCTCTCCTACAAGTGAATATGGAAATGACAGCCTTTTGTTGCAGCAGCAGTAACAGGTGCTCCTGTAATGCTGCTTATTACCCTATTCCTTCATTATTAGACATTTACAATCCAATCATATCCAGTGTCATAATGCTCCTTTTAATTTATTGTACAACCATGATGAATAAAGAGACTTTTAGGACTAACTATTTCATAAACAAGAAATGAAACTGTTCCAGCTCAGGCATCTTTCACATAAACAGATGCTATGCCATAAACTTCTTTGTTTTGTGTTGCTTTATAGGGATGACATCTGTTTGACAAGAGATTGCTGTACTGCAGTGGTGCTGCAATTTGATTATAAATTGGTTCTGAAATAATTTAAGCATTCCACAGTATGAGTTAATAAAAGTTTAAAAGGAGAACTGTTTTCATTCAAGCCACATTACTAAATTTCATGTGGGGTAAACAATCAATTAAAGTGCATGGCTGGAACACTTGTGTAAGATAATAATGAGAAAAATATTTATAAAAACATCTCTAAATTAATTGAAAGCAGGCAGATTTCTTCAACTTCCCTTTCACGGAAGTTAAATTACAAAATCAGTATATAAACTGTAAAACAATCTCATTAAACAGACTAATTTCAAAAGCAGATAGGACTATTGATTTTCACACTACCAGGCACGTTACCAGGACTTGAGCTCAAAAAGTACAGTATTTCCCCAAACCTGACATGTTTTAGGCACTGCAAGGTAGTTATCCCTGTATCATGACATCTTTAGGAACACTGGTTTACAGCAAACAAAACACTCTCAGAATAGTCCAAGCTGTGCTTGTAAATATTTGTAACTTGCTAAACTAACAATGTTTTATTTCCTACCCTTCCATTAAAACATTTATGCTATTACTTCTGCAGAAAACCCCCACTATGTAATAGGAAACATTCCCACTCCCAGCAGACCCTCCCTGGTCATCTCCCTGTCTCCCCCTGGCTTTTAATGGCTCTCTCAAGGGCTTAGGTCCTGGGGATGTACTGAGCACTACAGATCAATTTCCTGAATTTAAATGCCTTCTGCATTGATGAGAGCAAAAAGAAGCTGGGAAGGGTCATTCTACCTGAGGTTGATAAGGTAATTAACTTTTAACTTGTATACTGAAAGCCAGAGAAGGACGCAGTGTGAGCTAAGAGAGCAGAAGGCAAAACTGGGAACTCATTCTGTTCTGACATGTACCAAGTTGTTTTGGGCAAGCCATTGCCCATCCACCCTGGCTCGTGCAAGTCAGTGCCTTGTTTCACAAGAAATTGCACCCATTTCAACAACTTTTGCACTCACTGAGCAGCTCTAGAGGAAAGAGTGGAACCCAGAAATTTCCACTGCAACCTAAGTACTATTAGAGTGCACATTTTGCTGTCTAAACAAACGAGAGAGCACAGTTAGGACAGAAAAGAGCTTTGTGCACAAAATGGAAATACTTCAGCTCACAGTTGTTCAGAGACTATCTAATTACTAGCATTTATCCATAATGCTCTGAAAGTGCAAAATGCTAATAATTACAGTGTTGCCTTCAAAATAAAAATGCTGTAAATATTTTCAGTATCTGTAACTCACCAGTGAAGAGGATACACTCACACTGCCATGATACATAGTGATTCTCCAGGACACACAAGGGATTTTAAGGCTACATTTTCTCCTAAACTTCAAAATTTGGTTATTTTTTTCCTATTTGATTATCTTAATGCATCAAAGGTTGGTTTGGTTTTGTTCCTGTTTATGTTTTGCAAACAAACACTATTAAATCATAAGCAGATACACAGTTAAACAAACAGGAGGCTCTAAGCAACCTGGACTAGTGGGAGCTGTCCCTGCCCATGGCAGGGCTTGCAAACAGAGGAGCTTGTAAATCCCTTCCAGCCCAAAGCTTTCTCTGTCTCTATGAAAATGCATACCTACAGTTACCCTGGCAACTCTTACACATACAGGTTGCATATTTAGAATGTCTTACATTTGCCTTGCTAGGGCTAAAATAAATGACTTGTTTTGGACATTACCATAATTAAACAGAAATTTCTGAACTCAGAAGGGATGGCATTGTATGCATATGCTGACAGCAAAGTGCATTACCATGGTGACTTTAAAAAAAAAAGCTTTCTTTTGTTTAGGTCATTTGGAAAATACTGTAGCTGCTGAAGGAAGGAAAAAAAATATTTTCTTCTTAAAAATCCAGAGTAATATTGCATATCAGTTGTTTTTCACAAGAAGAAATGCAGGGTTTAATTACTGAGGTTAAAAATACATCATCTAACAATAAATGCCACCTCAAGACTGACTATGGTAAATTTTGCCCTCTGGAAAGAACATACATTTAAGGTTATGAACAGGCATGAAAACATTTCAGCACAAGAGATTTTAAAACCAGTTACACAAATACAGCAAACAAGTAATGTCATGAGTGACTTTTTGTAATTTCAAGTGTAAATATAAACAGTACCTTCTCTATCATCTGCTTCGTTGGAAACTATTAGCTTGTTAGCTGTAGAGAAGAGATCTGGAAGACTGTGTTGTTCTCTTTCATGATTTCGCAGCTGGCTCTGAAAAAACAGTTCCTGATGTTTAAATATACACTACAAACATAGAGTGATCACTTGGAATATTGCAGTCATCTGTGAGATTGTTACTCAGGCTTTAATGACAACTGATACGAAATGTATGTTAGCATATATACAGATTATCCCTTAGGTAATTTACTACAAACAAAACAAGCAAATATCATGAATTAGTAACATAAAGGACTGAAGAGTGACTGAGAGGATTCTATGATTTGTTTTTATTTAGAAAATAGATTTCCTTCTTTCCTCAGTCCCACAGACAAGTGGCCACAGTTCTTCCTCCAAAATTACTGTACTCCAAAAGCAGTTTGAGATTAGAGGCTTGTGTGAAAATTAGCTCAATTTTCATACTGCCTACTGACTTAAGAATACACCAGTCCTGTTTTGACTTGCTTAGGGAGGAGAAAGAAGAGAGAGCCTTTTGCTACCCTACCTGGGTATTTTTTCAAACTAGGACTAAATGACAATAAATACAGGAAAATTTGCACAACCCCTGCTTCCAGAGCTTCAGCTGTACAGCTGGACACTGATACAATCTGTTCTGTATTCCTGAGTACTGAGCAGAGCACACAGGAACTCACTCACTAATGCTTAAAATTAGGAAAATGGCAGAAGTGTATTATTCTGCTCTGCTGTGTAATCTTTCAAATATAAGTTCTACAGAACATCCAGAGCAACACAACAGTGGAAAGAAGAAAAAAAAATTCTGCTTCAGTGTGTCTTATGTTACCCCCAACTTCCACACTCCCAACAGGAAGGAAGACATGTCTGAGCATTCTTTTAAAGTTTCAGCTATTAAGTTCTTTGATGTTTCCATCTCTTCCTGCAGTTGCTACGTGTGGGCAGAAAAACAACACGATGTTATTATGTCTCTAAGATAATTCCCCAGAAAAAAAAAAAAGTTATGTGAGCAAGCAATGTTATTTCAGTGGGTGAAGCAGACTAATTAAAGTTGAACTGTATATTCAGCACGTGCTGCTGGCAATAATCCCTAACGGTAATTACAGCGTAGCCGGGGTGTCAGACCGCATTAAGCTACAACGAGGGATCACCAGTTACTAGAAAAGCAGCAGAAAGGGCTACTGAGCAACTGTGGGCAGAGCTCTCTCTACCTTGTAGTGGAAGGACTCCTCGCACTGCTTGCACTGGTACATGCGAGCCTTGCAGTGGTTGATCATGTGGCTCTCCAGGCCCTTGCTGTCGCCGGCGATGTGCTCGCAGATGGGGCACTGGTAGGGCTGGCGCTGGCGGTGCACCCGCAGGTGCTGCTTGATGTAGCCCTTGTTGCCGCTGCTGTAGTGGCACAGGCGGCAGCGGTAGGGCCGCTCGGCGCTGGGGATGAACTCCACCAGGTTGCTGCCGGCCACGGCCGCCGCGCTGGCGTTCTGGCACTGGGCGTTGTCCTGTAATTCCTTCAGGATGTCGTCGTCTGAAGCGTTCTGGTCTGTCCTCTCCTTCAGTTTTTCAATGACGGTGAGCAGTGACATACTGATGCCCATTTTTATGGGTGCTTCTGCTAACTCTGGTCTGTCTTTCTTTATCTCCACTATTGCACATTCACTTTGGTTTAAGCCACTGAACTCCTCTGAAGGATCCTTAAGTGAGGACACCGCTTTAGAATGAGCCACGCATGGGCCATCAGCTCCTCCCTGTCCTGCACCTGCATCCACAGCATCTTCTCCGGTCAGAGCCCTGAGGCTGGACCCTGTCAGTTCTGCAGCTCTGATTGGCATCGTAACAAGAGCTTCTGCTGCTAAGGAGTGCAGCCGCAAGGACTCTGAATTTGTTCTCCTTCGTGCAGGAGGCACGTTCTCGTCAGCTGTTACGTTTTTATTAGCGCTTAATTCGTTATCTTTCTTCTCGGTGTTATTCCATTCTATTATTACTTCTTGAATTGCATCTGAATGATAAACTTCATCGGGTTCTTCACAGGTAACAGAGGACTCCTCTGAGATCAATTTTTTTTCTGTTTCAATGTCAGCGCTCATTGAGAATGGCTTTTGTAAAACACTTTCTTCAGCACCTGGCAAACGCTCTACTATGACATTAATGTGACCCTTGCTATTTGGACTACAACTGATGATTTTCTGTGCTGATGACAACAGGCTGTCAGTTATCAAATTGTCTGGTTCTGTATCTGATACAGTCTCCTCTACAACCTCTGTAGTAGGAGAATGCACCACGGACTCACTTAATATCTCTTCCTCTTTTACATTTGTTCCTACGGGCGATTTACACGACAGTTGCTCAGAATTGCAAATCTGAAGCTGAAGAGAAGGCTCACTATGGATATCAAGTTCATTGTTTTCCAAAGAAAGGACAACTGTATCCACACTATGAGGTGTGTGAGTTACAACTGTCTCTGACAAGCTGGTGGTTTCATTTTCTTCCTCAAAGATGGGGTAGGAGCAATCAACCTCCCCTGCGTGTTTCCAAGCGTGTGTTTTCAACATCCTCTGCTGACCACAGGTGTACCTGCAGATCAAACACCTGTACATGCCATACTGCTCGTAGGTGTACCATTTTCTCCTACCCATTTCAGGCACAGGAGCTGACTGAGTTGTATCCTTACATTCCAGATTTCCTGTCTGATCAGTCCCTGATTTGACACTTCCTTCCACTGGCCCCTGCAGAAATGAACTGGTAACACCGACACACTGCTGCACTTTTGTCTGGATGCTGTTTTTACCGCCATTCTCGTGGTGATTTTGGAAGTGAGATTCAAGTTCTTCATGGCTTTTGGAGGCAAAATGACATTCTGAGCACATTAATATCACCTCATTTTTCTGCCCATGTTGTTTTATGTGTTCTTGCAGAGTTAAGAGCGAAGGCGCTATAAACTTACAGAGACCACACTGGTAGAAAGTCAGCTTTTTTTTGCTTTGTGCAAAATAATCTGCTTGTAATTCTTCAGTCTTTTGAGTAGCAATCACCGAGAGCTCAATTGCTTTAGCTGGGATTTCACAAAGCTCATCTCCGTCAGAAGCATCGGCATGGGAACGCTTCTTCCCTATTAAAAGGCATCTTTGTGACTTTTCACTTTCAACTATTTTGCTCAGCTTCTGGATAACGTGGATCAGGGGGTCAGTTTTACATTTTCTCTGCTCTTCGGTGCTCTGCAGTGTTGAGCCAATGACTGTTTCAGAAATCAGCACAGCCTCCTGCTCCCCAATATTTGGCATTAATACTGCGATGCTGCTTCCTTCTTCCATAATATCTAGGAGAATGGGGGTTATAAAAAATAAAGATTTATACCTGCACAGTAATGAAAATACAACCCAGTACTCTTTACATCTCTCTCTAGTAAACACAGAAGCCCAGTTCCACTAACCTTGTAAAAATCTTCAGAATGGCAACAGAAATAGCCAAAAGATATTGGGGAAAATTAGTGGCTGCTATTCAAATACAGTTGGAGAATAATTCCAAGAGAGCCTCCAACAGGCTGCCTCCAAGCTGTACAAGGGCAAGACAAATATTTTCAAGTGTGAGCTGAAGAACAGTGTTACACCTATTCTCTTTTTCTTTACAAGCACCCCACATTTGAATGCTAAACATTAAAATATCAATTAACAGTAACTGGCATATTGCTGTTTAAAAGCATGGTATGATATGAAAATATATTCCTAATGTACTTTGATACACCAATGCTCCTAAAGCAAGAGACAATTTGCAGCAATATAATTTACAAAAATAAGGAGTTTTTTCTTTCTTGTGTTAGAAGAAAGTACTTCTGGCATTTACTTGCATTAGTCATTTCACTACTACTATTTTAAAGAGCATTCAAATGTCAAATCATACTTCTCATTATAAATGCCATTTTCTAGAAAACTCATTAATTGAAGCTGTTTCTACAATTTCTTAATTGTAGGGAAAATCAAGTGGTACTAAAGTTATAAAGAGCAATTCTTTTATGTTTTGAGGGAAAGCTACAGGCAGTTACTATTTCCAATTACCCCTCCTTTAAAAATATCAAACCATAAACCACAGGCAATAATGTGATGGTGTTGGAGGTCAAATTAGAAGCCAATATACAAAAATTTACTTGAAAACATACCTTGTGATGTGGGCAGAGCTGTGGGGTGGGGGGTGAAGGAGCTGGACAAAGGTCTTACAGTTAAATTTACTTCTGAAAAAATGTCTAGAAATAACCTATTCAAAAATAATATGTATTTTATATTTTATACAAAGTTTTTATATACTGTGTATAAAACTGAGAGCATAAAGAGATGAGGGATATTTATCAGTCATCCTTGAAAAAGTATGTAAAGTTAATTCATGGATTTTTTTTTCCCTAAGAAAGATACAGAGGCCAAAAAAGAATTTCCAGAACTGGTCCTAAAACCCATGAAATCCACTCATTTCTAGTTATGAATTTAGTGACAGCATTATAATGCACAGACACATGAGAGCAGGGTCCTTGGTGCTTCTTTTCCACTACAGAAAAATTCTGGGCAGACCTACTCAAATTACCTTCCTCTGCCATTCAACTTACAAGTCAGGTTATCATCAGAGCTATTAATGTAAGCAATGTTAATTTTTTAGTATCATCTGCACCTCACGTTAAATATTTCAAGTTGAAAATTATTACTTGAAAATCACCCTATTTCAGTTATATAAAAACCCTTTGCTGTTTGTTTCCCAACGTCTGCAACATGTTTCAAAACCATTATGAAAACTGAACAAACCTGCTTTTCCCCTGAAAGCAGATTTAATGGAATGCTCAAAGGAGCAACGTCGACTTGAAATATTCCAATTCAATTTGAAAACGAGCTAAGGAAAATCGGTGCTACCTTAAATTACCATCGGTACTTTTAAAACTTTGTAAGTAATGCTAAACAGGCAAATATTTTCCCTACCTGAAAACACCCAAAGGCAGCATAACAACGATGAGGAAAAATCCTTGACAAAAGCCCATAAAAGAAATATGCTGCCATATACTGTTGCCGTGTCAAAAAGGCAAACAGAGCGAGTACCTTCACCTGTATCCATCTGGGATGCTTGGAGCTGACCCCCGTTACCAGACGCACAACTACGATATTTATGTGTTAGGTCACTCTTTGCTTAGAGTTTGATGCTTACTGCTGCAGACTGCGACTTTTAGAAGGATGGTAAGAACGGTACATAAACGATCACAGAGTAACTTGGAAGGGAGCCACAAGGCTCATCGAGTCCAGCTCCTGTCCCAAGAGTCACACGTGCACGAGAGCGCTGTCTGAAGGACCTACAGACTAATTAAAACGCAGTGTCCGGGGATGCCGGAAGGACGCGGAGGGGAAGGCGCAGCCCCGAGGAAAAGCCTCCGAGCTGCCCATTCCAGCCGCGTCCAACACCCGCCGGAGCAGCGCGGCCAGGCAGGGCGCAGCGCCTCCAGGGCAGGAAAAGCCACCCGCGCTTTGCACAACCTGAGGGCGGTGTGATGGTATCGCGGCTGCCGAGGGCAGGGGAACTCCCCGGCCGGCCACCGCGCCGCGGGACGGCCCCAGCCCCGCTGCCCGCCCCGCTCCCTGCCCGCAGGTGCCGCCGGCGCGGCTCCGCCAGCGCTCCGGGAGCGGGGCAGCGGCGC
>VWYO01017614.1:23692-36210 GCA_013400275.1 Rhadina sibilatrix
TGTGGGTGTGTGGGTGTGTGTGTGTGGCGGTGTGGGGGTGTGTATGTGTGTATACGTGTGTGTATATGTGTGTGTGTGTGTGTGTGTGGCGGTGTGGGGGTGTGTGGGTGTCTGTGTGTGTCTGTGTCTCTGGGTGTGTGTGGGTGTGTGTCTGGGTGTGGGTGTGTGAGACGTTGCCGGAGGTGACACAGGGCAGGAGGCAGGACCGGCGTGTGCCCGCGGCGGAATGTCACAGCCCTGGCGTGTCCCGGGGCCAGGCGGGCTGTGCGGGAGCAGCTGAGACTTCGGTCAGTGCCCGGGTGCTGCCCTGCGGCTCCGCTGCCGATGGGGTGCGGTGTCTGTCAGCCCAGAACCCCTCCATAGCCCCATGGCAGCACCATGCGCTCCAAAAATTGTACAGTCTCCCGAAAGGTGTTGTTTTCCAGCACGGTTTGCGATGGTAAACACCAATAGTTGAAAACTCACCAACTTCCTAATTTCGAGTCTAAAGCAAGGAGGTTTTAAGTGAGCATAAATGCAGAGTTTTATATGTACACTGCATGTCAGGGGCTACCTTGGGAGAATGTGGTGAATTTGTGAGAGGTTTCATATAGACTGAGAAGTCAGGGCAACCATGAGCTTCAGAAGTGATTTCAAAAGTGGCCGGGTGATGGCAAGTAAAATCCAATCTCCATTTCCAGAATGGGGGTTGAAGTCTGTTGATGCAGAGATTTGAATTTGGAGGGATTTGGAGTAATCTGGTAAAATTTTACGAACCTTTTGCAAGGTCATTTCCTCCCACAGCTGACAGATTTGTTAATGATTTTATATTGTTTCATAGGTACAGTCTACGTATGGTCTTTTTGAAGTGTATGATCTTTTAAAAATATTGTCAAATCAGGTATTATTCAAGAAACGGATTTGACCATCCTTTCAATAGGTATCTCTAATTTTACTTTTTCTCTTTGACTCCTTGAATTATGAAACTCTGAATTATATAAAGTTTTAATACAATTCAAATCCTATCCTACAATCTCTGACAGGGTAAGAAAAACTTGGTAAGCCTTTGATAAGACTTTTTAAAAAAATAAATTGCTGTCAAGAAAATGCAAGGATCCAACGTATCTTCTTAACACTTATTAAATGTGTTTAATTAAAAAAATAAAAGTGAAACTTTTAAGCTGTATAGCATTCGCAGTGTCAAAGGTAGTAGTAATAATAATGGCAACTTGTTTCAGCTGTTTCTGCCATATTAAGTAGAGCTTTTTCATAGAAAATTATTATTTTTTCTTGTACCCTGTTCCTTCAAAAGCTTTGTTCCCACGTCTGTATATGTCATTGTTTAATTAACCAGTTACCTGAATTGAATCACTCTTGTAGATACAGGACTCTCACACTCCTTTTCCCAATCAAAATATGCTGGGATCTGATAGATCTGAATTAAGAATACTGGGTTGATAATGAGTAATCATCTCCATACACTCTGTTATTCTTCTCTGCTGTAATGAAACCTGAGCTAAGTTAAAGATTTCATTCTCTGTGCAAGCATGATTGTACAAAAAGACAGATTTAGATTTTACACTTTTCCATTAATTTGAAAGGCTTCTTAATTCAAGAAGTTATTTTCCTATTTTTCATTTTCATTGCTTTCAAGCCGAAGGAGACACGAAACCAAATGAAATCTGGATAAGGCACCTCTCCCTGAGCAGCAGAGATGAGACTCTTGTATTGAGGATAATATGTTCAGAATGTTGATGTTTTTTTATAAAAGTTGATACAAAATTGCTTCCTAAGTACTGTAAATATGTGCAGAATGTCGGTGCCATGAGCTTTATGGTAAACATTATAAGCTTAATTTAAAAGAGTAACACATAGTCTGGAAGCACCGGGTGAATTTTGAGCTACATCTGCAAAGATGCAATCTTGGAGTGAAAGCATGCAAAGTGTGCAGAGGTTTTTGTGTACACTTTTAGAGTAACAGAGAGCTACATGTAGCAGCTTTCCTGTAAGGTGCCTGTTTAGCCTTTGTGGCCTCGGTCTTGAAACTCTTTTCAGTCATCAAATGAACAATTAGGCTTGTTTTCATTAATGACTTGTACCAGCAATGAGTTATATAATTTTCAATGAAAAATCCAATTTAGCCCCTGAGTTTTCTGCATTTTCACACCTGGCACTTCCCAAACCGTTCCAAAAGCTTTATAATTTTCACATTATTATAATGTATTGTATAATTGGAGTCACTGACTTTATTGAGTGGGCTTTAAAGTGATTTGTAGCTCTGTGTACAACAGGAGTGACCCTTGCATGGAGCCCTGGTTGGAAGGGAGGCTTTGGCTGGTGCATCCCTTCCTGGGTGAACAGTGCCATGAGTGCTGCATGAGCACTTGGAGTGGCATGAGAAGGAGAATTTTAATGTCATATTTCACCTAAGTTTCAGTTCTTGGTATCCTGGAGTTGACCTTTATTGTGAGGTAGATCCACCATAAAAAGATGGAATTTGCTGTTGCATTACAATACTGTTGGCAAGTAGGGATTTTTCTACTATCTTTATAGACCAACTACAACACAGAAGCCTGGATTTAGTTTTTTTAATTCCTTTTGGCTGACAGAATGCATTTCATATTGTCTATATCTGCTCATAGTTGTCTTATTTCGGGGTAAAAAAAAAAGTGTAGAGTGCATAAAACACAGTTCACTATCATGTGAAAAATGATTCCTCAGAAAATGGTGGAAGAATGTGCACATTTTCACATGGGTGTACAAGTATTGTGCAAGTACTTTGATTTATCAGACTGGCATTGTGGGCACCCTTATTGTGAAGTGGAGGCCTAGGGGACATTTTGACCCTCTAAATACAGAAGTTTGTATTTTCAAATGTGATGCATAATCTAGGAAAATGCAGAGAGTGAGAGAAGCGTTGTAAGAACACGGATTAGGAAAAATGATGTGTTATTTGTTTATGAAATAGGACTACATTTTATTCTGAGAGGAAATACTGCAGGTGGGTTGAGGATTGTTAGAAGTACTGAGAAATTATGCAGGGAAGAATGAGCACTGTGTCTCTGCATTTCGACAATACAATAGAACATGATAGACATATATGGATAATAAATAGTATAAGGGAAAGAAATTGCACTTTAAATATGCTTCTACCATTAGATTAGTTAGTTATTCAGTGAAGTTGAATAATGGCCATGCTTTCAAAATAGGTGCATGAAGTTTTAGATTTCTTTTTTTTTTTTTTGCTTATGTAAGTGTCATCAACCTCTGGAACTCATTGCTAAAATGTACGGTAGAAAACAAGACTGCACAAATGAAAATGAGTGTTTTAAACTCAAGTTTTTGTATATAATGAGAGAACATGTTCAACTGTTCCAGACAGAATCAGAGATGTAAATATTGAGATAATATTTTAATATTATTCAATATATTTCAATTGTTATAGGAGATAACATTTTTAGTATTGAGGCCAGCATTGATGGGCATCAGGAGGAATCTTCCCTTGGGACAGGTGTGTGCTGTTTTATGCCATAAGGTTTAGAGTGCAATTTCCTGTGGGGTGGTTGTGCTTCTCTGCTGCCAGAACCCAAACCTCACACACAACCCTTTTGTGTAGTTAGAATTAGTTATCTTTTTGTTACAGCCTCAGAGCTCTTTGTGTTTTGGCAGTGAGGCATTAAAGCTGAGCAGAATTTATATTACTTAGATGGTTTGGTTTGCTTTACACAGCCTTTTCTGCTAGAGAATTAGGAAAGTTCTGTATTAAGTGATATTTCAGCTGCAACAATGACATCTAGGGGCTGATTTATATTAATTTAATTTAATTTAGATACATCTCTCCTGTTTTTGAGAAGATGGTTACTAATATGTTTACTAAATCTAAATTATTAGTATTTGCTAAAAAGCTGTGAATCTGATATATGTCATATATTCGGAGAGCAGCCATGACATTTTAAACTTATCTTTTTGTCTTTTGTTTCCCCTTGATCTGTCTTTTAATTATTTTAGTACTGCTACCACTGCAAATCAGTGCATCTCTCATTACTTTAGACCTTGTATTTTTCTGTGACACGTTATCAAATGATGAGATTTTTTTCACTCTGTACTTTAAGTATATTTTTCTATGAATTAAAGGGAAAACACATTACCTCTGCTTTCCTACACGACTTATTCTGTCTCCTAGAATCACATGTACTTGATTTTGTACAGGAAATGAGACTAAAAATCTCTGTATTCAATCCTCTGCTTCCCCCAGCTTTATGGGAGTGTAGGCATAGGCTTGACTCCAGATTTAAACCCTGTGATTCAGGGCCACCTCTAAGCTCTATGTAAATCTAATTTTATGTGTGCAAGTAAGTGTATACGTAAAATACGTAATTGCAATTTAGAGATGATTTAACAGCATCTGTCCTATTATTTGCAAACTTACTCTCATTCCCTTGAATCTTAGTTATTTGACCATAATTCACTTATTTAGAATTGCTTTTTACAGAAAAATAATTCTATATTTCTTTCTCATCGGCTTCTTCACTTATATTTACAACTTTTTCTCAGGACTAAGAGAATATATTTTTTTTTTCCAAAATTCTCCTCATGCTATTCTGTGGAATATTGTTATTGTCTTCAACATACTTCTTATTGGTCTTGAGCAGAAGAGACAACCAGGTGAGCTGAAAAGAGTGAGATCTCATGGAAAGCTTCACATTGACTCAAGGCAAGGTGCTAAAACATTCTCTGCAGTAAATAAGGTTATTTTTTTAATGCAGTTGTACCATCAGCAACTTATATAACTTATAATTTATATAGAAGTTACAGTGGCACAGCAGTGCTTTTCACAATCGCTGTATCTGTTGGTTTTCATCCATGAAGGAAGTGAAAGCTTATTTCTGCCAGTAATATTGACAAAACATAATTAGAACTGCATTCTCTATTAAATCTTACATAAAAATGTCACCCCAAATCACACCCCTAACTGCTGTTAGTGTGTTAGGAGATGATTCTTATGGACTTGGTCAAAGTACTGCTGTGGCACATTTGTCTCTTGTTGGAAGGTCTGCAGTGAGTGGAAAGCAGGATAAACCTGGGCTGTAGCTGAGCGTGAGGGAGGAAGGAGCTTACTGCCATCTTTCTTACTGTCATCTTTTTCTTTTTCTTTCTTTCTCTTTTTTTTTTTTTTTTTTTTGGAGGGGGAAATTATAAACTTGCAGATTCTTAAGAGGTGTTTTGCCATCTCAGGGCTCCCCAGAGCTCTCAGAACAGGCAGTTTCCTTACACCTGGGTTAATATAAAGTGTGGTCTGTGCATGTATACTGAGGAGAGATCTGTTTTAAACAAGTAAAATCATAGATTTGGGATGGGATTTTACTTCTGAGTTGGCCATGGGGGAGCTCCACTTAGAATAGGGACAAAGATTATTTATCTGTAGAGAAAATATCAAGGCAGTCCACAGAGCTTTTGCACATGATGTACATTGCAATTGTCATGTCCACTATGTTTTTCCCTTTTTATTACTTTGCATAGATACTGATATTTTTGCCAGCTCTTACTCCAAACAGTGCTTTAGGTCTGTAATCCAACTCAGGGAGTGCAGAATGTGATTTATTACTGTCAGTTGTAGCAGGGGGAGTCATATGCACAAAAGACTCCAACAACAACGACAGCAAAGTGCCACTCTTTTTATCTTGTTATAGTCAGTGAAAATACAGAAGTGCCTTTTGCATTCTTTGGAGAAATTATCTGTATGTGAAATATTGCATTAGAGCAGGTACATACTGATCCCACTTGTTACATTTGCCATTCAGAAATGCCCCAGTGACTGTCCTCAGTGTGTATTTACACATCCAGGAGAATTCATTTCTGAATGATAAGCTGCAGTAAGCCTGGAATCAGATCATGTATTACATAAATTAATATTTCACCTGTAAAAGGAGATCTTCTAAAAAGAATTGGACTCCCTGGAGTTCTAACATAGCTAATATTCCTGTAACAGGTTTAATTGGTGATATTTTTTTTACAGTTGTAGTTCAAAGGCATTACTTTCTCCTTATTAAATCACTCAGTGTGGACTAAAATACCCTAATTTCTGGTGCAAGCAAGAACCTCTAGAGTATGTACTACATGCTAGCTCCCAAAAGATAAAATAGCACCAAAAATTTGGAAATCCAGTCAGGTGTGAAACTCTGGTATATCCATGACTTAATTTCAGTATTAATTACTAATTTTGGCTAGAATAAAAGTATTTAAACTTCCTGCTCAGCGTGGAAACTGGATAGTTTAAATCAAGAAATAAGAAGTGCCTCTGGGAACTTCTCATATCATTAAAGGGAATCATGGACCAGTCCTCTGTCCTTCAGTGAGTGGTCTTGGCAACTTTCCTTAAATTCCATAGGTTGATCTCCTGCAGACTTTTTTGCTTGCATAACAATCTGGTTTTTGCCAAATGGTATGAGATAGAGTTTTTAAATCAAGCACAGAGCTGCTTGAGGTGGGTTTTAAGCAGTAGATTGTAATTTTTGAGTGTGACATTTTTCAGATAACTTCAGGGTAGCAGTCACATTAACCTAACCATGATAAATTTTACAAAATTTGTATAACTGGCCACATATTTGTCATTGTGGATGATGGTGTGAGGCTTTTGCTATGCTCCTGTAGAACTTTTAGGAGTACAAACTTATATTATTTCTGAGCATCCATAGAAACACACAGCACTGCAGGTATTTTATAGTGAAGACACGGGTCTTCATTGAAGTATTCATTTGCTCTACAGAATTTGAAATAAGAAAATTCACTCAAGTTTCTTGTTTGGGCTACTGAACTTACTATGCACTTGTCCCCTCAAAATCTCTATTAAGATATTAACATAAATGTGACAAACTGGAGTTGTTCATCCTATTGTGATTTTTATCTGAAAACTTAGAAAACAAAAAAACAAACAAACAAAACCCCTGGAAAGGTAATGGACTGAAATTTCCTTTGCAATTTTACTAAGTTCAAATTCTCATCCAGGAGTTTGTGTAAAATTAGGACTACACTTTAAATGGTTTGGCTCACTTTATAAACATTTCTTGGCATCCAAATTTTAATTTTTTTTTTGTTCCCTTCTAACCCTCGGCACCGTGCTTGCCTGCAGCTCTGCAGGTCCTGTGTTTGTGTGTCTGTGTCTGTACTTCCGTGTACACAGAGACAGAAAATCAGCTTTTCATTGCAAATATGCACATGGAATCTGCAAATAGTAAGCATCAAAAAACTTGATGAAAACAAAGGAGCCTGTTCATTCTTAGTTATTTGATCTTCCTACTGTTTCTTAGATAGGAGTAGACCAAAATGAACCATCACAGTTTTCTGTAGTGACCTTGAGGTGGCAGCAGCATTACATTCAATTCTGCCATGCACCAAGTCCATTAAAGGTGAAAGTAAAATTTGCAATAAATCAAAATAATACTGATTGTTATAATTTTATTACCAGAGCATTAAGTCAATAAAACTTATCTGAAATGTCATTTGCATTGTATACAATTTTTACTAGTTATCAAGTATGTTTTAAAAGCATGTTTAAAGCAACCAAATGAAGAAATTGGTGATAAATTGTTGAAAATCTGGGACTTGTCTAATGATGTAGTAAAACTAAAGTCTGTTTTGATCTCTTGTATTGTAAAAGACTGTTTCTGAAAGCATTTGTTAGTACAATAATGTCCTGTGTTTTGACTAACTATATTTAATGTCCTAATGTCTGATTAAATATTTTTATGCAACTTGTCAGGTCTTTTTTCATTCATGATTTTATGCAGGAAGGTCATCTAATTATATGACACCCTTTCAGTGAAGGAGAATGTGTTTGTTTCTTTTTATAATGAGGAATAATGAAACTTATTTATGTTGGAAGTCAGGGAAATTTATTGGAGAATTACAACATGAGAAACATGAAAATTAAAAAACCCTTTTAATAGCATATTCATTACTGAGAAGCTTACAGGTAATGAAGTAGTTGTGTGAAAGCCAGGATGCTGGGTGATATAACTCTGCTCATGTCAGCTTTCAGGCCACGGTTATTTTGCATTTCTATGCTGTCACTTACTGTTAGGTTACCAAATTATGATTAGGTAATTAGTCAAGTAGGAGGCAGGAAAGAAAAGGAATTCACTAACTTCTGAGCCAGCTTTGGGCTGGGAAGGCAGTTGGGGTGTTGGGATGTGTTGGGGGCAATGTTGCTCAGGAGCTGCTGCTCTGCAAGAGCAGCCCAAGCCTGGACTAGAGTCCAAATTAGATTTCTGTTATCTTGTGTAATGATGGGGAAGCAGCTACACTCAAAAGTCTTTTCCCTAACAAATGCAGGAAAGTAATGGTAGCGGTGTGTTTACATCAGTTAAAAACTGGTGTGAGGGAATGCCTTTATGGAACAGATGCTAAAGGAGTCCCAATAACTGCTTAAAGATAGCTTGTGTTATAGAGAAAATAGTTCAGTATAATTCAATGAAAAAGAAGATTAACTTGTTCATTTAAGTTCTGTATTTATTCAGTCTTTAATTTTAAGATATGACATTTAGACCTGCTTAACCTTATATTCACTTTTTCCCACTTGTTTTGTTTGTTGACAACTTCTTCCAGTAAGGAAATAGAAGTATTAAATATAAACAAGTATAGAAGTATGTAAACAAAAGTATAAGTTGAATTATAGTTCCTCAATAAGGTGTTATTAAGTTTAAAAAACAGAATCACAAACCACAAGCCAACAGAGATTACAACACACAAATGCTGTTTGGGCTGTGCCAGTGGTTGCTGGAGCCAATACAAATATTGTTACTTTTCTAAGACATAGATCTGGTCTTTTACTTCTGGTCTGTACTGTCATCTTCTCTTTGTCACACTTCACTGTTTCTTGAATGAACTTTTGTGATTCCAGTGCCTGAAAAAGATGGAGAGAGATTTGTTACAAGGGCATGCAGTGGTGGGACAAGGGGGAATTGGGTTTAAACTGCCAGAGGGCAGGGCTGGCTGGGATCTTGGGCAGGAATTGTTCCCTGGCAGGGTGGGCAGGCCCTGGCACAGGGGGCCCAGAGCAGCTGTGGCTGCCCCTGGATCCCTGGCAGTGCCCAAGGCCAGGTTGGCCACTGGGGCTGGGAGCAGCCTGGGGCAGTGGGAGGTGTCCCTGCCCATGGCAGGGGGTGGAATGGGATGATCTCTAAGGTCCCTTCCAGCCCAAACCATTCTGGGATTGTGTTTTTTCAAAATTTCCAAAGAGGTGAATGCAGTGAGTGAGAAAAAAGCAGAATAACTAAGATCAGAGTTCTCCTGTGAGGAATGTAATTCACTGTGAGCCTACTTCTTCATTCTTTCTGATTTTAACCTTATGGCTCTTTATCATCAAAATATATTTACCCCAGAAATAAAAGTAAGGCAGTAAATAGATACGAGGTGAACATATTTAACCTGGAAACGAAATTACTAATTTCTTAGAACCATATAGAAAGGATGTTTAGAGAGTATCC
Source organism: Rhadina sibilatrix (assembly GCA_013400275.1). Taxonomy (NCBI): domain Eukaryota; kingdom Metazoa; phylum Chordata; class Aves; order Passeriformes; family Phylloscopidae; genus Rhadina; species Rhadina sibilatrix. The sequence continues at coordinate 33,157 of VWYO01017614.1, forward strand.
CTTATCTCTATTGGTCAGGGACGTTGATTATCAGTGCCCCAAAAGGGAGATGTGCTTTTTATTTGTCTTTAGACCAACACAAACACATTTTGTTGGAGAAATATAAAAACAGTTATCACAGTGGGGGGTCTTTGTAAGTATACAAAGTCCAAGTAAACAGGGTGCCCTCACCTTCAGTGGGAGAACAGTCGACTATAGATGTGGAAGGATATTCCAGAGATTTTGACCTGGAACCAATATTACAGGTTTTATTCAAGTATTACTGTAACATTTGCCTAATGCTCTGCACTAATGTTAAGCAAGACCTTGTTGTCCTGAAATCACAGCATTGTTGTCTTAATGGTACCATTGTTAAACTAAAGTGGAAAGTACCTGATGTGATCCATCTCTGTTGTTAAGCTGTGCAGTATCTGATAAAGAGTATTTTATTATTTTGTGGAGTAATTTGTATAGCAAAGAATAAATTGCAAACCGTTCAGCTAGCAATACTACCATTCAGCAAAATCCCATTACCTAGAACATTAAAACAATCATTCTAAAACATGGTTTATAATGATTTGAACATGTTTGTAAAAAATAGATGACCACTGTACATTTACAGTTGACACAGAGGTCCCTAATGTCAGGAAAGCACTCTTGACCTTGATGGGTAGTTGCAATTCCATTTAAATCAATTGCCAATACAAGTCAAATGAAGTTCTTATGGCTGTCTAGTGTGCACTTCACTGTTCTTCTGACATTATTGTTCTACTCCAAGTCATTCTTCAATCTTAACAGCTGAGAGGGACTTGTATTCTGCAGCTTTATGGGGAAAGAGCACAAAGTTCTACTTCTCTGTTTTGAAAGCTTCTTTTTTTCACTCTTTCCAAGCAAAGTAAACCACATTGTGTTCTACATAAAACACAGTACTTGGTCTGCTGCTGGTAAAGCCAAGTGTTACCATGAATACAGAATGCATTTTCACTGCCCACCATCTTATTGGTCCTTGGTTTAATTTGATAACCCTGAAAATGGGACATTTTGTTAATTTAGCTTTATTAGAAGCTTTCACTATATTAAACATTTAGAACATGGTATGTTCTAAACATGTTAAAAATGATGGTGATTACAGCTTTTGAGGTGTTTTGTGGTGTGGAAGAGAAAGAGGCACAATAACTTAGAAAAAAAATAAGTTGAACACTTATCCTGTGCCTGTCTGGATGCTTATTTTTTTCAAAGGATTTTGTTAAAATTGGAGATGGATATATGAAAAGTGCTATGAACTCGTTAAAAATTTTGCTTAGGAAAGGAAATCCTTGGCTATGCAGAACTTTCTAAAAATACCTGGGTTAGTGTTATTAACTTACTTGTAATGCATTTGCTCTTCCAAATGAATTTAAGTGTCTACCTTTTAACAAGTGGGAGTATTAAAGGCTGGCATCATGGCCCAGAGTTTACATGACTTTAAAAATCCAGGTACAGATACTTTCTCTCTGATAGATAATATAAACTATGGCTCATCTCTCCAGCCCCCACCCCCAATCTCTTCCATAAGTAGTCCAAGCTTTCAAAAGATCACATATGAATGAGAATAATGGAAAAGCTCAACTGAACTCATAGGTTAGCACTGGATACATATAATAGCTCATAAGAATTGATAATGAAAAAAGTGATTCTGGTTGCCAGTGAAACTTGGCTGGGATGGTATTAAGAGGATGCTGCAATTAATGTAAAACTAATCACCAGTCTTCCATGGGGAAATGCAAATTGCAAGTTGTTAGAAGGCCTGTTTTGTTCCACAGGACTTGTATTGCTGCTAATCCACTTAGCAGACATATGTTCCTCTGCTGAGGTGTTTTTAAAATGCAAGTTTTTAAGTATTATTCCTGTTTTAGGGATTCTATAGATTTATTTAGATTCTATATTTCGACTCTTCTGTTTTTAATAAATATATAAATATGTTTCCCTGCTCTTTCTTAGCCAGACCTATGGGCTGAAGTCAAAGTAAGTGGCTCTGTTCTGTTCGTTCTCCTAAGTTCCTGGAAACTGCACTCTACAAAGCTATCAAAGTAACCCCTTGACATACAGTAAATGTGGTACATATTCTGACCTTGTCTGTGCAGTTGAAATTCCAGCATTCTGCTCTATCTGATGTTCTGTCCTTCTGCTGTTGAGGAGGAACAGCTGCACAAACCCTCAATTTAGTTACCTGTCATTTTCTGGGTTGAACACAACATAGAACAAACTTTTGTGCTTTGTGTTTTGTTTAATTCATTCATTTAAAGGTGCTCATAGACAACTACTCCTTCTTGCAGTGCCTGTGTGTTCTGGCAGTCAGCAGGAGGAAATGTGTCAGCCATGGCTGGGCTGTTCCTCAGCACAGGAACTTGTCCCCAAGCCTGGTTGTTCAACTACTTCAGTTCCGAGAGCAGCTGTGCTGAATAAAGAGGTGCAGATGTCCTTCAACACCAGGAGTACTGTGGGGAGATGTGCTTGAAGAGACACCCTGAATTGCATCTACCTTCTTTGAAGTAAATGACAGGTCCTAACATTTGTCTTTAATCTGCTCGAGAAGCAAGTTCAGGTTGAGTGTAGAAAGGAAGAATATTGGTACAGTTGTGCTTGCACTTACAAATCCAGTTTTGATGCCAGAGTAAATATCTTTGCTTTCAATTAATTTGAAGGAATAATTTCTTTCAGGCAAATGTAGCATGTGTCATAAGTAAATCTTGTGTAAAAAACGATGATAATAAAGTCGAGATAATGTTATTAAAATTGAATGTTTGGCAAATGTTTTGTCTAAAGGTAACCACAGTTAGGTAAGTGTTTGTTTTTTTTTCACCAAATGATTTGTTGCCACTTTGAAGTTAAAGAGCAAAAACATAGAAGCTTATGAAACCTCTTGTCTTCTCTCTATCATTGGATATTTGACCTTTTATCATATAATGTTGTGCTTTCAGAAAATTGAAGGTTTTGATCCAGGTATGCAACCAACAAGAACAACTTCCAGAAAAAGAAATCATTTTGCTTTGTGCAGGCCTTTACTCTGACATGAAAGCCATTTCTGAAAAAAAA
>VWYO01017614.1:36236-63180 GCA_013400275.1 Rhadina sibilatrix
AAAAAAAAAAAAGCCATCTGCTACTTTATTGTTTGATATCAGCGGCAGAATAATGTCCGATTTTAATATCATACTGTTGGCTATGTACTGCACTAATTTGTTCTGTGACATCAATGAATCAAAGTAGAGTTCCTGATAGAAGAACATCAAAAGGAAATTAATCTCCCTGTGATAGTATTAATAATTTCAGAATGGACGTGTTTTGCTCAATTATGGTAACCATTGAGAGCCGTGTTTTTGTGGACTGTTAGATCAGTATCACAACTGCTACACAAATCGAGGGTGTAAGAATGAGACTGGAGCTCCTCAGTAGCCAGGAGTGTCGTTACTAATGGACAAAAATCTAACTGAGCATTCTTGGTAGTATTTTATGGTTGCTTAAGGAAAGGAGATATGCGAGTGTGAGCTCAATGGGGAAGGGGTCTAACTATAAAAAAAATTCACTTTTCCATATGTTGGGCAGGATGGTGGGCCTGGCGTTAAAGGCAGCATTTGCAGAGTTTGTAATCAGAAATTAGCTGTGTGATTCTGGAAAAAATTAGTGGAAATGGAGGCTAATACAGGAAGTGTTATAGGGTGATTCAGCATATATCTCCTGAAAATATAGTATTTTATTAGTTTCTCTTTTTTTGGTTGTTTTTATATAAAGCCTGTCAGATTAATACAATGTTTATTAGAAAGCATATTCCTTTATGTATATCCATACAGTTTCACATCTTTCCCTACAAATAGATATATGCAGGTTTTGACACAATAAAAAAAATTTGATCATTTTTAGATACAGATCCTTCCAAATGCTTACTCAATTCAAGGGTAGAAGAAAGGGTTACTGCAGTAAAGCATGCTTGTTGTAGCTGCACAGCATGATACCCACAGACAGACTGGGACTATATTTAGGGTTCTGGTTGTGTGCTGAGAATAGAACTAAATGAGTACAGAGCCCCAAATGTGTCACTGAAATAAATATTGGCAGTATGGATGTGTGATCAAAATATCCAGATATATCAGAGACTGACTGCAGAACTTAGAGTCATGAATAGCCCAGGTAGGGATAAGATTTCAAATAAATCTAGTATTCTCTTTTCTTTATGTTTACCACCTTTCCCTTTCCCCCTGTTTGCCAATATTCCACCTTAAGCTGGCAGTCAGGGCTGTTGTTCCTCAGCCTGGGGATGTACAGAGTTGGTCTTGTCCTGCAGCCAGCCTTGGGGGGTCAAGGCAAGGACTGGGAGATCTCTTACCAGTAACTGTCACAGGCAGATCCGGCCTGACATGGGGAAAATCAATTTAATTTATTGCCAAATGAAACAGATTTGAATGGTGAGAAACAAGACAAAATAAACCCAACACCTGCCTCTGCTCCACTCATCTTCCTAGGCTCAACTTCACTCCTTCCTTCCCAGCTCCTCTTCCCACCCCAGCCCCAGCCAGGGACTCCCCAGGCTCAGTGCTCTCAGGGCTGCTCTTCTGTTTTCACTCCTGCTTTCCATTGTGCTTTTCCTCACCCCTTCCCCTCACTGCCAGGCAGGTTTGCCCTTTCCCAAAGGTGTTCCCACAGAGGTGCTGAGGGCTCAGCTGTGCCCTGTGCTGGGGCAGCTGTGGAAGTGGCCAGAACCATCCCCATGCTGGGCCCTGATGCACTGATCAACTTTATACTAATCAGCTCTTCACTTCTTTATTTGTGTAGGACTGCTGCTGAGATAAATGAGCTTGGGCTTTGTCTAAAAGGATGCAGTGACTTTTTTAAAGATTCTATAAGGTTCTTAACAAGGCTGACATTCCTTGTTCTAGATCAGCTATCGTGAGAGCAAAGACTTCCTGCAGTGACTGAGATAACATCAGATGCTTTTCCAGGCTCTCTTTCCATCTGGAATACTGCAATATTATCTTGTATTAGACAGTACCATGGAAAGGCTTCCAATGAGTAGGAACCTTGGGAGGACCAATACAAATCCAGCCATCAGCATCTCCTCTCTGGTCTCCTCTTCACCACCTCTTTGCCTTCCCTTCTGCCCAAGCTGGAGTTTTCAAAGGGAAACCAACTTAAATAGGATTTGATAATGTGGCATTTGAAGGAACTCTTCACAACAGTCAGAGATTCACAGCAGATGTGCTGCTGGGATTCTCCTTGCCTGGTTCTAGTAATGAAGAAAGCAATGACAGAAAAACAGAGAGGTGATCCCCCTGTAATATTGAACAAGGGCTATTTCCCAATTGCTGTCATGGAAATTAAAGGAAAGCTTTACAGTTTTTCTGGTGGATATCAGGGGATGGAAAAATTTGTCCCTGATTTTGCATACAAGTCCCAAGAATCTACTTTAGCAGTAAAAATCAGATTTTTTTTTTTCTCTTTCTTCACATGTGTGTTCTAAATAGCATAGATCTAAATAGCAAAGACTGTCAACAAATTATCAGAATAAGAAATACTGTCCAGCCTTGGGAAGCCATTCACATATCACATCCCTTTGTTTCTCCCTTCTAGGCTGATAATGTGCTTTTGGAGAACAAGCATTTCCTCTGGAAATGTAGTTCAGAAAAATTCCCTCTTCTCCAATGTTTATATAAACTCAAATCTGGAAAGCAATGGACTCTAAATATGTCTTTAAATGAGGAAATACTTGGGCATTATTTGTGAGCATGGAAATAGTATCTATCATTTGGACTAATAGCTTATCTTCTTTACAAGAGCAGGTAAAGGTAGCACTACCCATGAGCATGTGGAGTTACTGTCCATTCAGGTTCACTAAAAATCTGCACTGTCAACTGAAAAATTGGGGTTATTAAATACATAATGCATTGTAACTATATGTGCAATGGTTATCTGTTTACTAGCTCTCTGCTTTTCCAAAGTCCTTCTACAAGATATTTTTTATAGAGATACAACACGCCGTGTTTCGATGGAGTCCTGCGGGGAGAGATGCAATTAAGAATGTTATGCAATAATACATTGTTTTTCTTACACATAATGTATTTGTGAGCATTATACATGCAGGCAAAAGTGCTGAGCTCAGTAATTCAGGTCTTTACATCTCGGTACCATACTGGCTGCTTCTGCAGTTTTAGCACAAAAGTAGTAGTCCCCAAACCAGAATCCATGATAAGATATTGAAAATAGTTCAGGAATTTTTTGTAGAACAGTATTGAGAATATTGCTATCAAATTTTGCCAGATATTTGTTACATTTTTCCTTTTTAATTGAGATGGAACTGTTGTGAACAGTGAACAGTTCCTTCAGTTCCTTCCTTTTTTTTCCTGGAAAAAATCTCTAAAAGAGTGGTGATGAAGCAAAAATGTTTTTGACACTCACATGCAATATCATTTTCAGTTAATACTTCTTCATAAAGTATAAAAAATAATGATGATAAAACTATCTGGTTACCAGTTCTTTTCCTTTTGTTAGAGTTGGACTTCATTTTTTTTTTTTTTTTTGTTATTTTTCCGGGGGTTTTTTTTTTTCCCACTTGCTGGATTTCCTAAAAAATTTTTTTTTTTTTTTTTTTTTTTTTTTTTTTTTTTGCACACTTCTGCAGTTGCATGTATTTAAGATGAAGGATATATTTTTAAAATATCTGCCCTTGATTTTTGTTTTTCTAACGATAATACTTCTATTTTCTTACTAATATTCAGAAGAATTCCATTTAACTTGCTCCAAAACTACGTCACCTAATTAAACTGAAAAGGTAAAATCCTTGCTTTATAATACTGAATTCAGTAGTTCAGTAGGGAAAAAAGATTCCAGTGAATGAGTTTTTAATACTCTGATAAATCATAGCAATACCTTTTATTGCTCAATTAATTTACTACTATGTACTGTAAGTAATAATTAATAGCAGAGCAGTCTCCCTACCTTGTCTGCCGTTACCATCATGACCCTTGGTAATGCTGCAGAAACATTTTAAACCTTTTGAACTCTAAATGTTGAGTGGATGTCTTTCATGGGGAGTAACACAGTTTTGGAAACTAAATTATTGATGTTTTGTGCATGAAACTTGTACCTGTTAGGTAACAGTGAAAACTTTATAAACAAATGCCTGATCACTGAGAAAATACATTTTGTTGTGTACGAAAGATCGTCTTGTATTTTTAAGAAAAAATGGAAAGAGCAGAATGTATTCAGTTACAGGAATTCGTGCCTCATTATGCAAAAATGCTCTGCAAACACGTCTAAATTGAAATCTTGTGGAAATGAAATATAGTCATTTCCCCCTTGCATTTACCTTTTGGAATTTATCAGTGATCAGACTAATTCACAGAGTGCCTGCAAAACATTTTCCTCTTACAGACAACCTGGATATCTGTGTTGACGAATTCCTGAGTGCTCACTGACACATTTGTTTGAATTCTGGGTGGTGGTTTGCTTTCTGTGCTTTAAAGCAAGAAAAAAAAAAAAAAAAAANGCTTGAAAACTCAGTTGCTCTGTTTACATTTAGTGAAATTTAAAACAAAAAAAAAACAAAACCAAAAACCCTAGATTCAGCCTTTGTAACTAATCCAGAAGTTAAGGATAACCCTGATTTTTTTTAGATTTCTCTATTTTGTCAGTGCTGGACTCTCATGTCAGCTACAGGTGTAGTCAGATAATATACAACTGCTGAAATACTTGCTGTGATTACGTGTTAAATATGTAACTGAAATTAATTTTAGAACACCTGTAATCTCCTTACAGTGTTGTGGATATCAGCTTTAGTGGGATGGCTGATAAATTGTCTTTCATGTCAAGCCTTTTAAAACAGAAGTTTTTGGTCACTGTGGTGAGTAGGCACAGAACTCCAGGAGTGTCAGCTACTTGTAATCTGTATTGCATTTGCCTTCTGCTTGTCTTTTTGTGATACCTGTAGTTTGTGAGCCAGGATTTTACTGTTGTGCAGCCGTTTCAGTAAGTACTATGGTATGGTGTTAATTGCTGAGTTAATTATAGCTGTTGACTCTCCTGTTGATCTCGAGTTGTATTTTCAAGCTGTGTGACAGGAACCTGTTCATTTCCTTTGGACACCTGAATGTGGAGAACATGTGACCATGAGTTATCTGCTTTTCTTAGCACTGCCTCTTGTGTGCTGTACTCTTGGCTATTAATTTGCAATAGATCTAACATTAGTAAGCAAGCTCTTATTCCAGAGTTGCCAGTTCCCTGATGAAATCACCTCTCAGGAAGAGTGATCAGTAAACTATGTTTGTGAAGACTGCCTCTCTTTTTGTGGAAATTTCACTGAGGTGAAGATTGTGACTGGAAAGATACTAATTAACATGACAGAAGTAATTCATAAACACCTCACCCCTGATATATTCTAGAAAGATTTATCATAAGCTGCTGAAGTGGAGTTTCACCTAAGACAATGGTAAGGTCCTGTGCAGAATCTGGGCCTTAAAATTCTGATTAACTTGCAATTTCTATTGTGGTTGTTAACATTTGGTTGGTTGGAAGCTACCATAGCTCTGGGAACTAGGCAGGATAGCGTGTGGGAGGAGGATCTGCATAAGGAAACAGTGGCTCTGTCTTTTGGCTGAAATGAGAAATGGAAGAATTTTTTGATTGAGGGAGAAAATACTAAAAGGTGTCTTGGAATTAGCATTCAGAAAATAATATGCATATGACAGTAGCAAATAAATACTCCATTAGTTCCTGTATCATTAGTTTTTCTTTTTGACTGCAGAAAGTTTCATATGCTAAAGAATATTGTAAGTACATCTTGAAAAAGACATTTTTATTACATCCACGTTACATACAACAAGCTGCTTCAAATAATTTTTGAGAGCAACGATGTTATCTTGAAAACAATGCAGAAATTTTCTTGATGCTGTGGATTATTGATTGACAACAGATGGCAGTATAGCAGGTGTATTTACTTTGTAATGAACAAAATGCCAGTATATGAGACATGGCTGAAATTTATAAAAAGGCAGTTGGGAGCCTAGTTCACTTCTTTTAGATTATTTAGTCACTCCAGAAAATACTATCCCTTTGTTAGGAATTGACTTGTACCAGAAAGATGTGGGGTAAGAAAAGGTGGATTGAACTGTGCAGGTCAGTTCCTTACTCACCCAGTTGAGCTGCTACAGAGACTGAAGAAGTCTCCAGCCCACCTGAGGTGATCAGAGCTGTCCTTTCCATCTCCTCCTTGTCTCTGTGTTCAGTCCAGCCTTATCACAGAGAGGAAATGTCCCAGTTTGTTTTGTGATGTTCTAATATTAATACCTTAGCTGGAAATGCCTATTTCACCATGTGGAGGCATGAGATAAGAGTTGAGAGTTTTCTCTAAATTGTTTCTGCTTTGGATTTTTACACCTCTTTCAAGCTGTACTTGCCCTTCATGTGCTTGAGAATATCAACAGTGATGATCTCAAAATCACAAAATATTTGAAGAAATGATGAGAAAACTAAATGAGCAAAGTCCACATTTAGACTTTCTTTTATAGATATGATTTTGCAAATAATTTTTATATTGTTTCACATCAATTTTTAAGGGAATTTGGATGTCTGTAGCAAAGTAAGCCCACCAAACTATATTGTAGCTGTATACCAATTTCAATGGATCTAAAATGTGACAGTAAGGATTATTTGTATGCATTCAGCTTTATGTACACGTCTAAACAACAATCTTATTTCCAGTATCTTGTAACCTATGTGTGCAGTTGGCTAAACAGTTAAAGTATTCATGTGCATTATTTTTATCTGATGGAGTGCAGTGCAGTAAGTACACCCAAAAGGACAATACTGCTCACTCCTCTTGTGCTGGGGAGACCAGCAGGGACTGGCCATTTAGGGCTATGAGTAAACCAATGCTGTGCTAGGGTGAAAGGAAGCATATGAATCATAAATGTAGCATGCTTCACCTGTTTTGTTGCTAGCTTTATGATTTCATGCTGCTTAAGCATTATGATTTTGTGATTGAACTGTCTGTTTTCCTCCCTTGCAGAGTAATAAGATGACATTGAAGAAAACCCTCCTATTTGGGTTGTAGCATGTGCAAATATATCAACATTGGATCTGAATCCCTGAATTAGCCCTGATATGCCCTCTATTCTTTTCAGTCTGTGAGTTTGCAGTCTTCTAAATTACTGCTTGGATACCTCCAAGAGTAACAAGAGTCAAGAAGTTTTTCTTCAGTTTGAGAGGGTTTGACTCCCACTTTGTTGTTTTACACCACAGTTTATATTAATTCATTGTTGAAACTGTAACTATTTTTTTCTTACCTTTTTTCCCCTGCTTATTATATCAGCCGAGGAAGAGGTAAATCTGAAGTTGTTTCAGTAGAAGATATCATTTCACTCCAGATCTTTCTGTGCTTTTTCAAAGAAAAAATGGAAGGAAGTTTTGTTTTGAATTCAGAGGAAGTGAAGTAAAACTTCCAGTTTAGACATAAGAAATGAACAAATGGACTTGACACGATAACATGTCATTTAGGTTGTTCAGGTTTCCCTTCTGTTTGAGAGGATTTTCCTCTTCTTCTGAATAATTTATTTAATTTTTATCAATGTAATGTTTTATGCCTTGGATTTTTATAGTAAATTTGCATTTCTGATGCTGCTATTAGACAGGAGTAATAGAGCTTGATAACAGTAGAGAGGCTGGACACAACCATGTTAGAAAGTTCTATTGGGACTGTAGCTTTTGAGCCATTACAGGAATATTCCAGAACAATGACCACTGCATTTCTGATAAAAAAATTTATATTGGTTTAAAGCATTTTTAAAAAAAACTATGCATTTTAGGTTCTTTTTGTTTCCCTTAGTATTCTGAAACTTTTGGCTTTGAATTTGCAGCGTGTTCTCATAATTACTGAATGTTATAAACATAATTTAAAAAGAGAAAATGAGATTTTAAAATATTATAATGCAGCTGCAGGAGTGGTTAGACGAGAAGAAATACCAAGTAACAGAAGACTTGTGAAAAATCGTAAGTGTTGCCAACGCAGTAACAAGTAAGAGAGATATAAATCAAAATAAGCATTCATTGTGTTCTGCTTAGTTTCCCAGTCACCTTCTTGGAAAATAATGCTATTATGTTTCCATTAGGGTGGATTCTTCCATATACCTTGCTAACTGAGCTGAAAGCAGAACACTGCAGCAAAGACAGCAGCTCTGAAGTTCTCAAAACTGTCCTGTCAGTGGTAAGATTTCTCTTTGTTTTGCCTTGAAATGGGATGGTCCTACATATTATTTCTTCAGTAACCTTGAGAGTGGATTACTTCTGAAGGACTTCTCATATAATTAACTGGTAACTGTGCCAAACTGGTGAGCAGTTGTAATCAGCAGTAAAACAAAGGTCACAGTGAAAGGATCTCTTAGGTTCAGTTCATCTCACACTTTGAGAGGTTGGATCTCTGGATCTCTGCACACTTTCCAGCAGCTGCTGTCTGAAAGGCAGATATGCTTAGGAACATGTAATGAGCCTCCCTGGTAAGAAGGTAAAAGTTTGTGGAAAAAGTTGCCAGGAACAAAAAAAAAAACAAAGGTTTTGAAAAATAAACTCAAAGCATTTGAATGTGTCCCCTCGCCTAAATGTCAGAGGAAGATGAAGGAATTCTACAAAGACAGTATGGCATGAGGAAATTATATTTGTTTTCAAAATTGTATTTTAAATAATGTGAAGGCTCCTGTTAAGTCCTCTCAACTTTGAGCTCTATATCCTCATATGATATAGCAAATTCTGTCTGATGAAGGCAGAATACAATATTGTTCCAGTCCTCTGCTCAGGAATAGCACACAGATATCCTAGATCAGGGAGTTGTGTTTTCCACTGATCAGTAAATGTCACTTGTCCCAAAAACAAGCTTTACCCTGTGTTTACAAAAGAGCTGCCTGTGGGGAAACTGAGGAAGCACAGGTTTTAGGGATGTGTTCATCTATGAGAGGTTTGTAACAGAGCTCAAAATAAATTCCAGAGCTCCTGCCCTCTGTTCTTCATCTACAAGCCTCTTTTCTCTTTGGCAAACCTCTTTTGGTTCTGCTCACTTTATCCATCTGGAAATGTTAGTACTTTCTATAAAACCATTTAAGTTTTTGAAGATGAAAATAGTGCAGAAAAAAAATAACTTGCATAGTGATATCCCCTGTGCAAAGTACATTTCAAAGTAGATGTTTAATTCAAGGGAACACCTTGAAAGCTTGAATTAAGATAGGGCTGCATATAACAGTTTACATGGTATAATAATAGAAAGTAAGGATGAGATAATGAAAAGATATTATAAAACAAGGTGTTTTAGGTAGAACTGCCAGACTTGTAGGTGAAATAATTATAATCTTGATTTTTTTTTTGTCATGGTAAAACATAGAAATCCTTTTATTCCCTGTATATCCAGATGCCCATACCTGCCTGTATGAGAAAGGGAATTTGAATACCTGAGCACTGCAATTGCTCTGCTTGCTGAAAGGTTCTGTTCACAAAGAAACTGTAATGCTAAAAAAGCCAAAAAAGTCAACAACAAAACCCCAAAACAATTATATCAGGTACAGAGGAAATCGGTTCTATAGGCTTGAGACTTTCATGAGCTGAATGCTATTTGCTATATTTGCTATTAGATAATTCCAACCATTCCTTTAGTCCTTCAATTGCTACCAGTTTATAAGGTAATGACACACAAATGATGCTTTCTGTGTATGCTATGCTTTGTTGAGATAAAATGATGATATGTTAATCATATATTTCAATAAAAGTAACCCTGTCTGTGTAGCTACTGCATGGATGCACATTTGAAATAGAAATGGCAGGGGAAAAAAAAGAAAGAATAGAAAAGAAAGGAGAAATAAACAACAAAAACAACAAAAAAGGTGAAATAGCAAAGCAGCTGCTTACAACTACCTGAAAGAAAGATTATCTCTTATCTTAGTTTCCTCTTGCTGAGGGAAATGTGATGTGATCAGGTCACTGCATGTAAAATGCTGCAAGAATGTGATCTGCACTTCATCATTATAAAATTCAAACATTCTTGAACCTTTTATTCCACCCTGTTCATATTTATCTTTTCGGTCCTGCCTTCATTGGGTACCACATTTGTATTGATAAATTGTAGGTACTTGGAGATGTATTGATGGGCTGAAGACAGTTCAAAATGTAGAGTGCTGTGGCTTTGCATATCATTACACCTAGCTCGGTCTTTGCCTCTTGAAAGCTGTCGATTTGTGCATTATTGCTATTCAGGCTGATAAATGACAGTAATTGTTCTTAAGTTGAAGAGCTGGCTTAATGTGCTGACTTGCTTGGGAATTCTGAGCACCAGGGTTAAACTAGTGCTCCACTGCTTCTAACAAAATGGTCTTTTCCAGCTCAGAATAGATACTTAATTCAATTACTTTAGCTTTCATGCATTTTGCAGCTTTGCATTTGAAGAAAAAATATTCATAACAAGATCAGGGAATTCAGAGCTGTTCATAGGGAGGTCAGGCTCGGTATGTGCCCCCACTTCAAGGCACCTGCTCCCAGTGGTGCTACCACAATTAAAAAAAAAAAAAAAAAAAAGTTGAGAGGGAGAATATGTTAGTCCTATAATGCCACTGAGAAAGACATAAAAAATTAGATGGAGATGTATCACTATTCCTTTTTTCTACTGTCCCAGTGGTGGAACTTAGTAAGACACACTTATAAAGACAAAATACAGCTCATTTTGTATGATTTTTAAAAACAATGTTTATTCATGTGTAGTGGCACTGATTTTTCAGGTAACTTAGTTTAGGAGAAACATCTCAAGGCCTCTGTTAAATTTTTTTCAGAAGATTTTTTTTTTTCAGGGATAAATCAAGAAGAATTCCTCATGAAATATGGATATGTTTTCTTAAATAATGCTCACAGAACTCAAACTAGAATTCAAAATTTTCAGAAGCTGAGTGTGACTTGTATTGAATTGTTCACATTTGGCACTGTTTATGTGTGATGCAGTACAAATTGAGGTTCACAATCCAAATGATTCAGTGTCTCAGTGATTCAGTGCTTAGGCCAATTGTCTTTGTTTTAAACAGTTTCTCTACAGTTTTTCTGGGTGACAGCTCTGCATTTCTACATTGACACACACAAAAAAATCAGATTGAAAAAATCGAGCTGTTATGAATGAAAACACAAAGATTCAGAGTAAAATTTATTTACTTAATTGTGGTTCTCTATGATGATTTATTTGTTTCACATATAAATGTTGAGTGGGATCAACCCCTTTCACATGAGATATATAAAGTGTTTCCTTTAACCTACAAAGATAATATAGTTATTAAAGGTTTCCTGTAGTTCCAGGTATGGTATTTGGGATTTCCTGGGCCAACATCATAAAGATATAGATTGTTCACTCAGGGAGAGTTTTAGTCACCATGTTATTGCAAGATTCTTGTCTTCTTATTTATAACTGCTGCAGCTTCAATGTCTGATGTGTATTTTCAAACAAAAGTTATGAAAACACTAGAAAACAATTCATTATTTGTTTAGTAATCTTAGCAAACAGGAGTCCTTTTCTGCAGTCTTAAAAAGGGAGATTATATTCTGACATTATCAGAAAAGCATATCTTTTTCTTTTACAAAGACTCATGGCTGTTAGCTGATGTAATTCAAGGTTATTTTTCATTCAGATACTTTCCTCAGAGCTGTGTTTTTAAATCAGTCACCTACATCTACCAAGTAATCATGGACCAACTGCCATGAGTTGATGCTTGGGACCACTGAAGACTTTTCCTGGGCATGCAGATGTGCTCAGCAAGTACCTTTAGTTGATCCCAGAGTATTCCTAAAGCTGACAATTGAGGCAGAGAGGCTTATGCTACTCATTTACTACCTACTATTTTGGATTACCAAAACATTTATCCCGTTTACATTCATTGAGTGTTCATCTTTTGAATGTAAGAGAAACACTTGGTTATATAAGCTGTAAACATTTTCAGGGTTTTCCCCTTCCTATTCCTATGTTGCAATAGGCTCTATAGATACCTGTGTGTTTACTGAGCTAGAATTCACAGAAGGTGCTGCTTAATTGCTATTTCCTCTGTTCCATGCCTGAAATATATTTCCCAGTAAGGACAGACTTGTTACCTGACTATAATAGTCTAGAAAATGTAGATTTTCCTCACTTATCTGCTTTAAAATTAAACAAATAGTAATTCCTTACTTTTGTAATAGGAAAACAGCATTAGCTGAGCTCATAGGAAGGTGGACTTCTTAGGCCTTGTGTAGATACTGAATTTCTTCTCAGTTTTATTCAACCACTTTTCCTGACTGAGCTCATTTTTTGCTATTCATGAACCCTAAAGCCATTGCAGCATAAACCTTAATGGATGCTATCTTTCACATGCTGATCTTCACATGCCCAGTTTTCTTGCAAGGTCTCTGATTGAAGGTTAAAGAATATTGTGACTCAAGTATGTATTTTATTTTTCCTAATCTACTTTTCTCTAGTTCTTTAAATCTTTGCTATTCAAGTCAGGATAAAGAAGATAATAGGAAAGTTCAGCTCATGGAAGAACTCTGGAAATACATAATTCAGAATGTTGTGCTAGTGAACATGTTTAATATTTGTCTACTAAATTTACATAAATGCTAATATGTTGTCCCCCCTACTCAAGGAGTTAATTTGTATTTTAAAGAAAAATTCCTAATCTTTTTAGTTCTGTGAGAACTTTTAAAACCTAGACCTGTTATAGATTAATTTCTGTCAATGTTATTAGTGCACTGTATATATTGGCCTTTTAAAGCACAGAATGTTTCTCTGCTGCAGACCAACAGATGCCATCTTTCAGTACCTATGGACTGAAGTAACATTTGTGAATTCTTTTATTCAGCCAGTTGGGATCATGACTATTCTAAATTTAGAAATCTGTGAGTGATTACTTTTAAAGTCTTGATTTAGAGGCAAAGTCAGGCACTGGGTAATCCAGACTCCATCTCTAATTCCAACATAACATGGAGAAAAGAGCCTGTTTGTTTTCAGGTTCTGAGCATCTGCAGTTTCCAACTGAAGTAAAATCCTGAAGAGATGGGTAGTTAGGAGAATTTGAAGCTTTAAGTATTTTGGGCAGTTCACTAATTCCTTTGCTGGATGTGTATTCATTACAATTTTGTTTAGAATGAAATTTAATTTCTCTTAATTGAAGTGTTAGGGTAATGTGCTATGGGAAAGATAACACTGAGGAGAAAAGTGAGTATTTTCAACAAGAAGGCTAATTTGTTTTTTTCTCTCTATTCTCTCACCATTCCTTTTACAGGATCATTAAAAGAGTTGCAAGACTGTGGTCTTGCATCATGCTGAATGTATAATTATCCTTCCCAGCTGGTTGACTGTTAGCTGACCTGATGGAAATTCCCTGTAGTGACTTCATTCCCTTTGTCTGACTTCATTCAGCTCCTCAGGTGGTTGGGCTGGAAGTTTGGACTAATCATGGTAGGTTCTGTATTTGCCATGAACCCAGGCTGCTCGTGGCTGGGCTTGGTTCTTTTATCCTTCTGGGCATAACTTCTCTTTGCACATGTTAATGAGATCCAGCAGGAGATAACTAATGCAGATATTTCATGGTTGAAGAGGATGGAGAGGGTTTTGCTGCCTGTTTTTTACTTCCCTGTGTTCATGGGTATGCTGTGTATGGATGTGCCAGTATTAATTTCTGTTATGCATTCAATGCTCTCTCCAGATCAGAGCTCCACAACTTTAATTGGCAAGGTAAAGCCATTTCATGTGAAGGTGCCTACACCAGAAATCTTACCCCAATCAACCAGCTCCTTCTCCCAGGAAGAAAAAGGAAGGCAAATTAATTGTTGCACGGAATAAAATCATATTCTTCAGAAAAACATCTACCAGAAGCTGGAATGGAGTAGATCTTGAGGCAAAATTCCTATTTAAAGCTTATTTAAATTTTATGCCCTATGCAATGTACTCTGTGGAGCAATGTTTTCCTCTAAAAGGATGGACTCTTGTGCTGTAGGCATGCAAATATTGTTATAGCAACATATGCATCACCCTTAATTTAATTTTACCCAACTTTTCCAATTAAAAAAAAAGGTTTTCAGTGTGTTGAAAATTTGGCAAATATCGCCTATTTTTATGGGCTAAAACTTGCAAGTGCATGAAATTACTGTTTCAACTAACACGTTTTAGTTTTTAACTAAAGTGTTTTTGAGAACTAGATTACAGGAAATGTGCTTTTGGCTAATGTTCAATATCCTTGCAGCTGTTTTTTGCAAGCTTTGACTTTCACTTTCTTTGCAGGATCTATAGCAGGAGGGCACATTGTTTTGTATTTTGGTGACCACATTAAAAAAACCCAATCATCACTTGGATATGCTTACAGGTGCTCATTAAAAAGTTTTAACTCAAAGGCTGAGTTTGTCAGGGTCAAGATTTCTGCTTTGGAAAATGCTATATTAAATTGAAATTACATCTTGACAGTGCTCTCCTGCAATTTTAATAGTTGTTCATAAAGCATCATGGCTGATAGGCTGGTAGGAACAACTTCAGTATTGTGAAAGCATTAAGGATTAATTAGTAATTTGGAAGTTGGCCCAGCATCTGTGCAGTATTCTGGCTCCAGGTCCCTTTTTGGCTGAGTGGTTGCAGGAGCTCTGGGACTCTGACATGGGTTTCACCTGCAGAGCCAATCTGGTTGATGGGATCCTGCTGGGTCAGAGGGCACAGTGGAAAGGTTTCAGGTGAAATTACAGCGACCCAGGTGCAACCTGACACAATCTTAATACTAAGACAAAAGTCTGAACCTGCAAATCCCCCTTCCCCAACTCTTCTCCCTTCCCCATCCATCCCACACCTGCTACAGAACCTCGTTAGGCTAAGTGGGTGCAATTGGTGCTGCAGCCCCAAACCACCTGGGGACTGGATTTATAAGGGTGTGCCTGAGCTCTGGTGAGTTCTTTGTGCTTTTAGCTTTCTACTTGTCTTGGAAAACATCCAATCTTTCGTGACAGAAAAGGTATGTGTGTGGATTTCATGAACATGTATGGCTGATATAAAAATCTTCCACTTTGTGTGAGAGGTTTAGAGAGGAGTGTTTGAGACAATAGTGTTTGTTTGGTGATGAGTTAGACTTTTGTTTATCTTTGAAAATGTCTATGAAAGCTATGGCAGAGTGATCTGCAGCTTTCAGAATGGGGTACTTTTAAAGCAACAAGCTGGCAAAAATATCTTCAGTTAGAAAGGTTTTGCTACAACATGTTATATATTTGGATAAAACAACCAAAAGAACATGGAGAGGAATTTTCAGCCCTTTGAAATACATTGTGTATTTTGCACAGGGGAATTCAGGTAAGTGTAGAAGTGTGCAGATACTTCCTTTCTTGGTTGCTATCTTAAAGTACTACAGCAGCACGTATATCACAAAAGGGACGTCTTTAAAACTTTTCCTGTTGCCTGCTTAGTCTGTAAGGATGTTTTATGCTTTGTAGAAATTAGCTAGCAATTTGAAATGTTACAGAAGCATCATTGCATGCCCCACCATCTCTTTAGAATTAGGGAAAATGGGAAAATGTTGATCTGTAAGAACTGCTGGAAGACTAATTTGCTTAAGATGTACAAGAATCTTTAAATTTTGATTTTTTTTTTTCCATATTATTAATGTTCCAAAGAAGTTTTGGATTCACTTCTTTGGGACCTCTGATAATACAAATGGAACAATTGAATCTCTCACAGTAAAATATCTCTTCATAAACTTTGAAGTCAGTGCTAGCTGCATTTTTTTTGTTGTTGTTTTTTTCCTACGGAAGTACTTGGAAGCTATTTTTGGGGAGTTAAAATCGTTTATAGGTTGGACTTGTTTGGTTTTTTGTTCTGAGTGATTATCATGCTTTTGTGTGTGTCATTAAACAAAAACTTAATCTGAGGAAGAGTTACCAATACTAACAAAGATATTAGAGTTCTTAAGGCAGTGGATTTTTTTTTATAATGTTCTGCCTTTTATAATTTATTTTCCAATTTCTCAGTGTGCAGGAAAGTAGATATATGTGTTTCCTTTTGTGTCCTTGCAGAACTCATGCATTGAATGTGAGCTTTTGTGTTGTTTTTGAATGATGTAGAAAAGTGATATATGGCTTTCTACAGCAATGCACTTGGATTTTGAATGCATAATGGCTATTGTGTAAGAAAACAAAGCTGGGGAAAGTTTTGTGTGTGTTCCTATATTTTTTTTTTCCCCTTGATTTGTAAATGCAATTCTGAGTAAAAGAAGTACTCAAGATCCACTCCTGAGCACTGCCCTACCTCCTCAAACACCTGGTGTTTTGTTAACTGCAGCATGACTGTCTCTGAGAGCTAACCGTGGGGAGAGATGTTTCTGTCTGACTGTGGGCAAATCAAAGCACCAGCAAAGAAAAGGTCCTCCTTCTCTAGAATGCTGTGTGGGCAATTACTCTGTGAAAGGAAACCTTAACTACCTAAGGCCATCAACGGACTTGCTTTTAAATCCTGAATTTCTTAATTTGGCAACATACAGTGTTTTCTCCCTTTCATCCTAAGGCAGAAATATATTTTGTGCTAATTTCCCATAAATATGGGAATTAATTATATTGGCTTCATTTGGTCAATTGATTTCTTTTGACAGCAAAGGGAAATATTAAGGATGCAATGAATAGTCATGTTTGAATCTACCAAACAGATGTTTGCTCCTGGAGGCTTTACTGTACACAAAGCTAGAGGATTAAAGTAACAAACTGATAAGTCTATAAGCATTTTCAGAATGAGGGCTTTTCAATTTATCTTCTTGTCTGCAAGATTTCTGCCTACACCAGCTTGTACTCCAGGATCCCAGCTCATTTCCTGTACTTGGGTCTTGGAGTTGTTTCTGCATTCGACTTTGTTTCCAGCAAAACACAACAAATCTGTGATCATTACTGCATGTCATAGTAATTAATAACCTTTGGTTTCTCTTTATGGAGCAGACCTGATTGTTTTAAAGGATATTTTAATCTAAAATCAAGTAATAGAGAGATAAGGGAGCATTAGTTTATTTTGTTGTAACAGATGCGTTTCTTGCCAAGACTGACCAAGTGGCTGAAATGGCTTCATTATTTTAGATGGATAGCTAATTACTGTCCTTTTTTTATTATTCCTATTTCTGTCCTTCATGTGGTGGTTGTGAATTAGCTTTGTGCCATTTTCTAAAGTATCAGGCATTTTTATACATTTGGTATATTGAATGGCAAATGCTTGATGTAAAGTCTGCAGTTTTACTCCATAACCAGATTGTAAAATATGAACTGAATTAATCATAACTGCAAAGAGTAATGGCACATTTTCTCTTATTTTATCTTTACTGCCTTTCAGATCATGGTTTAAAACCTTCTACATCTGGTGCACAGAATGAGGCAGCAGCTTTGGTAGTGGATAGCAAGAGGCAAAGGTCAAACCAGAGGCTGCACAAATATTGTGCACTGGATTTATTGTTTTAATTAAGAGTGTGGCAGTTCATCATAAACTGTTTATGGTGTTTTTGCACAGTGCAGCATTTTGAAATCAACTGTTTTAATGAAAACATAATGTCATATCTGTCAAAGTTCTAAATATTTTGAAAGTGAAATATGAAAACAAGAACTTTAATTCTGGGTTTACTGGGATTAGCTCTTGGAATTGTTTTAAAATCCCTTATGTGTCATATCACAGGTAGCATAGTTCTGCGTTAGAAAGGAAATGGAAAATACTGTGTGGAGCTTATTTAATTGTGAGAAAACATGCTGAGGGTTAATGCATTGAAAGACAAAGCTGTTAGGATTTGCATTGGAATGCCAGAATTAAGACAGAAACAGAGATAAGGCATTTCCTTATACATAAGCAGTATGTAAATGCTGTATCCTGATTGTGTGTTAAGAAGGCAGCCAAAGAAGACACAACAAGTAAACCTCCAAACTGAGTGAGTCCTTAAACCTGGAAAGAAAGAAATATGCTGTGGGTCATATGATGCTCTAATGTATTATCATCAGGGTCTTTGTAACTAATTGTTTACAGGGCCTAATGCCTTTCTGTGGAATTTTAAGGCTGAACATTTTGTAGTCTAACAAATTTCTGCTGCTGTTCTGTATTCATGTAGACATGTAAGGCAATTTTTGTTACATTTTTTTGTGTAGTCTGATAAAATATTTGTATAATCTGAAAATTATATTTTTGTAGTACTCTCCTTGGAAAATAGAAATTAAGTCTGTCATTAGATGCTAGGCCACAGTAGTTGACTGAGCAGGGTAATGTATGTTACATTTTGTGCTATAGTTGGTCAAGTTTCATATATATCGTATTCCATGTTATTTTATTAAATTTAATATCTGCACTTCCTATTACCAGACATGCCTCTCATTCAAAGCACAGAGGCACAGTTCTCTAATCAGAAGTGACAAGCTATGTACTTTCTTTCAGCCATTATTCGGTAGCCTAGAGCAAGGAGCTATGTTTCCTTGAAAATGTTTTGAATTGGGTTATTTTTATTGAAGTATTAAAGTAATTCTTCAGATTTTAGGCTATTATTTAAGTACTTTTGGGAGAATGCAATAACCTCTGGATTCTGTAGCCTTTGTTATGTTAACAGTTGTAGCTGCTAAATGTATCTTTTTAATGCTTGTTATGTAAGTGTCTGGAAAAAATCATCGGACTGATAGAAACTAACAATATTTAGGAAATAAACAAGATTAGTTGACTGAATTAGTTTAGTTTTGAAGTATAATATCAAAGTGACTTGTTATTTAAATATACCAATAGATTCTGGTCACCATACCTTCACCAAGAAACGTGCAACATGAAGTTTGTATTTGGCGGATTTATTCTGAGAGTGTGAAAATTATACTTTCTTGTGTGAAGGCAATATATTGGCTTTTGATGATGTTGGTTAAAGCCCTCTGCAGAAATCCCTGATGTTTAGGTTTGGTGAATATCTTTGTTGAAAGGGCTTCTGGAATCTTTGCAGATTTTGTACATCCTTCACGGACAGAAAGCAGAGTGGAAGTGTTGGAATAGGTGGGGTAGATTTGGTACTGAAGGAGGGAGGAACAGGGTGCCTTTGTACCCCTTCTAAAATAGGATGTGTCAAAGAGAGAATCCAGGCAAAAAGAGCTTTATTGGGGCTGTAGGAGTTGAGGTACAGATGTTTTCTGAAATGTGACCTTAATGCATCAACCATCCCTCCCACATGTTGTGTGTATCACGGGGGGATGTGTGAAGTTGCAGAGGAATTGGCAATATTGACTGGAATTAGGTGAACAGTGTGAGGAGATCCAGAGTGCTGGCAGTGGATCTCCCTGGCATTGAGAGAAAATTCCAGCCTTTGATAAATGCTGGCAAGTGAGCCTTGTGGAACTTTGTGGTGATGTAGATGTCCATGTGAGAGAAGGATAATGCTGGGAAAGTAACTCCAGTCTTGAATGAAGATCTTGTTCTTATTGGCAAAGGTTATGGGCACAATTCAAAATATTTTCCCAGAAATAATTTCATTTCAAAAAAATGTGCCAGTTGTAGGCATTATTCATAGCTTATTCCTGCTATAATGTTATTGTGTGTGTGTTTTTTTTTTTTTTTAGAGTATAATTTAACTTTTGAGAGCATTCTTTTGTTAGTCTGTTAATTGACAGTGCTTGTCGTGGTATTAAACATCAACTTTGTTTATCAGGGCTCTGTACTGTTTTGGTCTGTTTAAACATGCAGTGGGACTTAATCACAATCTTTGACCAGGACTATCCTAGATCTAAACACAGCTTCATGTGTACATTATCAATTCAAAGGATTGTGTTATTGTCTAATTCAGATGAATGAAAATGTAGGACGTCCACAGGCGGTGTAGGCAATGCTAAGCATGGAAAAAGAAAACCAAAATACTCGTGAGCGTGTTAAGGGGAAAACAGGAAGACTTGCAGATATTGTGAGGAATACCTATGCTGAAAACAGGATTAAGCTCCATTATATTACCAGCCCCAGTGGCTGTGTATGTAGTTTTGATTAAGCATTTACATGCACACTATATTATTTGATTTGCAAATGCAAAACTCTCTCACAATCCCAAAAGTCAGGGACTTTTCTGTAGCAAATATGGCCCTGAATAGACTTTCAGAATAACAGTATTTACGCTGTGATGGAATCAGAATTAAAAGTCAACTATATAATTAATTTTTGAAATGAATTTATCAGTAGTTGAAATACAAAAATGAGTAATATTAACATGGTTAATATTAAAATAAATGAAATAGGTAAGAACTGATGTGAACCAGTAGAATAAAAACTCATCAGAGATGACTGAAACAGGTTAGAAATTAAAATATTAATTCTAATAATAACCAGCCCTGCACAGAGAGAATGAAAACATCAACAGAGTAATGACATTACATGCCTTAAATATTTCATAAGATGCCTAGCAATGCTTGGAAAAGATACAGAGTAGAGGGCTTCAGTAGGAATGTAGATATACAGGAAAATGTGACCTGGGAGAAGATGAGAGGGAAATGTCTCACCCTGGCCCTGTTTTCTACTTAGCTGTGGCTTACACCAGGGCAGGACACAGGAAGCAAAGTTAAATCACCTGTAGATCTGAGCCTGTGAGCTCAGCTGGATCTGACCCATCTCTTAGGGCTGGAATTGGGATCTGGCCATGGGCTGTGACTGTGCAGGCAGCTGGAGAAGGCTCCTGGGTCCCCTCGTTTGCTTTAGCTAACTGTGGCTGCACTTGGCTTGGTACTTCTGGAGCCAAGTGCTGTGTTTAGCATTTAATGCCTGATTTTAACTGGTTTTCTTCACTGCTTGAAGTGATTCAGCCAGCTGGATGTGATCTGGGAATTGCTTGGTGAAGTGTTGTGGAGCATGTAAGTTGGAATAGGTAGAAGGGGAGATTCCTTTTGGCCTTGAAAACCCATGGATCTTCTTCAGATATGGGATCTGTGAGACCACTAATGAATGTCAGAATTCATTTGGTTCTCTGTTAAAATGATACAGAGTTCACTTAAAGATGTAAAAAAATTCATAAATATATACAACTTTGAATATGTTATGTTTAAAGGAACCTTTATTTTGAAACCAAAGGAGTGTAAAATTTGGAAATATGTCAGTTACTTGCTAGAGCAATGTAGAAATAGTACAGTATTTCAGTGATATTGTATGAACATTAAGATGCCTTTATATTTCAACTTGTAAGTCCTGATTTAAAAAAAAAAAACACAACATATTTCTGTGGATAAAATACATGCTGCCTCTAATGTGCACTGGGGACAAAAAAGAAAAAAATCATCATATTCCTTTAATAGCTACTCCTGCCTTCTGAGATGCACAAGTTTTTATAAGCTGCTCATCACAGATACAGTTTCACTTGTAGGAAAAAACCTGTTAATGTTAATCTGGATGTAAAGATAGAAATGACAAGAGAAAAATAAATTTGTAAATGGAATCAAATGTCCAGAGTTTTCACAAAAGACACTTGTCCCCTGGGACAAGTATTTATCCCAAAATGGGACAGGTAAAATGTGTTTGAGGATCTTATATTTAAGTGTTAGTGGAAAAATATGTGAATGGAAGAAACAATGATAAAAATTACATGGGAAACAGACCTCAACCTTTTCCCCTTAATTTTTCTTAAATGAATATCTGTTTATTATTGAATGGTATTTGAGTAGGGACTATTAAAATTTATTTTGTTAAATAGTGATGTTGTGTGGCAACTTAAATGCTGCGTTTTTAACAAAAATATAATTAGCTCTCTTAATGAAAAGCCATAGCTTGATAGGCCAATATCTGTAGTCTTAAAGCAAAACTCTCCACCTATTTATTGTAATAATCTACAGCAAGATAAAATGAATAGAAATATC
Source organism: Rhadina sibilatrix (assembly GCA_013400275.1). NCBI lineage: Eukaryota > Metazoa > Chordata > Aves > Passeriformes > Phylloscopidae > Rhadina > Rhadina sibilatrix. The sequence continues at coordinate 57,970 of VWYO01017614.1, forward strand.
TAAAAATATATTAAGATATATATTTTTACACTGGACATTAGTGCTATATACAAAATATATTGGGAATGTGTTTCAAAATATTTCAACCATTGTTGACCTTTCTTATATAATACCAAGCTCAGGGAAATATATTTGCATAGATTTAGTAATATATTGTAAATAACTACATGGGACAGTGCACATTTTTCCTTAAGATGCAGCATTATAAGCCAAGACATTAAATTATGCCTATCAGACAAAGCAGCAGAATCTCAACATTTTTTTTATAGCACATTCTATTGGGAAGACATCTCTGCTTCTAAAAAGCACATGCATTAACTGCCTGATTCATGTGGTGACATGTGGCATATCCAAATGTGTTATGGATCTCCCAGGAATAAAAACAACATAGCAAAATCATCACCTTGGGATGTTCATTGAGTGAATATTTTACAGACATACTCCTTTTATATTTATATAATAATTTAGTGTTATGACAATTTTTTTAGCAGTGTTGGCAGTTTTTCTTTTTTATAATGGTATTATATTTGTGAGCCTATTAAGTGCACATGGGCTAAACTAGAGAAAAAAGTATTTTTCATAATTCCTTAGGGTGCTTGTAGCACAAGAACCATATTGGTATAGAAAAATGTTAATAAAAGGTCAAGCAGAACTTTCCAATGTTTATCATGATAGCAATAGCAATTTGGGGCTTTTTTGAATTGTATATTGAAGAAGCAGATTTATGGAGTGTATAGAGAGGAAGCTGTACCTGCTATACTTGGTACTTGAATTCCTTATTAAGAGCCAGATCTACCTTCTAAAAATGATAAAAGTAAATATTTTCTACCATTTTCCCTTTTAAATATCTGAAAATTGGTGTGAAATTGTACAAAATGAACTGTAGCAGATGTGTTTTTTGCTGTTTTTGTGCTACAGCTCTGAGCTCCAGAGTTGAGAGCTGTGCTCACGTTGTGCAGTCACTTTTGCTGCTCCAGAGAGCTGGCATCCAAAATGGGAACAGTGCTTCTGGTAGAGTATATCCAAGTACAAGGGATCACAGATGCTGCCTTCTCATTGAGAAATTTGTCTGTCTGTCCTGGTGCACCTTAGATTGATATTTGGAGCAAGGACCTTGCTGGGCTGTTGTGCATCAACCCTTAGGTCTGCTGCAGCCATGTAAGAGTCTGAGCTGAAATTCTGATTTAATGATTCTTTTGCAGCATTTCTTCTTGCAGAGATGCAGTGATTTGTTTAGTTATAGAACAGATATATCTATTTAGAGTGTGCAGTTGGTACAATGCCTGTCCATATTTATCCAACAAAACTGAAATAGTAAAAGGTGCATGATTTGACTGCCTGTGAACAGGATGAGAGGTGGCTGATTCAAATTTCATTGGCATCGTGTCTGGTGTTTTTTTTCAAACTGAAATGGGTCTGCTCTTGCACCCTTGAAGTTTATGGGATTTTATTTATTTTTTATTAAGGATATTTAAATAAAAGCTGTGATGAGATTAACTCTGGCATGAATGTATACATGTGCCTTTACACTCTTGCTGTGAGATTACAGCCCATCAGTTATTACCAACTCTTCAGTGAAAGAGAAGTCAGTAAATTTGTGTGCTGCTGCTTCATGCATTAATTTGCTTGAGTGTCTGTATCCCAGAACAAATCAAGTGATTTCTTTCATTCATTTCATCTTCCTGCTCACAAGAGTGGACTGTAACCTTCTATTGTCACACCTGGTAGCTGGGCTAGGATTAATTGCAACAGTTCCAAAATCCTGACCAGCTCAGAAGATTTGGATGATTTGCACTCAAGTCAGTGCAAGCATCTTCAGGCCCAATATTGTGACAATACTAATTTTCAGATAACTTTCAGTTTCTCTTTCAACAGATAAAACCTTACTCTGTGTATGAACACATCTATGTGCAGTGCATAAATGTTATGAGATACTCTGAGCTAGGTACTTCTCTACCTGTTTTATATAATGCAAACATAATTTTTCTCAACTCCTTTGCAAATCTTTCTCTGATAGTATGGGATGCTTTAATTATATGCAAGTTACAACAGTGTCATGCTGCAGATTAAAATACTGACCATGGACAAATATTGCATCTCCTGAAAACAGAAATGTGTTTTCAGTGCAAAAGTATAGATAAAGGCTATTTTCTTGAAATTGATCCAAGCTGGCTCCACAGGAACAGAAGCATGAGCATCCAAAGTAGCTGTAACAGCAGGAAATTCACTTTTCATTGCCATTTTGCTGTATCCCTTGTGAAAAGGGTTGAAAATAGTGCAGGGAAACTACAGGAAATCTATATCAAATTTTCTTAGCGATCCATCTTATTGTTTAGCAATTTTCCATTCTACCATATTAGCATTGTATTTAGTGTTTCTTTTTGGCAGAGTCGGTAGTGATGATTTTTTTTAGGATATCAAAATGATATTAAGAATTAATAAAGAAATGTTAATGGAGAGCAAATGATGTTGGTAAAATAAGGTATATAAAATATATAACCAGTATCAGGTTTGCCAGTACAAACTGATCTGTAATATGCTGCTTAATATCTGGTGCTGTGTTATTCATGGTTTCCATTTTAATCATATGGTCTAGAAAAAAAAAAATTCTTGCGTCCATACAGCATTAAAAGGGAAAAAAAAAACAAAAACTTTCTTTCAAAAAAAAGTTCCTTCAAAAAAAAAGGCTTCCCTGGGAGCTTTTCGGTGCAGTGAAATTGTGATGCTTTTCACATGTATAGAAATCCTTTTGTAAGTAGACCTGAAATAGCTGGGGAGTTGGTGAACTAAGCTATGTGAAACCCACACAGTGGGAAGATGAAACATCCTGAATATGGGTAGGATAATAAAGCATTTTGATTGCTGTGATCTGGGGGAATAGGAACTTCTGTAACTTCAGATGTCTTAGAGGAATGTGGACAGAGATTGGCACTCAAATTTTTCCTGCCTACAGAATAAATATCTTTGAAATTGTCAGTTCATTATCTAATTCTGAAATGGTTGAGGTTGACAACTGCAGTTTGGAGTTTCACTGTAAGTGTTGGTTCCCAGCTGCCAGGGATACACCAGGAGAGTTCAGGCATGGCCTGAAGCCTAAATTAATAAATTCCTTCAGGATTTTTAGGCTGGGCCCTGTGCTTGGGCAGCTGGGCCAGGGGAGCAGAGGATGAGGGACAAGGAGGCAGCATCCGGCAGTGAGGGGAAGGGGAAGAGGTGGGTAATCAGGAGAAGGTAATAAAGCACATTCCAAAGTAAAAACTCGTGACCAAGGAGCAGCTTCACTCAATATAACATGCAGCATGAGACCTGACGTGAGTTACTTCTTAGCTAAAATAGGTATTTTTTTTTAGGTAATTTTTTTCTAGAATTAAACTCCTGGGGTTTTACATCTAGAATATGTCCCTGCTTTAACTGTTGTTACATGTAAGCCCTGTTAAGCTTTTTTTATTGTTAGCTCTGGAAACAGGGAAGAAGTGAACCAATCCACAGGAATCCCTGTAGTCTGTGCACTGTAGATCAGCACCTGGCCAGGCTGTGAGGATGGTCTGAAATGTCCCATTTCTCCACAGCCCTGCAAGGACTGCTGGTAATTGTCTCCCTTCCCTGCAGTCCATCACCCAGCACATCTCCAGCCAGCCTGTCTGGAAGGAAGGTGGGAGAAAGGCCAGAGCAGAGTCTTGGCCAACAGTCTGTGTTAGACCTCTCAGAGCAAGTGTAGTGCCATTTTTGCCTCTTTGTCCCTTCTTGATGAAGTGAGCAAGAGTCCTGACAGCTTCTCTGAAGACCTGTTCTTTGTTCATCAAACTCAGGAGGAGAAGTAATTTGGACACAGGCAGCCAGTCCTGTAATAGAAAGTGAGATTTTTGTGGTACAACGTAATTAAGGAGTTGTGGTTCACTTTTCATGGAATTTCATCCTTAATTGAAGATCTTTTTCACTTTTCAAGGATCTGTGTACTCCTTCCTCTTGTTTTCTATTTAAATTTTGAGTGCATAAGATTGCTTCCATCTTTTGTTGACTACCTTGCCAGACATATCCAATATATTCTGTGAGGTTTAAAAATCTGGCATCGAAGCAGGTTTGGGAACTTTGAAATACACATGATCTTTTGTTTTAAGACGTAGTTGCCAAATTTTGAGGTCCTGGAGATGGCCATGAGCTGCCCAAACAGATAAAAATGTCCAATATTATAGCAATGGCACAATGTATTTGTGTTCCAGTTATCTTCCTGTAACTATCTAGGATGTTCTTCCTGTGTTATTTTGGGGACATGGGGAAATTGCTATTGCTGACTCAGGGACAGTTATTCAAAGCTGAGGAGTTGGTGTCATCCAAAGGAACTAAAAATGAGTACATTGCCACGTTATTCACAAAGAGCTATAAACGGGATCTTGTTAAGAAAATAAATGAGAATTAGACATCTGTGACCTGTTTAATTACTTGGAGGTACCTCAGTGCCATTTCTGCCTTTGACCACTTCTAGGGTGTGTGTTTTGCTTAGACACGAATGAGAATTTTAAGGTATTTTATTAAAGGAGAAACTGTAAGGATGAAATATCTAACCATTCTAGGAGACATGTTTAGATTGCTGAATTTCTGCTCATATTTTGGTTTTCACCCAAGACAGTTTTTAATTTATTACAGCATTTTCCCCTTAACAAACACAATAATAGTGGGTAACTTTTTATATAAGAAAAAATCCTGTTCATGGAGTTTCACACTAATAATTAGATTAATGTAAAATGAATAATATTAGATTTATAACATAAAATAAATTGTCCAAAAGATGACATTGACCTTCATTTGAATAGCTGACTTTGTTTACCAAATCCTTCTTATCTGATGCAAAAACATGAGGACTTTTTTTAAAATGTCACTTTCACTGCTACAGTTAACAATACTATCGAGCAATTAGTTACAGGAATAGGAATTTTCGGCAGGTGTCTACCTTGCTGAGAGAAACCTCACCAAAACCTTTTCTGTTTAAATGGTAATACTGGATATGGCGGCTTGCATAGAGTTGTTCCATATATTTATTAGTTTTAAAAATGTCACTTTAGAGCGCTGCTGAACATTCGGCTTTATGGAGGTAGCTGTTGCTGAAGGCACAGCTTGAGGGGAGAGCAGGCGGCGGTGCCCATACCTGGGGGAAGAGACCTTTTGGGGCGCTCAGGTCCCGTTTTCAGCTGCGATTGCTGCGGCCGAGAGCAG